>CM035106.1:25765339-26365339 GCA_020205505.1 Panax japonicus | reverse complement strand
AAAGGTGTTGCAATCTGGTTTTTATTGGCCTACATTATTCAAAGATGCCCACCATTTTGTCAAACAATGTGATAGGTGCCAAAGGGTGTGAAATATTTCGAAACGGAATGAGATTCCTTTACAAACGATTCTTGAAATGGAGATCTTTGACGTATGGGGTATCGATTTCATGAGGCCATTCCCTTCGTCTTTGAACAATCAATATATTCTACTCGTAGTGGATTACGTATCTAAGTGGGTTGAAACTGCATCATTACCATCCAATGATGTCAAGGTGGTCCTCAAATTCCTGCAAAAGAACATCTTCACGAGGTTTGGCATGCCAAGAGCAATTATCAGTGATGGAGGTAGTCACTTCTGCAATAATTCCTTTACTGCTCTTTTGGCCAAGTATGGGGTCAATCACAAGGTAGCTACAACGCATCACCCGCAAACCAGTGCAGAGGTTGAGGTATCAAACAGAGAAGTCAAGAAGATATTAGAGAAAGTGGTGAATCTGAGTCGAAAAGATTGGTCACTTAGATTGGACGATGCATTATGGGCATACCGGACTGCGTAAAAGACACCAATCAGGATGTCACCATATCAACTACTGTACGGGAAGGCATGCCACTTACCGGTCAAGCTACAGTATAAGGCATATTGGGCGGTACAAAAACTCAATTTTGATCAAGCAGCTGTAGGGGAGAAAAGATTACTTTAATTAAATAAACTCGACGAATTTTGCCTTCACGCCTATGAGAATTCCAAAATTTACAAAGAAAAGGTAAAAAGATGGCACGACCAGAAAATTATGCACTGAACATTCGAGCCGGGTCAATTAGTACTATTGTTCAATTCACGGTTGTGATTGTTCCCCGGAAAGCTTAAATCAAGATGGTCAGGACCATTCACTATCAAACAGGTTTTCTCTCATGGCGCAGTGGAACTCTACAGTCGAAATCCACTAGATACGTTTAAAGTAAACGGACACCGATTGAAGCATTATTGGGGTGGAGAAGCCAACTCCAATGTGATCGCCATCACATTGACCGATATAATATGAGTAGAAAGTAGTCAGGCTGAACGACTTTAAATCAAGCGCTAATTGGGAGGCAACCCAATCTTTAGTTTATTTCTTGTATTTTTCATTTATAGTTGTTACAATATAGTTTCTATTCAATTAATAGTTAGTAGCATACATTAAAAGTCTAGTTAATCTCTCATCAATAATTCACATTATAAACAATCCACTAAACTTTATGTTTTATGTCACGTGGGATGGATGAAGGATGATCAAGCACTACATTGAAGCAAAAGTGAACTACACTGAAGCAAAACAAAGAGCCTGACAGTAGGCATGCCCGCCGGGGCGGGCCCTTTTTACACTATAACCCCCGTCGGGGCGGGGGGTCTCCAAGAAGCAATAACAGTATGCATGCCCGCCGGAGCGGGCCATTTTTACACTACAACCCCAGCCGGGGCGGGGGTCCCCGAATTCAGTTGACAGAATACTAGCCCGCCAGGGCGGGCCTTCCTAGTACAATACCCCCCGCCGGGGCTGGGGTCCTGGAAAGCAACAAACTTTGGCAGTTACATAGACTTCTCCCCTTCCCAATAATAAACCACTTTCCCACTTCCCCACTTCCCCACTACCTCATAACTCCATCTACCACCCACTACCCCACTATTCCCAATACTCCATTACTCCTCTCCACCTCTTCACTCCACCAATGATAGCCATCCTTCAACCTCTATATATTTCACTACACCTTAATACCACATCTCTCACAATAATTGATATAAAGAATTCATAGAGTATATTATAGAGCTAGAGAGAAATCATGGCCTCACCATCATCTTCTAAACGACAAAGGGGAGAAAGCTCACGGTCATCTCAACCAACCCGTACCTTCGATCGCTGGAAATTTGCAAGTGTCACCGCCGTTGACCGGTATGACTACATGCTCACCAATGCCCTTACACCGGAGAGGGGGTTAGCACCGGATCCTAACGATGGGGAGCTTATGCCTCAAATTTACCAAAAAGGATGGACCAAATTCACCGAGGAGCCAGAACCAGCCGTTGTTAACATTGTCAAAGAATTCTACGTAAATGCTGAGGAATAAGAACCATTCCACGCATTTGTACGAGGTCGGTTGGTTTCATTCAGTTCCGACGCCATCAACACCTACTACCAACTACGGGTACCTCGCCACTGCCATTATGCTCATCTCCGTAATTTTAACCTGGACTATGATGCTATAATCACGGAGATGACAAAGCCGGGAACATCTTGGATCAAGGGTCGAAAGGGAGACACCGTGTTTCATAGCAAAGACCTCAGTCGGTATGGCAAAATTTGGTACGCCTTCCTATGTGCTAAATTGCTTCCGTCTCAACACACCTTGGATGTCACAAAAGAGAAGGCGTTACTGTTGTACGCCATTGTGAAAGATTTCATCATCGATGTCGGGACCATTATTTGTTCCTCCATCCGTCGGTACTTACGTGGAAACTTTTCTGGAGGCTTGCCACACCCATCACTCATTTGTGGATTATGTCGCAATGCAGGGGTTAGATGGTCCGACGACGAGCCCACATAATTGCCGCTTGCATTGCTTGATTCTAGAATGACAGTGCGGTATTCCGTATGGGCAGAGGGCGAGTCACATCCGCGTGGTCTGGGTTTTATTTTTCCGTCAGATTCGGAAGACGACATAAATGCTACGGAGACATCGGGGGAGGATGATGAACCAATGGGCGATCAAGGGACTGAGCAGGTACCGCAGGCCAAGGCCATATCCAGTTCTCAATTCCTTGTTTTTCAAAATCAATTGAATGCACACAACAACATAACACATCGTGAAATGAGGTGATTGGCAATGAGGCAATATCATATGTTTGATGTTATGAACGCATCTTTTGCCTCGCTCAACACAACTCTACAAAGCTTCAAACCGGCGGCCCAATTTCCATATCAACAGCCCATTCTAATGCCAAGGTTTCCACCAAGTGAGTCAGACGAAGAAGAACAACAACCACCTCCTCAGACTTAAGCTATAGCAGGGAAGTCCTCACGTACTTATTTTGACTATTCATCCAATGAGGATATTGTATTACTTAAGTTTGAGGGATTTAAATACATGTTTGAATGCATTTAGCTCATTTAGGTTGCATTTTATATTTTGTCATTTAAATTTTAGTATTGCATCTTAATTTCAGTATTGTATGATAGCTTAGGTGCATTCATAGTAGCTTAGGTTAATGTTTGTCATTGCATAGTAGATAATCTTGTAATGCATTTTGTTATCTATATATATATATATATATATATATATATATATATATATATATATATATATATATATATATATATATATATATATATAAAATTGTTTGTATTGCGTAAGTCCATCAATGTTGTATTTCATATTGTTTGTGGGCCAATGATGTGATTGACAATAAGTTAACAAAGACAGTATTTAGTATTAAAACTATGATACAATTTTTACTATGAATCGAATCTTGAGCTGGTTTGAACTGGTATAATAAGGATAGCACGAACAATAACATCGTTGTTGACTGGTCAGTTCAAATTGATACCTAAATGGTCTCTAAAGGATAATGCTAGAGTAAATGAGAAAATGATAAGGATAGACAGTAAAGGCGAAAGTTAGGCAAGAACCTAAGTTTGGGGGATAATATGTGGGGTATAAAAGCTTTATGTATAAAGAGTATACATGTATCGTGACTAGTCTTGTTTCGGGGCCTTTGTTACTTAAGCAAGTACGCCCGAGAGGATTGTATTTACACCTAGCGCCCTAAGGTCCTCCTTTATGGTCTGGGAGTCGTTGGTTAAAAGTTCGCTAAGGGGTAGCACTGTCAGCCTAATGGGATGAGACATTGCATAGTCATACGTATATGAAAAAAAATGTGAATAAAACGGGAAAGAGCAAAAAGCCCCTGTATCCAATCTAAAAAAAAGAAAAAAAATATATAAATAAAGTATAAGTACCTTGCTTGAACCCCCGAGATTAGTGATTGTTTAGTTTTAGTTGGAACTGTCTGTTGTTGAAATTTTTAAGTTTGCACTGCATGATTCCTTCTAAGAGATTGGTTATGTATTGAAATTTGAGTCAGTGTCAGTTATCATGGATGTTGCACACACACACTATACCAGTGATGATGGCTTGAGATTTGAGGATTGAAATGGAGTTGTAGATTGGTTTTTAGTAATTGATATTGTATAGTTGCTTGTTTTTGCTGAGATTATTAAGATAATCTTTATTCTGCGATATTGTTGGATTTGAACACATATAAGTGAGGTCATATTCATTTTACTTCATTGCATTGCGTTGCATGTAGTTGTTTTGTGCTCGAGGACTAGCACGGTTTACGTTTGGGGGATTTTGATAAGTGAATTTTATATACGTGATTCAATGTCCATTTCATGCTTATTTATTGCTAAATTCTTGTGATCATTTTCATTTTTACTTGTTTTATGTTTTTTCATGTGTAGAATGGTGGTTGTAGCATTCAACGTACATTTAAACTATTCGGTGTGATTTAAAGTCAATTGGAGCATAATTAGAAGAAAGTTAGAAGTTCAGCAAAGTCATCTAGCAGAAGACATGTCCGCCGGGGCAGGCATCATTAGCCTATACACCCCAGCCGGGTCGGGGGTCTTAATCTCCAGTTAGCAAAAAGGTAGCCCGTCGGGGCGGGCGTATTTTGCCTTTACACCCCCACCGGGGCGGGGGGTCTTCATTCGAGGTTAACAGAAAGGGAGCCCGCCGGGGCGGGCGTATATAGTACATGAACACCCGCCGGGGCGGGGGGTGGCAATTGATGCTATGTCCTGTTATGATTGAACTTCTTCTTGGGCATGGTTTCTAGTAATTGCATGACAATGGAACTCTAATTGAAGGGAATTTCGGCTGGAGCTTGTATGCTAGACATCTACTACTCTATCAAACACAACTTAAACAATACAAGAAGGCATAGAACGAAGATTAATCTTAGTTTTTGATAGCAAGCTTTGGAGGAGTATTTCGAGAAGATTTTTGAGACGATTGCGATTTTAGGCTACGAGAAGGGTATTTTTCAATATTCTTCGTCTTAGGCTATTATTTGTAATCACAAGAATGATTTCTATGATTTATTCAGTGTTTATTTCATTTATTATGAACTAATTCATTTTTTAGGCTTATAATGGATATCTAAGTGAAACGATGATTTTATAAACTTTGATTTGCATTTTGATAATCTATTTCCAGTTTATCTATATTGATTTGAGCTCGAATTTATGAATTGTCTGATCAACTATTCTTTGTGGATTTGTTTAGAATCGAGAGAGGATATTCAAATCTAGACCTAATTAATATAGCATGTGTTCATGAATTTTGTGAATAGCAGAATCTTGATGAATGTTAAGTTAGAGATATGCTTGACATCGCATGTAATCGGATAGAGAACTTATTCTTAAACCTTCTTTAATTGTAATTCACATAGAGATATAGTGAGTTAGTTAATTAAGGTGTTTAACTTGTTTCTATCTTTATTGTGTATTTAAGTTGATACGGTATTAGTGCATCGAGAGGTGGTTAATACTACATTCGTGTTCTTGATTAATAAACTGGGATAGTAAATTGAAGTGGAATAAAGGTGTTAAAATCAGAGTGAAGCTTGAGATGAAATCATAAGTCTATTTCTCCATTGATTGTTTGAAATTTCAGATTTTGATATTTGTGATTATTCTATGATAGTTTAATTATTCTTTAATTTAGAATCTTTAATTATAATAATTGAGTTGAATAGTTTAATAAAATTAGGGTTAATAGGAAATTGGTAATCGTAAGTTAAGATTATTGCTAGTTAGTCTCTGTGGGAATCATACTCTACTTATCACTCTATTACTTGTTGACCACGTATACTTGCGTGTTGTGTGTATATAGATTTTACCCAACAACCGTACAGACAGGTTATTCTAACGGAATAATAAAGAATGGAATAACAGAAGAATTTCACCATGTATTCAGTACTTTGCATAGACAGGTTATTCCAACATAACAATAAAGAATGGAATAAAAACCCTTACGAGTATTGAAAGAAAATAACTCTCTTCATGAATATGAAAGAATAATACCTCTTACCTTAGAAGAAACTGAATATTGTAATAGTGAGGTAGCAAACTTCTCTTCTTCTTTCTCTCTATAATTTCTCTCTATAATAATTGCTCTAAAGCTTTAGTGAATTGGTGAGAAATGAATGAAGAATGAGCTTCTATTTATAGGAAAATATAATTTCGATAATTGCATGTTTTTGGGCTTGAAATACTACAGTACAATACCTTCAACTTTTCTTTTATTTTTAATTTAGTCCTGTAAGTATTATAAAACTTGCACCACCTCCTCTAATAGTAAATAATGTGAATCAATAGTTCAATCATGTGAATCAATAATTATAATCATGTGAAAATACGAATTATAGTATAGTACCTCCATCTATACCCCCATTTTTAACTTAGTTATGCAAGTATTATCAATCTTGCGCCAACTCCCCTAATAGTACAAGAATGTGAATCAATAGTACACACATGTGAATAAATAGTTATAATCATGTGAATTAATAGCAATTAATTGCTCATTTATCCGTTAATTACCCGACTTGTCAGTATAACTTCCAGACATCAATTAATATCAAAATAAATGTCGATTTTCACTAACACTAATAATTTCAACACAATGAAACTATCAATTTTGTCTTCAATCAACACGAACTTATTCATCATTAATATTATAACTCATAATATTTAACAACCAGGTCGTTCCCAGGAAAGATGGGGCTTTTCGATAAGGATTTTTCCTTATTGACGCGCAATTAGATGACCAAACCTCTCCTTGACAGAACTTCTAGACATTGTAAATATTGCAATTTAATAATATGAATAACTTTGTCATCTCAATTATTGATTTAATAATATATCATATTATGCAGATGATACTGTGACAATAATCGAATCAATAATATGAGAGATATGATGCAGCAATTACTGTAGCAATAATTAAGTTTAACTGAGTGACTTCTTATGTAAGCATCAATAATCAATATCGTGTGCTACTATGCAACCACGCGCATTACTGTACTTTTACTACCGGGTAGTTCAACAGTTTAACGGTAAAACTTTCGCCGTTATTTTTATAAAAAGATAATTATGTCGTTTTCTAACTACGACAATACTTCCGTTGTGGGGTCCACCAATGATTGTGTAATCGTACGAATATTCCCTGTTAAAACGAATATTCCCCGACCAATCGAATATTATATAACCACTTGCTTACTTATCAAAATTTGTAAATATTACCCACAACTATAATATTATATCAAATCCACACCATAATATTCAAAAATATATTTCGAGAAAATTATTCTTTATTCATAAAAGTTGTGGTCTTACACCAGAGCTATCATCCGACGGTCGAAGCCGTCAAGCCTTTGATATTATCGTGTTTATTATGCAGAATTCAAACAAGCTTTACGTGATTGGGGTTCGTAAAAAGATCTTGGCGTTAATAATAAAGTTATTTCATTAAAGTTTCATATACAGTTAGTATTGCAAAAAAATTTAACCAAACTACAATTGCGAAATACATAAAAATATGGGATTAGATAGTATTAGAAGATTGGTTTTTATTTCATATAATCGTGTTTGATATTTTCACAATATTTTTTAATATTTTCACAAGAAAAGTGTAAATATAAATGTATAGCGACGGGAAAAATTATCGTTGTAGCGACACTTATCATTTGAAAATATCATTTTCTGTTATGGAAAATTCAATTTTATGAGATTTATAAAAATTATAAGAAGATCTCATTTATTACACATCTCTTTAAAAAAATTATCACTAATATTTATCCATCCGACTAACAATTAAAAAAATATTCACACTACATACCATTTTTCTTTATACATTCTCATTCCATTCCTTGTCCAATCCAAGTCTCCCGGCCTCCTAACCAAAAGCAAAACCTTTGATGTAAAACACATAGCAATACGTGTCACCTTTTCCACCTAAGCAAAATACAACCATTCACAACCTTTGCTACAACTTCTTATTATGAATCTTGATACCTTTTCATCAATTCATGCTAATTTTCTGATAAATTTAATGCTCAAAAGCAAACTTGTGTCAAAAAAATGGTGTCAAGATCTATCAAAGAAGATTTTCGTGGGGCACAAGTTGCTCCATGCATTAATAATAGAATACAATATAAAGTGATAAATCCTAGTTTTAGTCATTGGAGCAACAGTGTGCAGCAGCAAAAGATTGATGATTCTTTCAGTTTCCATTATGTCCAGAAAATCTCAAATAGATAGATGTTCATTAACAAATTGAATGAAAAAGCAAAAGGTAGTAGGAAAATGATTTATATGCCGAATAATTTTATGTCGATTGCGCCTAACGGGAAACTAATAAAAATAAAATAAAATAATAATGTGCATTTAGTTTGGTTTGAAAATTTTATAAGGCCACGGCCTACAAAAGTCCGACAAAACTTTGATATGTTCTAAAAAAAAATTACTATGTTTTGTTGTCTTTGTCAAAGCAAATCCTATTACTACATTATTTTTATTTTAGTAAAAATATATTTTGTAATGATGAAATTTTACTTTTTAGCGATGAATATATTTTATGCCATTAAAAAAATTTTGGGCCCCCGAGAACAAATCCTGATTTCGTCCCTGATCCTTATTACTCCCTCCGTTCCTAAAAGATTGCCGTTTTAGAAGAAAAAAATTGTTCTAAAATATTTGTCGTTTACAACTTTTTAGGAGAATAAATTATTTACTTTCTTATATTACCCCTACCTTCTCTCATTGTCCCAAGAAATTATCTCCCTTGTATTAATAGTTTTTAACTTCCTATAAAGAGGTAGTGATGAAATTTCAAATAAATTTTAATTGTTAAATGGTAGTATTAAATGACTTTCTTATTCTATGTAATAACAACACTCTAACTAGTAATTATTTGTACAAGTACTATTCCCTTTGATGTAAAAACAGAAACCAGAAGAAACAGTATTGCCTATGCTGGAATTAGGCTTCAATCTCATGGCAACAGATAGGTAACTACCCGGTATCTTTCGGCATTTCAATGTCCATTCTTCAACTCCCTAGGCCATTAGATTGACCCCAAGAGGTCCCAGCACAACCAATCATAGCTCTTCCCCATGTCCACAAACACCACAAAGCACACAAATTTGGCTTGAATTCACGTGTCGCGTGGGCCCGTTGATGCCATGCCATGCCATGCCCACCAAAACGAATAAATGACGGTCCGCCAGTCCCACTCATCCAATCTGAAAGTAGATACTTGATGTTTGCTTTTCGACAACAATGGAGGAATACAGAAATCAATCATGTCACAGAGCCACAACCATAGCCATTCCTGTCGAAAGACTCATCAGACACGAGCTTTTATATATATACACAATCCGGTGAGAAACACTATTTTTCTACAAATGGCAAGAATATCCTCAACATGTAAACTGAGAAAATATAGAGGCATGCTTACCTCTCATGAAAAAGTAGAAATGTAGTTGCAACTGTGTGAAAAAGCACAAAGATTTGTGAAATCTTTCTTTCTTGCGACTTTTCTCTACAACTTGGCATATATTATGCCATCTCTTATAATATAAATAGATCCCAAAAAGAACTAAAAGAAACTCCTCAAACTTTCCCATCCAAGTAGGCGGTCTACATACGGATTCTTACCATTGAAGATGAGTTGACTCCGCCACCACAATCTCTCTTTAAAACCCCTCCTCAACCCTTCATTTCCTTGGCTCTTTTGAACCTCTACTTTTTTACAAGCTCACAAAGAAACAACATAAAGAGATCTCCTCATTGGCAATTCCTTCACTCCAGTAAAAGAGAAAAACAAAATGATATATCCATCAGCTGGTTTTCTGATACAAAATAACATTCTTTTCATAAAAGGCTTCATGATCTTGTTTCTAAGTTTTCTAGCTATAAAGCTGAACTTTTGCTTTTCTAGTATCCCATCTTCATTGAAGACAATTGGTCTCAACAGACACCTCAGTTTTGTCGATATTGAATTTGCCGCCAGAGACTTTGGCAACCAGTATCATTACCTCCCGTTGGCAGTTCTATATCCGAAGTCAGTTTCTGATATATCAACTACCATTAAGCATATTTGGCAAATGGGTCCTGACTCAGAGCTAAAGGTTGCAGCCAGAGGCCATGGCCACTCACTCCATGGCCAGTCACAAGCTAACCGAGGAATCGTGATCAACATGGAATCGCTCCGTAGACCAGAAATACAGGTTCACACTGGAAATTTTCCTCGTGTGGATGTTTCTGGTGGCGAGTTATGGATTAATATCCTGCATGAAACCCTCAAATATGGGTTAGCACCAAAATCTTGGACAGATTACCTACATCTGACGGTTGGTGGTACTTTGTCCAATGCAGGGATCAGCGGGCAGGCATTTCGACATGGCCCCCAGATCAGTAATGTGCACCAGCTGGAAGTTGTTACAGGTATGTAAAAGAAAAAGAATAATGCTAGAGAGACAAACTATTCTACAAATATTTTACAAACTGTTGATGTGGCATACTCCACATCAGCATATTGTGTGGGGTCGAAGACTACATTGAAATAATTTGTAAAACAATATCCTGAGCTGGAGTATGCCACATCAGCAATTTGTAAAATGTTTGTAAAATAGTTTGTGTCTGTAGCATTACTCAAAGAAAAATTAGTGAAGGACAAAGTTATGGTGAAAGATTGCAGCATAGACTATTAGACAAAGGTCAAGAAATAACACAAGTAACATAAAGATGGTCTTACAAAAACTATATATATAAATATATATCTTTTTAGCATGTCCCATCTGAATTTAATTTATAGGAAACAGAACAAGCAAGTTGCAGGTCCTCACAATATATGTCCAAAATCGATACAAAAAGAGATTTTAGTTAATAATTAATTTCCTGTGATATCCTACAGTATTGTGCTTAGAATTAATTACTACAACAAAATACTTGAACTGGTTACAGGAAAAGGAGAAGTGGTGAATTGCTCAGAGAAACAGAATGCAGACCTCTTTCATGGTGTTCTCGGAGGACTTGGTCAGTTTGGCATAATAACTCGAGCAAAAATTTCTCTACAACCTGCACCTGAGATGGTAAAACGAAACATCATATCTGAAAAATTCAAAAAATAGTGTTTATTTAAGTCCCCTGTTTCACAAACTCAAACTCAACAGGTGAAATGGATCAGAGTGCTCTACTCGGACTTCTCCAAATTTTCCAGAGACCAGGAGTATTTAATATCTGCAGAGAACACATTTGATTACATTGAAGGAATGGTAATAAAGAACAGAGCAAATCTCGTGAATAGCTGGAGATCGTCATTCAACCCACAAGACCCAGTGCGAGCCAGTCAATTCAAATCAGATGACAAGTTGCTATTTTGTCTTGAATTGGCAAAAAACTTCAATCCAGACAAGATGGATGTAATTTACCAGGTGAGACATGTCACGTCCCAATAAGCTTGTATGTCAATTACATATATAGTACGATAAATGGCTCTCATACCCATTTTGTTTGTTTTGGTGTAGGAAATCGAAAGCTTATTATCTCAACTAAGCTATATTTCGTCCACACTTTTTATGTCAGAAGTTTCATATGTAGAATTCTTGGACAGAGTTCATACATCCGAGCTCAAACTACGACCAAAAGGCTTGTGGGAAATTCCACACCCCTGGCTCAATCTTCTCGTTCCAAGAAGCAAAATCAAAAACTTTGCTCAAGAAGCTTTTGGCAATATTCTGACAGATACAAATAATGGTCCTATCCTTGTCTACCCAGTCAACAAGTCAAAGTATTAGTTCCTTGAAATAAGTCAGTTAGTCATAAATCTTCAAGATTATTATTGTTCAATTAATAATTTGATTATTTTCTCTCAGGTGGGACAACAGAACTTCCTTAGTTCTTCCAGAGGAAGATATATTCTACCTAGTGGCATTCCTTTCCCATGCAATTCCCTCATCCACAGGAACAGATGGCTTAGAACATATATTGACCCGGAACAAAAAGATTCTAGATTTCTGTGAGGCAGCCCAACTTGGGGTTAAGCAATATCTACCACATTACAATACGCAGGAAGAGTGGCGGGCCCACTTTGGTCCATGCTGGGAAGCCTTTGCAAAGAGGAAATCATCTTATGACCCTTTGGCAATTCTTGCTCCTGGCCAGAGAATTTTTCAAAATGAAATATCCGACTTATGACACAACGAATATTTTAATAAAAGGGACGCAAGCAGGATACGAGTACAAGTAGTAGCGATTAGTGTAAATTGGACACTATTAATCTTATATATCTCACTCCTGGTATTTTACGTATAGCGGGTAGGCTGTGGGGTAGGTTGAAATTTTGTTGACACTTAAGTCGATTAATATTTCAGATATGAAGTATAAACAGACCTGTAAGGTACTGAATAGTATCAGCCCATATTGCATGTATATAACATCGTTAGACAAGAGCTAATGAAGTTGACAGCAATTTAAAATCTTGTTTCAACAACAAAAATGCTATTAATTCCATTATCCAAAACCAAAATAACAGAAATGCTATGTACTCCTGAAAGGCTGAAAAAGGAAAATTGAGTAATCTCAGTCACAGAGGAGAAAACGATATAGCTGATCAAAAAAAAATAAAAATATAGAAAGTGAAAGGACAAACGAACTGTGACAAAGAGAAATCTATACCTTGTTGGAATGACTGACCAAATGCTAGTGGCACCAAGCCATTTGACAAAAAAAAGTTTGCTATCATCATCCTGCTAGTATTACATTATGTCACCAAAACCAACGGCCATGGAGCTGCTACCCACAACACCATCTACCGGCTCTCATGCTACCACCCCACCACGTATCACTATATGTTCTAAAATGTCTAGATACAGTAAAACCAAACACAATAACTATTATTTTCATCCCCTCATCAAACTTTCACCATGGAAAGCTTATGAAAACAAAACATCATCACAACTAAATCTTAAGAGAATCAGAATACTGAAATCAATAACAAATTTTATGAAATTTGTGACATGATATCGCCTTTGTTTCTGATAAGGCAATATAGGCAATGAAATAGGAAGATAAGATCCCTCAGTAAAAATACATCTAGATTTTTCTTCTTTACTTTTTCAAGAAAATTGTTCTCTCTGGAGCAAAACAGAGTTAATCTCAATTCAATGTCACTCATTCATACTCTCTTCATAAAATGCATGTATGTATATTAAGAGAGGGAGAGAGGGAGAGACGGAGAGAGACACATATTTTGTTTGCTTAAATTTTTTCGGTTTTTATGTTTTGTATTTGGAAAAATGTAGTGATGCGTGTATGTATCTGTATATTATAGATAAATGTCACTATGAATCTAGGTTCAGTTATATAATTTGTCAATTTGGTAAACACGCTACAGACCTATAGACAAGCTGACATAAATTTCTACCCAGGTCAATTCAGGATCATATAATAATGGGTTACAGTGGACTGAAAAGAATGAAGTAGTAGTGGCTTAGAGTTTGGTCGGTTCAACGGGGTCGCTGAGATGAAGCTCATGTGGTGGCTTTATGAAGGTTGTACTAGTTCCATGGAAGTACCACGGTAGTAAGATAGATCTTCTGGTTGCCTTCACAAGAGAGAAGAAGTAGATTGAGAAATGAGGCACAATGTTGATGATGTTAGGTCTGTCATGGGCAGTTGTGGTGGACACAATAAATAAATAATTTCCATCTGGGGTCAATAACTAATTTATTATCAAGAACATAAATTATCTTCAAAATATGGAGTATATAGATATGAATTATTTCCTAACTTTTTCAATATTTATTTTTCTAACTTAAGAACGGTTAAATTTGAACATGATATGTAATGTTTTTTCAAGTACAGACGAATAAAAAAAATTAAAGAACAGATAAAGGCACAAAAGAAAAATGTAGATCATATTATTATCATGTCTTCCATAATTTTTGGCCTATACGTGGCACTATTAATACAAAGTAGAAATTTGTGCCTCTTCTTCTATCTGCCCCTGGAGGTTTATGGTGGTCAGGTCTTCACACTTTGAAGACTACCAAGGGAACAAGTTTTAAATGTCGTATTTTGAAGTACTGAAAATCTCCATTTACAGATGCATGAGACCAAGGTGGATTTCCCATTTTTCATATATTGACTTGATTAATAACATAGGTGGAAATGTAGCAAAAGATAAGAGGAAGTGATACATCTAAATAATCAAATTTCTAAATCATAACCTAAAAGTGATGCAGAAAAAGGTTCTGTTCGGAATTCTAAATCTTCATGTCAATATAATCTATCAACTAATGTGCTGGTACAGTGGTACTGCTATGATATTCCCTTCTTTGTAAATTTGTAATAGTGATAAATCTTTTGCTTATACCTCCTATTCATCTGAACCTAAAAAAAACTGTCAAAAAGAAGGAAAAGGAAAACTAAAAAGGCAGAAAGTTTAGCTGTCCAACAGATTTTAGCATCTGACAGTTAGAAGTGTAGAGAATATGTTGCAACTATTCACACTACGTGTTTCTGTCCAAATATAGCACTTCAATAAATATTCATATGATTTCCCATATCTAGGATTCCTGAATGCATAATCAGAATATGTCCCGGTCTTTCAAACCATTGAAACTTGAAGTGAATCTTCACAAAGAGGAAGTCACATTCTCATAATGTAACAGTTTGTCATTCAAAATATACACGTCAATCTTGTCATTATGACTACAACATTTGCATCTGGCAGTATATACTCAACTGCTGATATCTGATCAGAATGCAGCTTATGATTTCTCTTGATCATTAAAAAAACAAGTGCACATCAATCTAAAACAAGCTCAAAGCAATTACATAGTATTTTTTTAATTATAATTAGATGTTTGAAGTAAGAAATACCAACATCTTTGTCAATTTTGATAGCCAGACGGTTCTGCTGCTAGAAGCCTAGAATACATTGTTCACTCAATGTTGCTTTTTCAGTGACAGTAGTATTTAACTGCAGCGAAAGAAAGGTGCTTCTTTCTTTTCTTTTTTGTCAAAAGCCCATTAAAGTCTTTATGAGTGCAGATTATTCAGTGTGGTAATGATTTCTCAGAAACAACTATATGTCATCAGAATCTAAGATGAGGAAAGTAATTGTAACTCTTTCAACTTTCGTCAGAATCCATTATCAGGGTCTTAGAGCAAAAATTGACCAGATGGGAATATTGCAACATACTAGTCAACCTAATATAACCATCAGTAAAGTGGAAACCACATAAAGTCTGTCTCGCACTTGCACCTGTTCTAGATTACAATTACGACCAATTGTTCATCACGCCTTTTAAATGTATATTGTTTATTACCGCTTTTAAAGATTACAGCATTCAGTTCTTGAATCTAAAACAGTCAAACCAAGACACTTCAAATCTACATACAAACTTCAATTTGTAGCTAAAGAATAAACATACCAACTTTACAGCTGAGATCCATATCCTCTAATCAGATCAAATTGCTTGGCAACTTCTTCCATTAGAAGGAAGTAAAATCTGGTAAACAAAGAGTGAAATGGCAAACAGCTTATCAACAAGTATATGCTAAGTAAACCGTGCCATATATTGGTTTTAAGCTGAGTATTGAACCAACCCCCCCAACCCACCCAATATACATACATACATACAGGTACGCTCTTGTTTTGTTTTTGGGTAGAAAAAGAAATTTCATCAACAGATGAGAGAGAATATAAGCAGAGGGGGACAAGGAGTCCAGCCACCCTACAACAAGCGGAAATAACAAAGAAAAAACTCAAGAAAACGCAGCTCTCCAACAAAAATCAGACACAGAAATACCCTAATGGCACACATGGCAGAAATCCATAGAGAAGAAAAGTAATCCCATCTCTTTATGTAGTCATCATAATGAATAGAGTCGCATCAAGTGCAACTTCGTTGCCTATCCGGGTCCATAGTACTTAAAGTATAACATGCTTTGATTTGAGAATTTTCCCAGATACATTCATTCAGTTTTTGCAAGATAGAGCAGTAAGTAGCACTTCTAATTTTGAAGTGCACAACAACTGTAAAAAATTAGTCCACATGACACTGAAACTTTGTTAGGCATTTTGAACCACTTAGAGCAAATCCAATGGTAATGTCAAAAATGGCTATAGCCCTATATTTTGGCTCCAAAAAGGGCTTTTTGATGCTAAAATAGAACTCAGTCTCCACTGGTTGGTTCTATTTTAACACCTTGGTTCTATTTTAGCACCAAATTGTTTCAAATTTAACTAACTTTCCCACCATCTCATTGTTAATTATTTTTTCAACTCCAATTCAACTATCTACGTTATTTTCAACCCCGTTGCGATCTAATTTTTTAACTCTCCGTTCCCAACATTCTCAACCCTCATTCTACTTAAAATTTCAGATATTTTTCAATCCACAATTATAGCACCCCCATTCCACCGTTTTCAACTACCATTCAACCTAGATATTTTTATTACCTAACTTTGGGAAAAGGGGAAAAGGGACCGGCCCATTAGTCACGGCAGCTCTATCTTTCTACCGATCTCTATCTCTCTACCTCTGTCCATCATCATCTCCTTGAGCTTCTTCCTCAGCCCATTAGTCACGGCAGATCGGTGAGGGGAAAGGGGATCGGCTTCTTCCTCAATCTCTATCTCTCTACCTCTCATCTCAGATTGGCATCCTCATTCATGGCTAAGTTGTAATCGGCATCTCTATCACTCTACCTCTCATCTCAGATCGGCTTCAAGGTCTTTCATGGCTTCTTTCTTTAGATCTACATAGCTGGTGAAGGATTTTGTCATCAGATCATTCATTTTGTATGAGAGAGAAGGTACATGCAATCGATCAAAGCTAGCTACCAGGGTCCCAAATTCCGGCGGGTTCTATATTTTCCGGCAGCGTACTGGACACTTTCCGGACCCCATGATTTTCGGCCACTTTCCGTTCAGTTTTAAGTATGTTCGATTCTTGATTTTCTGTTAATTTCAGTTGGGGTTTGAGATGTCAAAGGATGACTATAGTCATCCTTAAAGAACCAAGTATAGCATTTTGCTATTTTAGAACTAATTATAGAACTGGGTTGGAATTGTGTTTTTGTCATTTGGTGCTATAATTTGACTATAAAACCAATTATAGCACCCCCATTGGATTTGCTCTTAAACATAGTCATAATTCATAAAGAACCGCCTTCGGATCCTTTACTAGAGTTGTGGAGTGGAGTGAAGCAGTTCGTAGCCCAATAACTTTTTTTATTCATTTATGCATAAGTAACTTCCTCAAATGTTTTTAAGGGGACGTATTCAATTAAAAGATTTTGAAAGACTTTTAAAAGATTTTAAAAGTTTGGTTGTATTCAATTTAAGACATTTAAAGAGTTTATAAAAGTTTACTGGTATTCAATTACAACTTTTTTAATGTCTTTAAAAGTTGGGTGGTATTGAATTAAGATTTTTACTAAGTCTATAAAAGTATTTTGGTAATTCAAAAAGTTATAAATTTTTCAGATTCTATAAAATGGTAGAGTTTGACAACCTATAATTATAACTATCAATCCATATCCAAAGTCTGACCTTATCTCTAAAGATTTCTAAAGACTTCCAAATATTAAACACAAATGTGAACTTTATCTTTTATTGGGTCAAATTAGTTATTTATTTTATATGGGCTAATAAGTATTAATATGTTATGGATAAATTAATTTGGTAAAATTTGGGCCTTAAAACTAATTGGATTTAATTTATATGTGGATAAAATTAAATCATATTATAATAAGAGAATTAACAAGATATATTAATAAGTAAACAAATAACTAATCTGTCTCGTGGTACGTAATCGAGGAAAGAAAGAAAAGGCACAATAAATTGGTAAGGAAAAAAGCGACAGTTTGAAAGCTTCCAATATAAAGAGGAAAGAAATTTGTTTAACAAATGTGAGATAAAATCATGAAACTCTCAGATCAATTGTGAAGATTATGTATGTATATATGTTTGAAGCTTTTGTTTTATTATTAATCATACTGCATGATTTGGTAAAATCGTAAAAGGAGGGATTATATATATATAGGGAAATGATCCATAACAAGTATTTGCTATGGATAAAAATTGGGCAAATAGCATCATAATCATTCATTCCAATAATCAAGGGCCGAGATTAAAATGGGTACAGCGTCGTCCGCTACTTGAAGTAGCGGAAGCTCTAAAATAAATCCCTCTCAATCAATCTCTCTGCAAATTCACCTTTAAGAATTGTTAACCCGAAAACAAATGCTCCGAATATCGAATGAAATCCAATAAAATCAGTCACTCCCGCAAATTCACCTTTCGGAATTGTTAACCCGAAAACAAATGCTCCGAATATTGAATAAATTCCAATAAAATCAGTCATGAATCCCGACACCATTACTCCGTCGAGCGTCAAGCATATATAGGCCTCGTCGACCATGTCACTTTCTGGTGAGCACCGGCAACCGACCTATTTCATCACCAGCCGTATCACCACCATCATGAAGGTCACATATGCTAGGCTGGATAGGAGGACCCACACGGATATCAACGGGCTCTTGTGGGGCCCACTGGAGGTTTTGTTGCCTGCGAGTGCGACTGCTAAGGCCAACAAGATCCACGCGACGACGTCGTTGAATGCGGCAGCTGCCATGGCAGTTTCGCCTACTTGAGTTGTGAGTAGTTTGATCTCTGTTAGAATGCGGGCGAGAACAGGAAATGTCGTGATTGATAAAGCTACCCCTATGAAAACAATGTACTGTGCTACCCCAACTTTGTCGGCGCCTTCTATTGTTTTTCGGAGGAGGAAGGCGACGTCGATTCCAGGGGTGAAGGGAAGAGAGATTTCGGTGGCCGCTATGAACATGGCTCGTTTGCCGCTGTGGCGGATTGAAGTTAAGTCGAGTTCAAGGCCTACTAGGAAGAGGAAAAAGAGGAGACCTATACTTCCTATAGACTCGAGTATTGGAGTGCTCCATTTTGGGAAAATTCAGTGAATGTAGTCTTGGTTTCGCGTGTGGGAGAAGAAGTCCGCTAGCGAAAACAGTATTATTTTAGAGTTTCCGCTACTTGAAGTAGCGGACGACGCTGTATCCTTTTTAATCTCGACCCTTGATTATTGGAAATGGATGGTTATGATGTTATTTTCTCAATTTTCATCCATAGCAAATACTTGTTATGGATCATTTCCCATATATATATATATATATATATATATATATATATATATATATATATATATGGGGAAAATGGGTATGCACAGCCGTACTCTTTTTTTTTACACAGTATTCAAAACGACGTCGTTTTGGAGTTAAAAAAAAACCACGCCTGTGCACCCTTCTCCTCCTCAATCGCGTAAGGGTTTCTCACCACTCGCATAAGGGTTTCTCTCCCTTCTCCTCCTCAATTGCGTGTCATCTCCTCCACAGTCTCATAAGGCTTCTCCTCCCAAATCCTCTTCCGTGTATAGAAATCCCTACCACTGCCACCACCGTCGTTGCAATTACCATCGTGACTTCAGACCAATGCCGCTGCAATTACCGCTGCTCATCAGTTCGATCTTAACTTCTATTTCAGACCTCCTTGATTCACACCTCGATTCAGTAAGGGTTTGACGTATGATGATTTCTAGGGTTTACGATGTTCCTGGAAAATTAAGATCCTTAAAACCAGTACTGACTTCTAATTAGAAGAATAAAGAACTTATATTTTTAGCCAGTATTGACTTTTAATTAGTTTTATTTGGTATATGATAGATGGGAGTTTCTTTCATTGTTTCTATAATCCCCCCTTTCTTTATTGCTCTTATTGGCATATGATACTTACACGAATTTAATTTTTCTAGAGCTGATGCTATATGGAATTGTCCTTCTAACCTGTTAAAGCTTAAATCCCTGTCCAAATCACGCTGAATTAGTTAGATGACATGATCAAACAAAATAGTCTTCAGGAAAATGCTTTTCTTTTGTGGGAGAGGGGGTTGGGGGTGTCCTTTAGTAGATAGTAAATCCATGGGTTTATGTTTCCTTTAACAATAATTATTTGTGAACAATTTTAAGTAACTATGTCATTATAGTTCAAAAATCGCTATGTCATGGGCAAATATGTTATGTCATTTAATTTTGTTTGTAAATTCTTAGAAAAATCATGTCTTTTCAACAGTCATCTCCTATTGCTTCTTCTCAAGCGGATAATGCTATGTCACGACTTACCTTACAACACTCAGAGTCGGCGTTAAACCTTCATGACACAGAGTAAAAAATTTGCCCAACATTTTGAATTTTGAATTATATTATCAATTGAATTATATGTTCTCTTTTTCGTTCCAGTGTTAATGTAGAGGATGACAATAAAAAAACTTCGATAGAAGTTCCATATGTTGGATTATTGTTTCCTAGTCAGGACGACGCATACGCGATGTATAATACATATGCAAGGCATAAAGGATTCGGACTCCGTTTGTCGAATCTTGACAAATCTAAAACTTTGGGGAGGCAATAGGTCGATTAATTATTTGTAGTAAAGGTGGAATTGAAAAAGATAAAAATCAAACACTTGAAGAGAAACTGAAGAAACGACGAAGACAAGTAAGATCTGACTGTCGTGCAAGGATGTGGATCCATTTAAACCAAAAAATGAAGACATGGCGTGTTACTAGTTTTTGTGATGAACATAATTACGAGTTTACTAGCCCTTCATCATCATGGAAACATCGCTCTCATAAGACATATCATCGTAGTCAAACTGTCAAAAATTTGATGGAGAAGATGCATGAAACTGGATTGCGCCCATCAACAATTGCAAAGGTGGTTAATGCTCATGGGAATGGTGAGGATGAGATGATAACAACACAACAATGTGTAGATCATTTGCGCATACAGAGAAAAAATATGGTTGGTCGCGAATGCATTTCTGTAGTTCATCATTTTCTAGCAAAAAGAGTTAGTGACCCGTCATTTTTTTTTGCCATAGATTTGAAGGATCACAGTCTTAAAAGTGTTTTTTGGGCCAATGGAAGGTCGATTGTGATACCCCCAAAACAGGTATACATCACCCATTCTGAGTTGTCAAATACATGGTACAGAAATAACTACAACTTTATTGTTACAACATATAAACGGTGAGTTTAAATACAGATATTGCCATCTAGACAATATCTACATACAAATAAATTCTCATCATAATTATTGATACATTATTTTACAAAAATGGTGAGGACTACTAAACAACTCTCTAAAACCATCATTCCATACCCCGACTCGTACTCGCTACATTCTCGCCTCCTGAGAAGAAAAATGGAACAAAAAGGAAAAGGGTGAGCTCAACTAGCCCAGTAAAGAATATTATGACTAAGATAATACAGAACAAATTATCTTTAGTCTTCAATAGGGAAAAAAATCTAATAGAATACAATAGACAACAAGTTTTAAATCAATACTCGCAGCGGAAAATATTAATTCATAGAAGAGTTACGTAGAGGATGAAATCTACTAATATCTATGAATTTAACAGTCCATCATCAATATTTTTATCCCTGTAACATCAATCAATATATATCTGGAATCATATATTCATCCTTACACTACAGGCCAAGGATATTCATCAGTTGGTCATGTTCATCTAAACACCTGTTCATCTTTGCACTACGGGCCAAAGATATTCATCAGAAATCATTCATCTTTGCACTACATGCCAAAGATATTCAATAATATCATCATTTAAGACTGAGGATGATGAAAAATATTTTTAAAGAAACGAATCCAGTGAAACAAAATGACAAGGATTAAGGATTCGTACTTTGTTTTATCCATGTCCAAAAATACCTCAAAAATAATCATAGTGGTGTAAAATTCAAGAATGATCAAAACATGGATACAATCAAAGCTAGTATCCATAATAGATATTTTAGACGAAAAGGAAAATTTTTATTTTTCGATGAATAGTGCCGTATTCGTGAATAGTGTCGTATACGTGAATAGTGCCGTATACGTGAATAGTAACTTCGACATAAAAATTTCCAAATTTGATTAAAAGTTCAGATCAATACTTCAGCACAATGATATTAGAAGAAAAAAATATCATTTAAAAAAAAATATCCCATACCTCGGAAAGACAGTACTTCTAACTGGAATACTGGATATAGGCTATAACTTGAACTTTCACCGTATAGCAATACTCAAAGTATACTCAAAATACTCACAAGAATACGCTCGATAATATAGAGAGAGAAAACTTCAGTTTCTGGTGTGATTTTCAATTCTAACCTAAGCACCTTATTTATAGGAAAATGCTTAGAACACCAAAGCAGAAAATTTATTAAATATTATTTTTTTTTTCAAAATCCTCATACGCACATGTATTTAGCTTCAAAATCTTAGCCACCAAATAGCCCACCTCACAAGACTTGCACAAAAAACGTTTTTCTAATTTAGAATAATTTAAACTTCCAAAAATCAATTATTTCGGAGCTTCGGAACTTCAATAATTCACCATAAATAGCCCTTTTGCCAGAAAATTTGAATCTTGCGAATGTTTATAGGAAATTCAATTCTCTACAACTTTACAGAAGAAAGTTTTTCCAAATTCCAAACAGAAATTGACCAAAATCCACAAACGGCCGATTTTACAGGCTATAATCAAATTTCTGTCAATAAATGGGGTCCACCGACATGTTTAACATGTTTTAAACATTTATTGTAACAAAAATACTCTTCCTCCTCGTATACTCATATATCCCACATTCATTGTAAAAATATCACCATTATTATATTATTAAAATATAATAATATATTTAAATGAATTATTTTATCAGAAAAAAGATAAAATTTCAATTTTCAACAATTGTCACATTTAAAAAAAAATTCTCCATCTATATCCACATAAAATCAATATTTTCCTCATCATATGAATCAATAATTAATTATTCACAAATAATATTACAGAATCACAATATTGACAACCAGGCAGTTCCCAGGAAAGAGGGGGCTTTCCAATAAGAATTTCTCTTTACTGGCGCGCAATTAGGTGACCAAACCTCTCCTTAGACAGAACTTTCTAGACATTGCCAATAATGTTATCTAATAATATTATTCAGATAATAGGAATTATTGCTTCGATAATAAAAAATACTGTGTAATGACAATTATTGAAACAACAGCAATATAAAATATCAACGCAACAATTATTAAATTAATAAAATACTGAACAGTAATTACTGTAACCATTATTGAGTAGTGCCTTCTTACGTAAGAGTCAATAATTGATGCAATACCGTGTGCTACTGTGCAACAACGCGTATTACCGTGTTTTAACCTCCGGGTATTCCAACAGTGTAAACGGTAACAACTACGCTGTTATTTTTAAACAACTTATATTTTTCATTTTCTTCCTCCAATCGCTTTCCGTTATGGGGCCCACACATGGCTGCGCCGTCGTACGAATATTCCCCGACAGTACGAATATTCCACGACCAAACGAATATTCCCCGACAACAATGAATATTTTATAACCACTTTTTTATTTTGAAATATTTACGTATTTTACCCATAACTATCCACATTAATCAAATCAACCCTTAATATTCAAAATAATAATTAGAGGAAATTAAATTTCATTTATTAATTATTTGGGGTCTTACAACCTCCCCTTCTTATGAAATTTCGTCCTCGAAATTGATGTACGTACCTGGTGTTTCGAAAAGGTGAGGATACCTCGCTTTCATTTCCATTTCCAATTCCCAGGTCATTTTCTCTATAGCATGATTTCTCCATAAAACTTTAACTTGTGGTATAACCTTTGTGCGTAGGACATGCTCCTTCCTATCCAAGATCTTGACAGGTACCTCCTCATACGTTAAATCTTCGGCTATCTCGTCCGGTTCTAACTCAATGACGTGGTTCGGGTCTTTCACATATTTACGAAGTACAAATATGTGAAACACATTATGAACACGAGACATACTCGGAGGTAACGCGAGTCTATAGGCTACATTTCCTACTCGGTCAAGAATTTGAAATGGGCCAATAAATCGTGGATTGAGTTTTCCTCTCTTCCCAAATCTTGAAACTCCCTTCCATGGAGCAACTCGCAATAATACATGATCCCCTATACTAAATTCCACGTCCTTTCGATGATGATCCGCATAACTCTTTTGTCGATCTTGTGCCGTTCGTATACGTTGTCGAATCATTTGGATCTTTTCAGTAGTCATACGTACTAACTCGGGTCTCAACAATGTTGCTTCACCCACCTCATCCCAACATATTGGAGAGCGACACTTTCGTCCATATAATACTTCAAATGGAGCCACTCCTATACTTGCCTGATAACTGTTGTTGTAGGAGAATTCCACCAATGGTAAATACTTATCCCAATTGCCCTTGAAGTCTAGGACACAGAGTTTTAATAAATCTTCAAGAGTTTAAATAGTCCTCTCTGATTGTCCGTCCGTTTGAGGATGGTATGCCGAACTAAATCGTAAATTCGTGCCCATAGCTTTTTGCAAGCTAACCCAAAATCTTGAAGTGAATCTTGGGTCATGATCCGAAACTATAGATACTGGCATGACATGCAACCTCACAATCTCATTTACATACATACTAGCAAGACGTTCAAGCGAATAAGTCTCCCGTATCGGCAAGAAATGTGCAGACATGGTTAATCTATCAACAATAACCCAAATAGCATTTATGCCTTGAGAAACTGTGGGAAGACCCGTAACAAAATCCATGGTAATGTGTTCCCACTTCTATTTCGGAATCTCAAGTGGTTGCAATGGTCCCTTAGGCACTTGATGCTCCACCTTTACACGTTGACAAGTTAAACACATCGAGATAAACTTTGCAATCTCTCTCTCTTCATATTGTTCCACCAAAATATATGTCGAAGATCACAATACATTTTAGTACTTCCAGGATGGATTGAAAATGGTGTATTGTGTGCCTCCATCATAATCTTGTACTTCAAATCAGGGTCGTTAGGAACACAAAGTCTAGAGTGGACTCGAAGTATTCCTTCTTCATCAATTCTCGCTTCCGGAATAGCTCCTTCCTGTACTTTCTTCTTCATACGCATCAGCTCCAGGTCGGTGGCTTGAGCAACCTTAACTTTTTCTATTAAAGTTGGCTCTATGCATATACTTGACATCATCGCACTTGTTCCTGCATATGATCTTCTACTCAACGCGTCAGCTACCACGTTTGCTTTTCCAGGATGGTATTGAATAGTGTGATCGTAGTCTTTCAACAGCTCAAGCCAACGTCGTTACCGCATGTTGAGTTCCTTTTGCGTGAAGAAATATTTGAGGCTTTTATGGTCTGAATATATCTCCACTTTCTCCCCATATAGATAGTGCCTCCATATCTTTAGCGCGAAAACGACTGCTGCCAACTCTAGATCATGAGTAGGATAATTCCCCTCATACTCTTTAAGTTGTCGTGAGGCATAGGCTATGACTTTCCCACGTTGCATGAGAACACATCCTAACCCTTTGCCCGAAGCATCGCTGTAGATAACAAATCCATCCGAACCAGATGGTATTGTTAGAACAGGTGCCGAAATAAGTCTCCTCTTAAGCTCTTGAAAACTCTTCTCGCATTCCTCGCTCCATACGAATTTTATATTTTTCCAAGTCAGCTGAGTTAATGGAGTAGCGATTCGAGAAAACCCTTCCACGAATCTCCGATAATAACCAGCTAAGCCCAAAAAGCTACGTACTTCAGTCACCGACTTCGGTTGCTCCCAACTTTGTATTGCTTCAATCTTCGTCGGGTCAATAGATACTCCATGTTTAGACATCACGTGCCCAAGAAATGCTACTTCCTCAAGCCAGAATTCATATTTCTTCAACTTGGCATAAAACTTATTTTCACAAAGCCTTTGGAGTACCAGCTTCAAATGGTGCTCATGATCTTCACGGCTTTTGGAATATATGAGGATGTCATCAATAAAGACAACAACGAATTGATCCAAATAATCCTTGAATACTCGGTTCATCATATCCATGAAAGCCGCAGGAGCATTAGTCAATCCGAAAGACATGACTAAGAATTCATAATGCCCATACCGAGTTCTGAAGGCAGTCTTTGGAATATCCTCAGTTCTAATTTTCAGCTGATGATATCCAGAACGAAGATCGATTTTTGAAAAGAATTGTGCTCCTTATAACTGGTCAAACAAGTCATCAATACGAGGTAGAGGATACCTATTCTTGATGGTGATATGGTTTAATTCCCGATAGTCAATACAAAGTCGCATACTCCCGTCTTTCTTCTTTACGAATAAAACAGGAGCACCCCAAGGAGATGTACTAGGACGAATGAAACCGATGTCCAATAACTCCTGTAGTTGGACTTTTAACTCCTGAAGTTCAATAGGAGCCATTCGATATGGGATTTTAGAAATGGGATTTGTACCAGGTTCAAGATTAATAAAGAATTAAACTTCACGTTCTGGGGGTAGACCGGGAAGTTCTTCAGGAAATACGTCAGGAAAGTCAATAACAACAGGAATATTATTCAATTTTGACGTGTCTTTATTCAAATCCATAACATGAGCTAAGAAAGCTTGACATCCGTTTTTCAATAAACGAATAGCTTTATGATTAGATATGACAGTGATTGATTTTAATGGTTTAGTTGCTAGAATTTGAACAACAGGTTGTTTAGGAATATGAAAACTAACAACCTTACGAAAACAATCAATTTTGGCATGATGAGTAGTTAACCAATCAATCCCTAAAATCACATCAAAAGCAAGTATCTTTAAAGAGATAAGGTCAACAGGTAAGGTGATGGTGCCAACTTGAATAAAACAAGATTTATAAACAGTGGATGTGATGAATGTTTCTCCTAACGGAGTCTCCATAGATAGGTCAAAGTCTAATTTCTCCGGAGTCAAGTTTAAACGTTGAGCACAAGCAGGAGAGATAAATGAATGGGTAGCACCGGTATCAAGTAAGGTATAAACTTCGCAAGAATTTATAAATAGCTTACCCGTGATCACCTAGTTTGGGTTCCTCGCATTTTGACCAGTCACAAAAAACGCTCTTCCAGGAACCGTTGACTTTGACTTTTTTGGGACGGTCTTTTGAGTCATCGTCCCCACTGGAATTGGTTTCGCTACTGTATAATCTCGAGCGATATGTCCTTCCTTTCCACAATTATAGCATACCTTGAACTGTTGTGGGCATTTTAGACTGATATGTCCCTCTTTTCCGCATTTGTAGCATACGACCGGTGGTCGTTCCCCTCCCTTCCAAACAGTTGCTGTTGGTGCTGCCATTTTCACATTGTCGTTGTTGAATCTCCTCTTTTTAAAATCTCCTCCTGACTCGCTTCTTCTATTTTCGTGGCTATAATTACCACCAGAGTGGTTACCATTTTTGTCATTCTTTTTCTTTATCCACTGGTTATCGTTGTTTTGTTGACTGCTATCTCTGGTATGATCCTGATTGTGGTACCTCGGTTGTCCGTACTCGTTATCTCGCTCTAATAATTGAGCCCTGTTTACAACATCTGAATAGAGAGAAAATTTATGAGAAATGAGATATTGTCGTATGCCGGGTTTCAAACCTCTCAGAAACATCCGCGTCATACGTTCCTCATTCTCCACCAAATGAGGTGCAAACCTGGATAACTCTACAAACTTTGCCTCATACTGAGACACCGTCATGTTATTTTATTCTAATCTGATGAACTCCACTTCCTTTATATGAAGAACACTTTCAGGAAAGTATTTGTCATTAAATAGTTTCTGAAACGTCTCCCAAGACATGCTAAGTGCAGCTGGATGGGTACGCTTCACATATTCCCACCAGTAGTCTGCCTCGCCACGGAACATAAAGGTGGCGAATGGAACCTTCTGTTCCTCTGTGCCTCCCAAGACATCGAATATCTTGGTAATTTGCTTGACCCACGTCTCCGCCATGATCGGATCTGGCTTTCCCTTAAATTATGGTGGTCCCAACTCTTTGAACTGCTTGGCTGTGACAACCCGTGAATTGCTATCATTTTCTCCTGTATTTTGAACACGAGTCTCCCTCGTCTGATTTTGCATGAACTGCAAAAAGCTTCTAAACATCCCCTCGTTCATCATCTGCTCAGTGGTGTTGTTCATAGGAGGAACATTGCCAGCCTGTTGCACGTTCTCCTCGTTGGTAAGTACAGCCATCTCCACGGTCTCATTTACTCCACTGTTAACATTCTCGGTGGCCATTCTTAAATACTGCCATAAAACAAGGGTTAATTAAGGAAATCACATATCACATAATATCCCTATATACTGACCAACTAACAAATAAGCTTAGGTAGGACACACTAGCGAAGGATTTACCCGTCTCTCCCCTCCAAGTTCTATTCCCCGATCTCCGCGAGAGATCATTTCCCTCAGCTCTGATACCAACTGTCGTACCCCCAAAACAGGTATACATCACCCATTCTGAGTTGTCAAATACAAGGTACAGAAATAACTACAACTTTATTGTTACAACATATAAACGGTGAGTTTAAATACAAATATTACCATCTAGACAATATCTACATACAAATAAATCCTCATCATAATTATTGATACATTATTTTACAAAAATGGCGAGGACTACTAAACAACTCTCTAAAACCATCATTCCATACCCCGACTCGTACTCGCTTCATTCTCGCCTCCTAAGAAGAAAAATGGAACAAAAAGGAAAAGGGTGAGCTCAACTAGCCCAGTAAAGAATATTATGACTAAGATAATACAGAAAAAATTATCGTTAGTCTTCAACAGGGAAAAAAATCTAATAGAATACAATAGACAACAAGTTTTAAATCAATACTCGCAGCGGAAAATATTAATTCATAGAAGAGTTACGTAGAGGATGAAATCTACTAATATCTATGAATTTAACAGTCCATCATCAATATTTTTATCCCTGTAACATCAATCAATATATATCTGGAATCATATATTCATCCTTGCACTACAGGCCAAGGATATTCATCAGTTGGTCATGTTCATCTAAACACCTGTTCATCTTTGCACTATGGGCCAAAGATATTCATCAGAAATCATTCATCTTTGCACTACAGGCCAAAGATATTCAATAATATCATCATTTAAGACTGAGGATGATGAAAAATATTTTTAAAGAAACGAATCCAGTGAAACAAAATGACAAGGATTAAGGATTCGTACTTTGCTTTATCCATGTCCAAAAATACCTCAAAAATAATCATAGTGGTGTAAAATTCAAGAATGATCAAAACATGGATACAATTAAAGCTAGTATCCATAATAGATATTTTAGACGAAAAGAAAAATTTTTATTTTTCGATGAATAGTGCCGTATTCGTGAATAGTGTCGTATACGTGAATAGTGCCGTATACGTGAATAGTAACTTCGACATAAAAATTTCCAAATTTGATTAAAAGTTCAGATCAATACTTCGGCATAATGATGTTAGAAGAAAAAATATCATTTAAAAAAAATAATATCCCTTACCTAGGAAAGACAGTACTTCTAACTGGAATACTGGATATAGGCTATAACTTGAACTTTCACCGTATAGCAATACTCAAAGTATACTCAAAATACTCACAAGAATACGCTCGATAATATAGAGAGAGAAAACTTCAGTTTCTGGTGTGATTTTCAATTCTAACCTAAGCACCCTATTTATAGGAAAATGCTTAGAACACCAAAGCAGAAAATTTATTAAATATTATTATTTTTTTTCAAAATCCTCATACGCACATGTATTTAGCTTCAAAATCTCATCCACCAAATAGCCCACCTCACAAGACTTGCACAAAAAACATTTTTCTAATTTAAAATAATTTAAACTTCCAAAAATCAATTATTTCGGAGCTTCGGAACTTCAATAATTCACCATAAATAGCCCTTTTGCTAGAAAATTAGAATCTTGCGAGTTTTTATAGGAAATTCAATTCTCTACAACTTTGCAGAAGAAAGTTTTTCCAAATTCCAAACAGAAATTGACCAAAATCCATAAACGGCCGATTTTACAGGCTATAATCAAATTTCAATCAATAAATGGGGTCCACCGACATGTTTAACATGTTTTAAACATTTATTGTAACAAAAATACTCTTCCTCCTCATATACTCATATATCCCACATTCGTTGTAAAAATATCACCATTATTATATTATTAAAATATAATAATATATTTAAATGAATTATTTTATCAGAAAAAGATAAAATTTCAATTTTCAACAATTGTCACTTTTAAAAAAAAATTCTTCATCTATATCCACATAAAATCAATATTTTTCTCATCATATGAATCAATAATTAATTATTCATAAATAATATTACAGAATCACAATATTGACAACCAGGCAAGTTCCCAGGAAAGAGGGGGCTTTCCAATAAGAATTTCTCCTTACTGGCGCGCAATTAGGTGACCAAACCTCTCCTTAGACAGAACTTTCTAGACATTGCCAGTAATGTTATCTAATAATATTATTCAGATAATATGAATTATTGCTTCGATAATGAAAAATACTGTGTAATGACAATTATTGAAACAACAGCAATATAAAATATCAACGCTACAATTATTAAATCAATAAAATACTGAACAGTAATTACCGTAACCATTATTGAGTAGTGTCTTCTTACGTAATAGTCAATAATTGATGCAATACTGTGTGCTACTGTGCAACAACGCGTATTACCGTGTTTTAACCTCCGGGTATTCCAACAGTGTAAACGGTAACAACTACGCCGTTATTTTTAAACAACTTATATTTGTCGCTTTCTTCCTCCAATCGCTTTCCGTTATGGGGTCCACACATGGCTGCGCTGTCGTACGAATATTCCCCGACAGTACGAATATTCCACGACCAAACGAATATTCCCCGACAACAATGAATAGTTTATAACTACTTGTTTATTTTAAAATATTTACGTATTTTACCCATAACTATCCACATTAATCAAATCAACCCTTACTATTCAAAATAATAATTAGAGAAAATTAAATTTTATTTATTAATTATTTGGGGTCTTACATCGATATCATCATATTTACAATTTAGTGATGTAGTTTCTTTTGATGTTACATATTGAACCAATAAATTTTCATTACCATTTGCTCCATTCACGGGGGTTAATCACCACAGATAATCTATTTTGTTTGGTTGTGCTTTACTTGCAAATGAGAAAGAGAAATCTTTTATATGGTTGTTTCAAGAGTAGAAGAAATTCATGTGTGGAAAAGATCCTGGGGTAATTATAACAGATCAAGATCATGCTATTTGCAATGCTATAAAGAAAGTCTTTCCTAATACTCGACACTGATTCTGTTCATGGCACATTGAGAAGCATATCATAGAGAGACTTCATCTCCTTTGTTCTAGCAATCAAGCATTTTGTGATGAGTATAAAGCATGGTTTTATAGTGAAACCATATTAGAATCAAAGAGCCATTGGGAAATTTTGAAGAAGAAGTATGATTTGAATAATAATATTTGGTTGATGAACTTGTATGAAATGCGACATCATACTTCAGAGACATCTTTACAGCTGGAATGACATCTACCCAACGTAGTGAGAGTATTAATTCATTTTTTGATGGATTTGTTCATGCGTTAACTCCATTGAATGAGTTTGTGATGCAATATGAAAATTCTCTTATGTGACACCCCAAAAATAGGTATACACCACCCATTTTGAGTCGTCAATAACATGGTATAGAAACAACTTTATTAATACAATAGAAACTGTGAGTTTAAATACAAATATTGCCATCTAGACAATATTCACACCCAAATAAGTCTTCATTACAATTATTGGTACATTATTTTACAAAAATAGTGAGGACTACTAAAACGACTTCTAGAACCATCATTCCACACCCCGACTAGTACTTGCTACATTCTCGCCTCCTGAGGAGAAAAATGGAACAAAAGGGAAAAGGGTGAGCTCAACTAGCCCAGTAAAAAATATTATGACTAAGATAATATAGAACAAATTATCGTTAGTCTTCAACAGGAGAAAATCTGATAAAATACAATAGACAACAAGTTTCAGATCAATAATCGTAGCGGAAACAACAATTCATAGAAGAGTTACGTAGAGAATGAAATATACTATAATCTATGAATTTAAAAGTTCATCATCAATATTTTATCCCTGTAACATCAATCAATATTCATCTTGAATCAAATATTCATCTTTGCACTACAGGCCAAAGATATTCATCAGTTGGTCATGTTCATCTCAACACCTGTACATCTTTGCACTACGGGCCAAAGATATTCATAAGAAAATTAACCATCTTTGCACTACAGGCCAAAGATATTCAGTAATACCATCATTTAGGACTGAGGATGATGAAAAATATTTTTAAAAAAATGAATCCAGTGAAACAAAAGAACAAGTATTATTGATTCATACTTTAAACAATCCGAGTTCAAAAATAATTCATAAATAATCATAGTGAAGTAAAATTCAAGAATGATCAAAACATGGATACAATCAAAGCTAGTATACGTGAATAGTAACCCCGACACTAAAAGACAAGAATTTCACAAGAAAAATCTTACCAATAATCCAGCATAATGATATTAGTAGAAATAATATCATTTAAAAAAAATATCCCTTACCTTGAAAAGACTGTACTTCTAGCTAGAATACCGGATATAGTGCTGAAGGGAACTTGCACCGTATAACAACACTCAAAGTATCAAGATACTCACAAAAATACGCTCGATAATATAGAGAGAAAGAGAGAGAAAACTTTAGTTTCTGGTGTGATTTTCAATTCTAACCTAAGCACCATATTTATAGGAAAATGCTTAGAACACCAAAGAAGAAAATTTAATAAATTAATAATATAATTTTCTCAAATTTCCTACGCCCACTTATTTGGCCCAAAACATCAGCCACCATGTGCCAAAACATTAAAAACTTTTTTCTTAATTAAAATATTTTAAACTTCAAAAATCAATTATTCTAGAACTTCGGAACTTCAATAATTCATAATAAATAACCATTTTATCAGAAAAATTTAAACCACATGTCCTTTCTATAGGAAATTTCATTCTCTACAACTTTGTAAGTTTAAGATTTTCCAAATTCCAAGCAGAAGTTGACCGAAATCCACAAACGGACGATTTTACGGGCTATAAACCAATTTCAGTCAAGAAATGGGGTCCATCGACAAGTTTAACATGTTTTAAACATTAATTGTAAAACAAATACTCCTCATATACTAATATATCCCACATTCATTGTAAAAATATCACCATTATTATATTATTAAAATATAATAATATATTTAAATGAATTATTTATCAGAAAAGATAAAATAACAATTTTTCAACAATTGTCACATTAAAAATTTTCTCAATCTATATCCGCATAAAATGAATATTTTTCTTATCATATAAATCAATAATTAATTATTCACAAATAATATTACAGAATCACAATACTAACAACCAGACAGTTCCCTGGAAAGAGGGGGCATTCCAATAAGGATTTCTCCTTACTGGCGCGCAATTAGGTGACCAAACCTCTCCTTAGACAGAACTTTCTAGACATTACCGATAATGTTTTCTAATAATATTATTCAAATAATATGAATTATTGATCTGATAATGAAAATACCGTGTAGTGACAATTATTGAAACAACAATAATATAAAATATCAACGTAGCAATTATTAAATCAATAAAATAAAATATTGAATAGTAACTACTGTAACAATTATTGAGTAATGTCTTCCTACGTAAGAATCAATAATTGGTGCAATACCGTGTGCTACTGTGTTTTAACCACCGGGTATTCCAACAGTATTAACGGTAATAACTACGCCGTTATTTATAAATAACTTATATTTGTCGTTTTCTTCATCCAATCACTTTCCATTATGGGGCCCACACAAGGCTGCGCCATCGTACGAATATTCCCCGATAGTAAGAATATTCCACGACCAAACGAATATTCTCTGATAAAATGAATATTTTATAACCACTTGCATATTTGAAATATTTGCGCATTTTATCTATAACTAACCACATTAATCAAATCAACCCTTACTATTTCAAAATAATAAATAGAGGAAATTTAATTTTATTTATAATAAGTTGGGGTCTTACAACCTCCCCTCCTTATGAAATTTCGTCCTCGAAATTGACGTACATACCGGTGTTTCGAAAGGGTGAGGATACCTCGCTTTCAATTCCGTTTCCAACTCCCAGGTCATTTCCTCAATAGCATGATTTCTCCACAAAACTTTAACTTGTGGTATGACCTTTGTACGTAAGACATGCTCCTTCCTATCCAAGATCTTGACACGTAACTCCTCATACGTTAGTTCTTCAGCTATCTCATCCGGTTCTAACTCAATAACGTGGTTCGGGTCTTTTACATATTTACGAAGCACAGATATATGAAAAACATTATGAACACGAGACATACTTGGAGGTAACACAAGTCTATAGGCTACATTTCCTACTCGGTCAAGAATCTGAAATGGACCAATAAATCGTGGATTGAGCTTTCCTCTCTTCTCGAATCTTGTAACTCCCTTCCATGGGGTAACACGCAACAATACATGATCCCCAATACTAAATTCCACGTCATTTCGATGAAGATCCGCATAACTCTTTTGTCGATCTTGAGCCGTTTGTATACGTTGTCGAATCATTTGGATCTTTTCTGTAGTCATACGTACCAACACGGGTCCCAACAATGTTGCTTCACCCACCTCATCCCAACATACTGGATAGCGACACTTTCTTTCATACAATGCTTCGAATGGAGCTACCCCTATACTTTCCAGATAACTGTTGTTGTAAGAGAATTTCACCAATGGTAAATACTTATCCCAACTCCCTTTGAAGTCTAGGACACAGAGTCTTAATAGATCTTCAAGAGTTTGAATAGTCCTCTCTGATTGTCCGTCCGTTTGAGGATGGTATGCCGAACTGAATCGTAAATCCGTGCCCATAGCTTTTTGCAAGCTAACCCAAAATTGTGAAGTGAATCTTGGGTCACGATCCGAAACTATGGATACTGGCATGCCATGCAATCTCACAATCTCATTTATATACATATGAGCAAGACGTTCAAGGGAATAAGTCTCCCGTATCGGCAAGAAATGAGCAGACTTGGTTAATCCATCAACAATAACCCAAATAACATTTATGCCTTGAGAAACCGTGGGAAGACTCGTAACGAAATCCATGATAATGTGTTCCCACTTCCATTTCGGAATCTCAAGTGGTTGCAATGGACCCTTAGGCACTTGATGCTCCGCCTTTACACGTTGACAAGTTAAACACCTCGAGATAAACTTCGCGATCTCTCTCTTCATATTGTTCCACCAAAATGTATGTCTAAGATCACGATACATTTTAGTACTTCCAGGATAGATCACAAATGGTGTATTGTGTGCCTCCATCATGATCTTGTTCTTTAAATCAGAATCGTTAGGAACACAAAGTCTAGAGTGGACTCGAAGTATTCCTTCTTCATCGATTCTTGCTTCTGGAATAGCACCCTCTTGTACTTCCTTCTTTATACGCATCAGCTTCGGGTCTGTGGCTTGAGCAACTTTAACTTCATCGATTAAAGTTGGTTCTATGCGTATACTTGACATCATCGCACTCGTTCCTGCATATGATCTTCTACTCAACGCGTCAGCTATCACGTTTGCTTTTTCAGGATGGTATTTAATTGTGTGGTCATAATTTTTTAACAGCTCGAGCCAACGTCGTTGTCGCATGTTGAGTTCCTTTTGGGTGAATAAATATTTGAGGTTTTTATGATCTGAATATATCTCCACTTTCTCTCCATATAGATAGTGCCTCCAGATCTTTAGCGCGAAAACGACTGCTGCCAACTCTAGAACATGAGTAGGATAATTCCTCTCATATTCTTTACGTTGTCGCGAGGCATAGGCTATGACTTTCCCACGTTGCATGAGAACACATCTTAACCCTTTGCCTGAAGCATCGCTGTAGATAACAAATCCATCCGAACCAGATGATATTATCAGAACAGGTGCCGAAATGAGTCTCCTCTTGGGCTCTTGGAAACTCTTCTCGCATTCCTCGCTCCATACGAATTTTGTATCTTTCTGAGTCAGCTGAGTTAACGGAGTAGCAATTTGAGAAAATCCTTCCACGAATCTCCGATAATAACCAGCTAAGCCCAAAAAGCTACGTACTTCGGTTACCGACTTCGGTTGCTCCCAACTTTGTATTGCCTCAATCTTCGCCAGGTCAACAGATACTCCATGTTTTGACACCTACGTGCCCAAGGAATTCTACTTCCTCAAGCCAGAATTCGCATTTCTTCAACTTGGCATATAGCTTGTTTTCACGAAACCTTTGGAGTGCCAGCTTCAAATGGTGCTCATGATCTTCACGGCTTTTGGAATATATGAGAATGTCATCAATAAAGACAACTACGAACTGATCCAAATAGTCCTTGAATACTCAGTTCATCATATCCACGAAAGTCGCAGGAGCATTAGTCAATCCAAAAGACATGACTAAAAATTCATAATCCCCGTATCGAGTTCTGAAGGCAGTCTTTGGAATATCCTCAATTCTAATCTTCAGCTGATGATATCCAGAACGAAGATCGATCTTTGAAAAGAATTGTGCTCCTTGCAACTGGTCAAACAGGTCATCAATACGAGGTAACGGATACCTATTCTTGATGATGACATGGTTCAATTCTCGATAGTCAATACAAAGTCGCATACTCCCGTCTTTCTTCTTTATGAATAAAATAGGAGCACCCCAAGGAGATATACTAGGACGAATGAAACTGATGTCCAACAACTCCTGTAGTTGGACCTTTAACTCCTGAAGTTCAATAGGAGCCATTCGATATGGAGTTTTAAAAATGGACTTTGTACCATGTTCAAGATCAATAAAGAATTTAACTTCACGTTCTGGGGGTAGACCGGGAAGTTTTTCAGGAAACACGTCAGGAAATTTACTAACAACGGGAATATTATTCAAATCTGACGTGTCTTTATTCAAATCCATAACATGGGCTAAGAAAGCTTAACATACGTTTTTCAATAAACGAATAACTTTATGACTAGATATAACAGTGATTTATTTTAATGGTTTAGTTGCTTGAATTCGTACAACAGATTGGTTAGGAATATGAAAACTAACAACCTTACGAAAACAATCAATTTTGGCATGATGAGTAGTTAACCAATCAATCCCTAAAATCACATCAAAAGCATGTATCTTTAAAGAGATAAGGTCAACAGGTAATGTGATGGTGCCAACTTGGATCAAACAAGATTTATAAACATTGGATGTGATGAAAGTTTCTCCTAACGGAGTCTCCACAGATAAATCAAAGTCTAATTTCTCCAGAGTTAAGTTTAAACGTTGAGCACAAGCATGAGAGATAAATGAATGGGTAGCACCGGTATCTAGTAAGGTATAAACTTCGCAAGAATTTATGATTAGTTTACCCGTGATCTCCTCGTTTGGGTTTTTCGCATTTTGACCCGTCACGACAAACGCTCTTCTAGGGACCGTTGACTTTGACTTTTCTGGGACAACCTTTTGAGTCACCATCCCCGCTGGACTTGGTTTTGCTATCGTACAATCTCGAGCGATATGTCCTTCCTTTCCACAATTATAACCTACCTTGAACTATTGTGGGCAGTTTGGGCTGATATGTCCCTCTTTTTCACATTTATAGCATACGACCGGTGGTCGTTCTCCTCCCTTAGAACCAGTTGTTTCTAGTGTTGACGTCTTCACATGGTCATTGTTGAATCTCCTCTTTTTAAAATCTCCTCCCGACTTGCTTCTTCTATTCTCGTGGCCATGATTACCACCATAGTGGTTACCGCCTTTGTCCATATTCTTCTTTCTCCGCTGGTTATCGTTGTTCTGATGACTGTTGTCACCAGTATGATCCTGGTTATGGTCCCTCGGTTGAACGTACTCGTTATCTCGCTCTAACAATTGAGCCCTGTTGACAACATCTGAATAGAGAGAAAATTTATGAGAAATGAGATACTGACGTATGCCGGGTTTCAAACCTCTCAGAAATATCCGCGTCATACGTTCCTCATTCTCCACCAAATGAGGTGCAAACCTGGATAACTCTGCAAACTTTGCCTCGTACTGGGACACCGTCATGTTATTTTGTTCTAGTCTAATGAACTCTACTTCCTTCATATGATGAATACTTTCAGGAAAGTACTTGTCATTGAAAAGTTTTTGAAACGTCTCCCAAGACATGCTGAGTGCGGCTGGATGGGTACGCTTCACAGATTCCCACCAGTAATCTGCCTTATTACGGAACATAAAGGTGGCGAATGGAACCTTCTGTTCCTCCGTGCATCCCAAGACATCGAACATCTTGGTGATTTGTTTGACCCACATTTCTACCTTAATCGGATCTGGCCTTTCCCTAGAATTCTGGTGGTCCCAACTCTTTGAACTGCTTGGCTGTGACAAACTGTGCGTTCTTATCATTTCCACCGGTATTTTGTGCACGAGTCTCCCTTGTCTGATTTTGCATGAACTGTAAAAAGCTTCTAAACATCCCGTCGTTCATCATCTGCTCAGTGGTGTTGTTCATAGGAGGAACATTGTCAGCCTGTTGCACGTTCTCTTCGTTGGTGAGTAAAGGTGTCTCCACGGTCTCATTTACTCCACTGTTAACATTCTCAGTCGGCATTCTCAAATACTACCATAAAATAAGGGTTAATTAAGGAAATCAACATATCACATAATATCCCTATATACTGACCAACTAACAAATAAACTTAGGTAGGACACACTAGCGAAGAATTTACTCGTTTCTCCCATCCTAGTTCTATTCCCCGATCTCCGCCAGAGATCATATCCCTAATCTCTGATACCAACTGTGATGCACCCAAAATAGGTATACATCACCCATTTTGAATCGTCAATAACATGATACAGAAACAACTATAACTTTATTAATACAACATAGAAACTGTGAGTTTAAATACAAATATTGCCATCTAGACAATATTCACACCCAAATAAGTTCTCATTACAATTATTAGTAAAATATTTTACAAAAATGGTGAGGAATACTAAAACGACTTCTAGAACCATCATTCCACACCCCGACTAGTACTTGCTACATTCTCGCCTCCTAAGAAGAAAAATGGAACAAAAAGGAAAAGGGTGAGCTCAACTAGCCTAGTAAAAAATATTATGACTAAGATAATATAGAACAAATTATCGTTAGTCTTCAACAGGGAAAAATCTGATAAAATACAATAGACAACAAGTTTCAGATCAATATTCGCAGCAGAAACAATAATTCATAGAAGAATTATGTAGAGAATGAAATCTACTATAATCTATGAATTTAAAAGTTCATCATCAATATTTTATCCATGTAACATCAATCAATATTCATCTTGAATCAAATATTCATCTTTGCACTACAGGCCAAAGATATTCATCAGTTGGTCATGTTCATCTCAACACCTGTACATCTTTGCACTACGGGCCAAAGATATTCATAAGAAAATCAACCATCTTTGCACTACAGACCAAAGATATTCAGTAATACCATCATTTAGGACTGAGGATGATGAAAAATATTTTAAAGAAAACGAATCCAGTGAAACAAAAGAACAAGTATTATGGATTCGTACTTTAAACAATCCGAGTTCAAAAATACTTATAAATAATCATAGTGAAATAAAATTCAAAAATGATCAAAACATGAATACAATCAAAGCTAGTATCCACAATAGATATTTTGGACAAAAACAAAAAATTTAATTTTTTCTGTGAATAGTGCCGTATTCGTGAATAGTGTCTTATATGTGAATAGTAACCCCGACACTAAAAGACAAGAATTTCACAAGAAAAATCTTACCAATTATCCAGCATAATGATATTAGAAGAAATAATATCATTTTAAAAAAAATAATATTCCTTACCTTGAAAAGACTGTACTTCAAGCTGGAATACCGGATATAGTGCTGGAGGGAACTTGCACCGTATAGCAACACTCAAAGTATCAAAATACTCACAAGAATACGCTCGATAATATAGAGAGATAAAGAGAGAGAAAACTTCAGTTTCTGGTGTGATTTTCAATTTTAACCTAAACACCCTATTTATAGGAAAATGCTTAGAACACCAAAGCAGAAAATTTAATAAATTAATAATATAATTTTCTCAAATTTCTTACACCCACTTATTTGGCCCAAAACATCAGCCACCATGTGCCAAAACATTAAAAACGTTTTTCTTAATTAAAATATTTTAAACTTCAAAAATTAATTATTCTGGAACTTTGAAACTTCAATAATTCATAATAAATAGCCATTTTATCAAAAAAATTCAAACCATATGTCCTTTCTATTGGAAAATCCATTCTCTGCAACTTTGAAAGTTTAAGTTTTTCCAAATTCCAAGCAGAAGTTGACCGAAATTCATAAACGGGCGATTTTACGGGCTATAAACCAATTTCAGTCAAGAAATGAGGTCCACCGACATGTTTAACATGTTTTAAATATTAATTGTAACAAAAATACTTCTCATATACTCATATATCCCACATTCATTGTAAAAATATAACAATTATTATATTATTAAAATATAATAATATATTTAAATGAATTATTTATCAGAAAAGATAAAATAACATTTTTTTAACAATTGACACATTAAAAATTTTCTCCATCTATATCCACATAAAATGAATATTTTCCTTATCATATAAATCAATAATTAATTATTCACAAATAATATTACAGAATCATAATACTGACAACCAGACAGTTCCCAGGAAAGAGGGAGCTTTCCAATAAGGATTTCTCTTTACTGGCGCGCAATTAGGTGACCAAATCTATCCTTAGACAGAACTTTCTAGACATTGCTAACAATGTTATCTAATAATATTATTCAAATAGTATGAATTATTAATCTGATAATGAAAATACTGTGTAGTGACAATTATTGAAACAACAATAATATAAAATATCAACGTAGCAATTATTGAATCAATAAAATAAAATATTGAATAGTAACTACTGTAACAATTATTGAGTAATGCCTTCCTACGTAATAATCAATAATTGGTGCAATACCGTGTGCTACTGTGTTTTAACCACCGGGTATTCTAACAGTATTAACGGTAATAACTACGCCGTTATTTATAAACAACTTATATTTGTCGTTTTCTTCATCCAATCGCTTTCCGTTATGGGGCGCACACAAGGCTGCGCCGTCGTACGAATATTCCCCGATTGTAAGAATATTCCACGACCAAACGAATATTCTCCGATAAAATGAATATTTTATAACCACTTGCATATTTGAAATATTTGCGCATTTTATCCATAACTAACCACATTAATCAAATCAACCCTTAATATTTCAAAATAATAAATAGAGAAAATTTAATTTTATTTATAATAAGTTGGGGTCTTACATCTTGTATCTCGTCGGCAAGCAGAGAAAGAAGAAGATTTCAAGATAAAAAATTCTCACCCGATATACGAGACTGGGTTGGAGATTGAGAAACAAGCTGGACAACTCTATACTAGAAAAATGTTTGACATATTTCACACTGAATTTAAGGCTAGTTATTCCTATTGGAAGGAGAAGGTGAAGAAGGATGGAGACATAATTGAATACAAAGTTGGAAAGAGCACGAGTCCTAAAGCTAATTGGAGAACTGTCTTGTATGATGGTGGACAGACTCTTAATTGTTCTTGTGCAAAGTTCGAGATGGAAGGAATGATATGCAAGCATATCATTTGTGTTATGAGATTTAAAAAATTTATTTCCATTCCAAAAATATATATATTGAAAAGATGGACTATGGATGCTAAGTATTGACCTGATATTGTTAGATTTTCATCAAGTGAGGTTGATGTAACTCCTATGATGGTGTTTTCCCTTAAATTAAAAATGTCCAAAGTGTTACAAGATGCTACTTCATCACTGACAATTTTTAATGAAGTTAAATATTTGTTGGATGATATGATAAAAAAGATAAAGGAGAAAAAATTACAAGATGTGATTTGTCAGATGGATTCAACTCAAACATCTAGTCCAGTTGTTTCCTTTGTTGACATTCCAGAAATAACAGTGTGTGATCCCAATGGGCCAGTTAGTACTAAAGGTAGACCAAGGGGTGCCTCGAGATTTCAATCGGGTAGAGAGGTAGCTCAAGAAGTAAAGAGTAAACAAACTCGTTAGTGGAGAAGCTGTGACGCCCCCAAAATAGGTCCATTCCATCCAACCCATTTTGAGTCGCCAAATACATGGTACAGAAACAACTACAACTTTTACAACCCATAAACTGTGAGTTTGAATACAAACATTGTCATCTAGACAATATACATACCCAACTATGTCCTCAATACAATTATTGATATATATTTTTACAAAAATGGTGAGGACCACCAAACAACTCTCTCAAGAACCATCAATTCATACCCCGACTCGTACCCGCTATATTCTCGTCTCCTGAGAAGAAAAATGGAACAAAAAGGAAAAGGGTGAGCTCAACTAGCTCAGTAAAGAATATTATGACTAAGATAATATACAACAAATTATCGTTAGTCTTCAACAGGGAAAAATCTAATAGAATACAATAGACAACAAGTTTTAAATCAATATTCGCAGCGGAAAATATTAATTCATAGAAGAGTTACGTAGAGGATGAAATTTACTAATGTCTATGAATTTAACAGTCCATCAACAATATTTTTATCCCTGTAACAACAATTAATGCACATCTTGAATCATATATTCATCCTTGCACTACAGGCCAAGGATATTCATCTGTTGGTCATGTTCATCTAAACACCTGTTCATCTTTGCACTACGGGCCAAAGATATTCATCAGAAATCATTCATCTTTGCACTACAGGCCAAAGATATTCAATAATAACATCCTTTAAGACTGAAGATGATAAAAATATTTTTAAAGAAGCGAATCCAGTGAAACAAAATGACAAGGATTAAGGATTAATGATTCGTACTTTGTTTTATCCATGTCCAAAAATACCTCAAAAATAATCATAGTGGTGTAAAATTCAAGAATGATCAAAACATGGATACAATCAAAGCTAGTATCCACAATAGATATTTTGGACGAAAAGAAAAAAAATAATTTTTCTGTGAATAGTGCCGTATTCGTGAATAGTGCCGTATACGTGAATAGTACCGTATACGTGAATAGTAACTCCGGCACAAAAAGTTCCAAATTTGATAAAAACGTTCACCAATATTTCGGCATAATGATATTGAAGAAAATAATATCATTTAAGAAGAAAATAACATCCCTTACTTCAAAATAGTCGTACTTCTGACTGAATTTCGGTATAGTGCTGACAGAAACTCGCACCGTATAGCAACACTCAAAGTATACTCACAAGAATATGCTCGATAATATAGAGAGAGAAAGAGAGAAAACTTTGTTTCTGGTGTGATTTTCAATTCTAACTTAGCCCTCTATTTATAGGAAAATATTAGAACGCCAAAGGAGACTAAAATAATAAAGAATTATTATTTCATTTCATCCTTCCACGCCACCTACCATGACCAGCCATCAAGCATGCATAAAATGAAATTTTCCAGCAGCCCACATGTTGTCAAACAAGAGTGGGTCCCACCCATTATTTAATAAAAATCATTTTATTTTCCAAAACTTCAATAATTCGTAGAAAATAGCTCGTTTATCAGAAAAATTCGAAACACGCGACTTTCCATGGGAAATTCCATTCTCTACAACTTTGCAGAAGAAAATTTTTCCAAATTCCAAATAGATATTGACCGAAATCCACAAACGGGCGATTTTACAGTCTATACTCAATTTTCGGTCAAAAATTATGTCCACCGACACACAAAACATGTGTTAAACATTTAATGCCACAAAATACTCTACCTTCTCATATACTCATATATCCCACATTCATTGTAAAAATATCACCGTTAATATATTATTAAAATAATATATTTAAATGAATTATTTTATCAGAAAAAAAATAAGATATTAATTTTCAACAATTTTCACAATAAAAATTTTCTCCATCTATATCCACATAAAATAAATATTTTCTTTATCATAATAATCAATAATTAATTATTAAAAATAATATTACAGAATCACAGTACTGACAACCAGGCCGTTCCCAGGATAGAGGGGGCTTTCCAATAAGGATTTCTCCTTACTGGCGCGCAATTAGATGACCAAACCTCTCCTTGACAGAACTTTCTAGACATTGCCAATAATGTTATCTGATAATATTATTCAAATAATATGAATTATTGATCTGATAATGGAAAATACTGTGCAATGACAATTATTGAAACAATAATAATATAAATATCAACGCAGCAATTATTGACTCAATAAAGTAATGAACAGTAACTCCTGTAGCAATTATTGAGTAGTGCCTTCTTACGTAAGGATCAATAATTCAAAATACTGTGCAATACCGTGTGCCACTGTGCAACAACGCGTATTACTGTATTTTAACCACCGGGTATTCCAACAGTGTAAATGGTAACAACTACGCCGTTATTTTTAAACAACTTATATTTGTCGTTTTCTTCCTCCAATCGCTTTCCGTTATGGGGCCCACACATGGCTGCGCCGTCGTACGAATATTCCCCGACAGTACGAATATTCCACGACCAAACGAATATTCCCCGACAACAATGAATATTTTATAACCACTTGCTTATTTTGAAATATTTGCGTATTTTACCCATAACTATCCACATTAATCAAATCAACCCTTACTATTCAAAATAATAATTAAAGAAAATTAAATTTCATTTATTAATTATTTGGGGTCTTACAACCTCCCTTCCTTATGAAATTTCGTCCTCGAAATTGACATACGTACCTGGTGTTTCGAAAAGGTGATGATACCTCGCTTTCATTTCTGTTTCCAACTCCCAGGTCATTTCCTCTATAGCATGATTCCTCCACAAAACTTTAACTTGTGGTATTACCTTCGTGCGTAGGACATGCTCCTTCCTATCCATGATCTTGACAGGTACCTCCTCATACGTTAAATCTTCGGCTAACTCGTCCGGTTCTAACTCAATGATGTGATTCGGGTCTTTCACATATTTACGAAGCACAGATATATGAAAAACATTATGAACACGAGACATACTTGGAGGTAACGCGAGTCTATAGGCTACATTACCTACTCGATCAAGAATTTGAAATGGACCAATAAATCGTGGATTAAGCTTTCCTCTCTTCCCGAATCTTGTAACTCCCTTCCATGGGGCAACACGCAACAATACATGATCCCCAACACTAAATTCTACGTCCTTTCGATGAAGATCCGCATAACTCTTTTGTCGATCTTGTGCCGTTTGTATACGTTGTCGAATCGTTTGGATCTTCTCCGTAGTCATACGTACTAACTCGGGTCCCAACAATGTTGCTTCACCCACCTCGTCCCAATATACTGGAGAGCGACACTTTCGTCCATACAATGCTTCAAATGGGGCCACACCAATGCTTGCTTGATAACTGTTGTTGTAGGAGAATTCCACCAATGGTAAATATTTATCCCAACTGCCCTTGAAGTCTAGGACACAGAGTCTTAATAAATCTTCAAGAGTTTGAATAGTCCTCTCTGATTGTCCGTCAGTTTGAGGATGGTATGCCGAACTGAATCGTAACTCCGTACAAATAGCTTTTTGCAAGCTAACCCAAAATCTTGAAGTAAATCTTGGGTCACGATCCGAAACTATGGATACTGGCATGCCATGTAATCTTACAATCTCATTTACGTACATTTAAGCAAGACGTTCAAGGGAATAAGTCTCCTGTATCGGCAAGAAATGAGCAGACTTGGTTAATCTATCAACAATAACCCAAATAACATTGATGCCTTGAGAAACCGTAGGAAGACCCGTAACGAAATCCATAGTAATGTGTTCCCACTTCTATTTTGGAATCTCAAGTGGTTGCAATGGACCATTTGGCACTTGATGCTCCGCCTTTACACGTTGACAAGTTAAACACATTGAAATAAACTTTGCAATCTCTCTCTTCATATTGTTCCACCAAAATGTATGTCGAAGATCACGATACATTTTTGGTACTTCCAGGATGAATTGCAAACGGTGTATTGTGTGCCTCCATCATGATCTTGTACTTCAAATCAGGATCGTTAGGAACACAAAGTCTGGAGTGGACTCGAAGTATTCCTTCTTCATCAATTCTCGCTTCTGGAATGGCACCTTCTTGTACTTTCGTCTTCATATGCATCAGCTCCGGATCGGTGGCTTGAGCAACCTTAACTTTTTCTATTAAAGTTGGCTCTATGCGTATACTTGACATCATTGCACTCATTCCTGGATATGATCTTCTACTCAATGCGTCAGCTACCACGTTCGCTTTTCCAGGATGGTATTGAATAGTGTGGTCGTAATCTTTCAACAACTCGAGCCAACGTCGTTGCCGCATGTTGAGTTCTTTCTGCGTGAAGAAATATTTGAGACTTTTATGATCTGAATATATCTCCACTTTCTCCCCGTATAGATAGTGCCTCCAGATCTTTAGCGCGAAAACGACTGCAGCCAACTCTAGATCACGAGTAGGATAATTCCTCTCATACTCTTTAAGTTGTCGCGAGGCATAGGCTATGACTTTCCCACGTTGCATGAGAACACATCCTAACCCTTTGCCCGAAGCATCGCTATAGATAACAAATCCATCAGAACCAGATGGTATTGTTAGAACAGGTGCCGAAATAAGTCTCCTCTTAAGCTCTTGGAAACTCTTCTCGCATTCCTCGCTCCATACAAATTTTGTATCCTTCCGAGTTAGCTGAGTTAATGGAGTAGCAATTCGAGAAAACCCTTCCACGAATCTCCGATAATAACCAGCTAAGCCCAAAAAGCTATGTACTTCAGTGACCGACTTCGGTTGCTCCCTACTTTGTATTGCTTTAATCTTCGTCGGGTCAACAGATACTCCATTTTTTGACACCACGTGCCCAAGGAATGCTACTTCCTCAAGCCAGAACTCGCATTTCTTCAACTTAGCATATAACTTGTTTTCACGAAGCCTTTGGAGTACCAGCTTCAAATGGTGCTCATGATCTTTACGGCTTTTGGAATATATGAGGATGTCATCAATAAAGACAACAACGAATTGATCCAAATAATCCTTGAATACTCGGTTCATCATATCCATGAAAGCAGCAGGAACATTAGTCAATCCAAAAGACATGACTAAGAATTCATAATGCCCATACCGAGTTCTGAAGGCAGTCTTTGGAATACCCTCAGTTCTAATTTTCAGCTGATGATATCCAGAACGAAGATCGATTTTTGAAAAGAATTGTGCTCCTTGCAACTGGTCAAACAAGTCATCAATACGAGGTAGAGGATACCTATTCTTGATGGTGACATGGTTCAATTCCCGATAGTCAATACAAAGTCGCATACTCCCGTCTTTCTTCTTTACGAATAAAACAGGAGCACCCCAAGGAGATGTACTAGGACGAATGAAACCGATGTCCAATAACTCCTGTAGTTGGACTTTTAACTCTTGAAGTTCAATAGGAGCCATTCGATATGGGGTTTTAGAAATGGGCTTTGTACCAGGTTCAAGATCAATAAAGAATTCAACTTCACGTTCTGGGGGTAGACCGGGAAGTTCTTCAGGAAATACGTCAGGAAAGTCAGTAACAACAGGAATATTATTCAATTTTGACGTGTCTTTATTCAAATCCATAACATGGGCTAAGAAAGCTTGACATCCGTTTTTCAATAAACGAATAGCTTTATGATTAGATATGACAGTGATTGATTTTAATGGTTTAGTTGCCTGAATTCGAACAACAGGTTGATTAGGAATATGAAAACTAACAACCTTACGAAAACAATCAATTTTGGCATGATGAGTAGTTAACCAATCAATCCCTAAAATCACATCAAAAGCAAGTATCTTTAAAGAGATCAGGTCAACAGGTAAGGTGATGGTGCCAACTTGAATGAAACAAGATTTATAAACAGTGGATGTGATGAAAGTTTCTCCTAACGGAGTTTCCACAGATAGGTCAAAGTCTAATTTCTCCGGAGTCAAGTTTAAACGTTGAGCGCAAGTAGGAGAGATAAATGAATGGGTAGCACCGGTATCAAGTAAGGTATAAACTTCACAAGAATTTATAAATAGTTTACCCGTGATCACCTCCTTTGGGTTCCTCGCATGTTAACCAGTCACAACAAACGCTCTTCCAGGAACCATTGACTTTGGCTTTTCTGGGACAGTCTTTTGAGTCACCGTTCCCGCTGAACTAGGTTTCGCTACCGTACAATCTCGAGCGATATGTCCTTCCTTTCCACAATTATAGCATACCTTGGACTGTTGTGGGCAGTTTGGACTGATATGTCCCCTCTTTCCCGCACTTATAGCATATAACCGGTGGTCTTTCTCCTCCCTTAGAACCAGTTGCTGCCGGAACTGTCGTCTTCACATGGTCGTTGTTAAATCTCCTCTTTTTAAAATCTCTTCCTGACTCGCTTCTTCTATTTTCATAGCTATGATTACCACCAGAGTGGTTACCATTTTTGTCCGTCTTTTTCTTTCTCCATTGGTAATTGTTGTTTTGCTGACTGCTATCTTCAGTATGATCCTGATTGTGGTACCTCGGTTGACCGTACTCGTTGTCTCGCTCCAACAATTAAGCCATGTTAACAACATCTGAATAGAGAGAAAATTTATGAGAGATGAGATATTGTCGTATGCCGGGTTTCAAACCTCTCAGAAACATCCGCGTCATACGTTCCTCATTCTCCACCAAATGAGGTGCAAACCTGGATAACTCTGCAAACTTTTCCTCGTACTGAGACACCGTCATGTTATTTTGTTCTAATCTGATGAACTCCACTTCCTTCATATGACGAACACTTTCAAGAAAGTATTTGTCATTAAATAATTTCTAAAACGTCTCCCAAGACATGCTGAGTGCGGCTGGATGGGTATGTTTCACAGACTCCCACCAGTAGTCTGCCTCGCCACGGAACATAAAGGTGGCGAATGGAACCTTCTGTTCCTCCGTGCATCCCAAGACATCGAATATCTTGGTAATTTGCTTGACCCATGTCTCCGCCATGATCGGATCTGGCTTTCCCTTAAATTCTGGTGGTCCCAACTCTTTGAACTGCTTGGCTGTGACAACCCGTGAATTGTTATCATTTCCTCCTGTATTTTGAACACGAGTCTCCCTCGTCTGATTTTGCATGAACTGCAAAAAGCTTCTAAACATTGCGTCGTTCATCGTCTGATCAGTGGTGTTGTTCACAGGAGGAACATTGCCAGCCTGTTGCACGTTCTCCTCGTTGGTAAGTACAGGCGTCTCCACGGTCTCATATCCATTGTTAATATTCTCAGTCGACATTCTCAAATACTTTCATAAAACAAGGGTTAATTAAGGAAATCAATATATCACATAATATCCCTATATACTGACCAACTAACAAATAAGCTTAGGTAGAACACACTAGCGAAGGATTTACTCGTCTCTCCCCTCCTAGTTCTATTCCCCGATCTCCGCCAGAGATCATATCCCTAAGCTCTGATACCAACTGTGACGCCCCCAAAATAGGTCCATTCAATCCAACCCATTTTGAGTCGCCAAATACATGGTACAGAAACAACTACAACTTTTACAACCCATAAACTGTGAGTTTGAATACAAACATTGTCATCTAGACAATATACATACCCAACTATGTCCTCAATACAATTATTGATATATATTTTTACAAAAATGGTGAGGACCACCAAACAACTCTCTCAAGAACCATCAATTCATACCCCGACTCGTACCCGCTATATTCTCGTCTCCTGAGAAGAAAAATGGAACAAAAAGGAAAAGGGTGAGCTCAACTAGCTCAGTAAAGAATATTATGACTAAGATAATATACAACAAATTATCGTTAGTCTTCAACAGGGAAAAATCTAATAGAATACAATAGACAACAAGTTTTAAATCAATATTCGCAGCGGAAAATATTAATTCATAGAAGAGTTACGTAGAGGATGAAATCTACTAATGTCTATGAATTTAACAGTCCATCAACAATATTTTTATCCCTGTAACAACAATTAATGCACATCTTGAATCATATATTCATCCTTGCACTACAGGCCAAGGATATTCATCTGTTGGTCATGTTCATCTAAACACCTGTTCATCTTTGCACTACGGGCCAAAGATATTCATCAGAAATCATTCATCTTTGCACTACAGGCCAAAGATATTCAATAATAACATCCTTTAAGACTGAAGATGATAAAAATATTTTTAAAGAAGCGAATCCAGTGAAACAAAATGACAAGGATTAAGGATTAAGGATTCGTACTTTGTTTTATCCATGTCCAAAAATACCTCAAAAATAATCATAGAGGTGTAAAATTCAAGAATGATCAAAACATGGATATAATCAAAGCTAGTATCCACAATAGATATTTTGGACGAAAAGAAAAAAAATAATTTTTCTGTGAATAGTGCCGTATACGTGAATAGTACCGTATACGTGAATAGTAACTCCGGCACAAAAAGTTCCAAATTTGATAAAAACGTTCACCAATATTTTGGCATAATGATATTGAAGAAAATAATATCATTTAAGAAGAAAATAACATCCCTTACTTCAAAATAGTCGTACTTCTGACTGAATTTCGGTATAATGCTGACAGAAACTCGCACCGTATAGCAACACTCAAAGTATACTCACAAGAATATGCTCGATAATATAGAGAGAGAAAGAGAGAAAACTTTATTTCTGGTGTGATTTTCAATTCTAACTTAGCCCTCTATTTATAGGAAAATATTAGAACGCCAAAGGAGACTAAAATAATAAAGAATTATTATTTCATTTCATCCTTCCACGCCACCTACCATGACCAGCCATCAAGCATGCATAAAATGAAATTTTCCAACAGCCCACATGTTGTCAAACAAGAGTGGGTCCCAACCATTATTTAATAAAAATCTTTTTATTTTCCAAAACTTCAATAATTCGTAGAAAATAGCTCGTTTATCAGAAAAATTCGAAACTCGCGATTTTCCATGGGAAATTCCATTCTCTACAACTTTGCAGAAGAAAAGTTTTCCAAATTCCAAATAGAAATTGATCGAAATCCATAAACGGGCGATTTTACAGTCTATACTCAATTTTTGGTCAAAAATTATGTCAACCGACACACAAAACATGTGTTAAACATTTAATGCCACAAAATACTCCACCTCCTCATATACTCATATATCCCACATTCATTGTAAAAATATCACCGTTAATATATTATTAAAATAATATATTTAAATGAATTATTTTATCAGAAAAAAAATAAGATATTAATTTTCAACAATTTTCACAATAAAAATTTTCTCCATCTATATCCACATAAAATAAATATTTTCTTTATCATAATAATCAATAATTAATTATTAAAAATAATATTACAGAATCACAGTACTGACAACCAGGCCGTTCCTAGGATAGATGGGGCTTTCTAATAAGGATTTCTCCTTACTGGCGCGCAATTAGATGACCAAACCTCTCCTTGACAGAACTTTCTAGACATTGCCAATAATGTTATCTGATAATATTATTCAAATAATATGAATTATTGATCTGATAATGGAAAATACTGTGCAATGACAATTATTGAAACAATAATAATATAAATATCAACGCATCAATTATTGAATCAATAAAGTAATGAACAGTAACTCCTGTAGCAATTATTGAGTAGTGCCTTCTTACGTAAGGATCAATAATTCAAAATACTGTGCAATACCGTGTGCCACTGTGCAACAACGCGTATTACTGTATTTTAACCACTGGGTATTCCAACAGTGTAAATGGTAACAACTACGCCGTTATTTTTAAACAACTTATATTTGTCGTTTTCTTCCTCCAATCGCTTTCCGTTATGGGGCCCACACATGGCTGCGCCGTCGTACGAATATTCCCCGACAGTACGAATATTCCACGACCAAACGAATATTCCCCGACAACAATGAATATTTTATAACCACTTGCTTATTTTGAAATATTTGCGTATTTTACCCATAACTATCCACATTAATCAAATCAACCCTTACTATTCAAAATAATAATTAAAGAAAATTAAATTTCATTTATTAATTATTTGGGGTCTTACAGAAGCCAACCATTATAGGACTACTTGTCCAAAACTAGGTACAAACAGTTCATTTTGTTATGTTTTTTATTTATTTTTATTATAAATATTTAATTTTTATTGTTGTGTATTCATAGCAAATCAACATAACAAAGACAATGATAATGAAAAAGGTAATAAAGGAAAAGACAAAACCACCAAAGGTATTTTCTTCTTATTTTGACTACGAAAACATTGTTTATAGTACATATTTGCCAGTCTATCTCAATTTGGGAGAACACTGCTCTTCACATTTATAGTGCACAAAGAATTTGTTGGATTTTGTAGCTTTATTTTGGAGGTTCCTTACGCTTGCACAGTTTGCTAATCAAGTTTGGGAACATGTATCATACTTTTCGGTTTACATTTTTGCATACAGTTACATGGGCAGTTATGTAACGACATAATTATAATGGTGTCTAATATATAGTTCTGGTCTTTTTTCAGTGCTATACGCGGGTGGTGATTCTGGACGAAATTAATGAAGACCGCCATGATGATGATTGATCGAGGGGTGAGGAGACATTTCCATGACGACATCACAGTTCCCCTACTAAGTCATACTCCACTGTAATATTTTGTTTCATGTTACTCATTTCTTGACTACCCTCAACCATCTCCACATCTGTTTAATGATAATAAAGAAAAAAATATGATTCAAACTATTGTCAAGAAAAACATAGAGCATAACTCACTTCATTTATCTATATAATGAACCAACTTCATTTAAATACCAATTAGGGAAACATACTGCTTAGAATAAATACCAATTACAAAGTGTGTTTGTTTACACTTAAAGAGTGATAAAAAATGCTATAAACAAAATCTCTACCCCTTTCTGTACACCCTAATAATCAAGGAGATAAATACAACTAGACTGACCAAAAGCCAACCAACAAGCACCACCTATGTATCAACTCATATCAAATGGCCATTGCTTATAAAAAGATAGCCTTGCCGATCATATTTTGACTGAAGGCTAAAAGCTGCCCCTTTTTTGCAGCAATGCTAAATATCACTCATATGTCTTCGTCTTCGGGAACGAGGACTCAACTCATCCATGTTTGTATTTACAATTTGAAATGAAAAACCTGGTGGTTCAACTCCTTTTAACTGGAATGTGTACATATTTTGTCAAGGAAACAATGTGCAACACCTCCTTTGTGCAGTAAAAGATGAGTTTAAATAATATCAAACACATCAAATTTCAAAAGCATATCAAACACCAACCACAGGTATCTGCAAGAAATGATAAAGGGAATCAGAGACCTTAATTGATATCAAGCTATTCTATTTTACATGAATACCAAAGATTGAACTGTACATACTATGATATAAATCAATTTACCAAACCAACCACTTGAAAGATTCAGTCTTGACTCATGACAAAGTTCCCCATAAAAGAGAGAAAGATCGATAATAATTAGATTGGGTTAAGGACGAGAACAATAATGAAAAACTTCAATTTAGTAAATTTAAGAGCATCCCCAAACTTGCCAACAAGGAAAAGGAATTCAAACAAAATCCAAAGGTTGTTTCTCAAAACAAGAATACCAATCTGTATTTTATTTTATAATTTACTTTAATCTACAGGGAGCGATACAACCATTAAAAACTGAAAATTTCAGACAAAATAAGTTTCTCATATGAGTTATAAGAAGATATAGTTCATTCAATCAAATCAAAACAGAAGGAAAAATCAGAGCCTACACATAATCAAGTAAAACAATTAGAACCAGAACTATCCCCTTTAGAGTACAACATTCAATACCTTTAATATAACCCAGATTGATTAAAACTAAAAACTATTTAACAAAAATAAATCCACAACCGCACAATAAACAAAATCATGCTATCTATACTTGAACACTGACAAAGATAACTACGAACTTAAAATGGTTGTTTGAACATAATACATAAAATAAACATAAAGAAGATTAATATTTTTAAGTACCAGGATAGAACGCTCGGCCAACATCAATGAAGACAAAAAGATACTGCAAAGCAAATCAAAAGCTAGTTAAATTTGGTGGATCAGATCAGAGCCAACCCTATTGTCGGATACAATACATACCTATAGTTTGTGGGACTTGAGGAATCGGCGATTGATTAGGGGAGAAGAGCTTGAGCAATTTCTGATTCGGGAATTAGAGGTATGCGCGATCGATTTGGGAGGGGAGGGCTTCGATCTTGTGATTTGGGATGGGAGAGCTTCGATTATTTTGGGAGGAGGGTAAAGAGAGCCGTGTTTTTATTTTTAAAATAAATGGGCCAAACGATGTCATTTTGATATACTGTGTAAAAAAATAGTTTACAAGGTTGTGTACAGTCATTTTCATATATATATATATATATATATAGTTATGCAATCAATATGGTATTGAATTACATGCTCACACAAGAGAGTGGATTTCGTTTTCTGCGAAGGAAAAAAAATTCATTGAAAAAAATGACATGTGGAAAGACGTCGATAATAATAATAATAATAATGGCCGGTAATATGAGTAATAATTTTGAAATTCTTAAAAATGTTGAATTATTTTGAGTTTTTTTTGGCGATTACAAAGATGGGTGATTTTTAGTACCTAATTGTGGTAAATTTTCTACAACTTAGTGGCAATTTACTCACATGTATGAAGTTTTGCGACTTTTGATCAAATAAATTTTTATTGTTATATTATTTTGTGAAAAACAGAGTTTGATATTCCTACTAAAAAACATACGCATATGCATAAAGTATATATAGCTCAATGAAAAGTGAGCTTACTTTTTGTGTTGCGTCTGTAGTTTCTAAAGTTTAATTGGTATCCGAGTATCCAAATATATTATGAAATGAATAGAATAATATGAAGGCTTTTAACATATATAAAATCTCATGCCACAATAATTTAATGAAATAATGAGATTTACTCTAGTTCATGAAAAAAGAGGGAGAAGTTATACACATGGGCTAATTAACAAATATAAGTTACAAGATATATTAGAAGTATACAAAAGTCTATCACAGTCTTGATAAAAAGTTTATAAAAGTATGTACTTATTTCACGGTGCTATAAAAGTCATTTTAAAAAAGTCTTTAAAGTCATTAAAATCCATAAATTCTATAAAAATATGTCATTTAAAAAAGTCTTTAAAAATTTTAATTGAATACACCCCTAAATTGAGTATTCAAGAGTATGGAAATACCAAAAGTTTTCAGTTACCATCTGCTGTTGACTTTTAAGGCCTAAAGTTATATACTTTGGATCTACAAACAAAATTTTTTTTGACTAATATAATTTTGGGAAAATCATTAAGATTTAAGACTAGAAATTTGCAAGAGTCGGAGCAATTATTTTACTATCTGCAGTGTCAACATAAAAAGACAATAATCCTGAACTACTAAATTAATTACCCTCTTATTTCAGATAACAAAAGTTAACTTTATAGGAAGAAAAGATAATGGCAAAAGATGAGAGGAATTATATGTCCTCTAAAGATCAAAATATAAGAGGGAATTTTTTATTTTTTATTTTTACTAAAGTTAATTCTTACAGTAATCAATATCAGATTATCAGCAACCATAGTCCCCCTAAAGCCTCCTATATCTCTTAATTGAAGCAAAGAATTCACTCTATTTTTCAGCAGTGAAGGGAAGGAAGTGATCTCAAAAAAACCCGACATTTATTTCAATCCGAATGATCTAAAGAATTGCGAGAGCAGATCCTTTGTCCTCAATTACTCTGTCCATTTGTGTCCTTCTACTTAAATTTTGATACCGAATCTCTTATTTAACACTAATTAATTATAAAATTAAATAAAAGAACATGTGTCAAAATGTAAGTGAAGGAACACACGGAGGACAGAGAATTTAAGGATAGGGGATCTGCTCTAAAGAATTGCAAAGAAGTCGCACCTCCAAAGGACCTTCCCATTTATACCACTTTACTGCCTTAATTTATCGAGAAATAGTACAGACAAAGGACACACCCAAGTTTCTTGAAGTACTCGAAAAGGGAATTCCAGAAATTCCAAGAAGTGGGACAGAAGATAAGATTCTGTTTTAAGGAAGAGAACACGCTGGATGTTTCCTTTGAGATTTGGGTGGTTCTCCACCTGTAATTAGAAATCGCAACTATAACACTTCCTTCAATGTTATAGGATCAATGGAGGGCACTCAATTTGTACTATAGAAATTGGCTATAGAAGTTTCAGTGTGACCCTCTAAGCAGGCGTAGACAAATTAATGATTCATCATCCAGTGATTTTCATTTGCAAACCTCACAAGCCCTCAAGAACATGTATATTCAATTAGCAATTTAGCTATACACATGTGATTTGGATTTTATGAAGCTGTGACACTCTTAGCATATGTAAGTTCATACTTATTTGTTTATTTTGCTATAATAAAAGTTGCACCTGTTTTTTAACGCCATTTTTATGGGCCAGCACAAACGTAAATAGAGCTGCAAACGAGTCGAATCTATTCGAACTTTCACGAATTCGAACTGAACTCGAGCACTTTTGCTCGAACTCGAACCTGCTCGAGTAACTCAATCGAACCGGTAGATATGTGCGAGTTTGGATCGATTGATATTCACAAACTGTTCGCAAACTTGCTCGAGTTCGCGAACATGATCGAGTTCGCGAACCTGATCGAGTTGTTCGCGAACAAATTAAGTTCGCGAACATTTTACTAATTGTATGCACTGAACTGAGAACTCTGAAGCAAATTAAAAATAGATAAATAAATACTAAAAATATCTTCTCTAACTCCTTAATTCAATGAAAAATTAGGCCAAATATTGTAATCAACATTTATCCCAAAAATGATTACTTAGAAGTTAGAAAACTTAAAAGTTAACAAGTAAGTGTCGACGTCGGGAAAATTTGTGTCCCTTTCTGTGCTTGTCTTTTGGTATTCTCATTTTGGGTGAGTTTTGTCTGAAAAGACAAATTTGAAAAGATCCGACATATTAATGTCGACGATTTGACTTAGAGTTGTCAGTTGGTAGATTTGAAATGCTTGCACCAACTCAACCGTTTTTGAAAAGGTTTGCACAAAGACCCAATGGTTGGACACTGTTTAACTGGTCTGGGAAACCGAGATTCATTAGGTTCGGGGGCTTGATTAAGCGGAGGGAAGGTGTTAGGCACCCCCGACTTCCGTGAAAACACGGTTACTGCAACTTTTCAATTAACTTTTTATCTGCGTATGTGTGTGTGTGTGTGTGTGTGTGTGTGTGTTGGGGTCTATGTGCATAGGGGTGATCATTCGGTTATAACCAAACCGAAATGACTATTCGGCTATAACCGAAAACTGAATTAACGATAATTTCACTATCCAAACAAAAAACCGAAATTTGAAACTAACCGAATTACCGAATACCGAATTACCGAATGTACAATTCGGTAATTCGGATAATAACCGAACATGTACTCAACATTAAAATTAAGAAAAAAGCAACAAATTAAAAAGTAGCTTAACTTAAGTACTTAACAGTTAACAACAACATGCCAAGTTGCCAACATCCAACATCCAACATCCAACATCCAACATCCAACATCCAACATAAAGTTTAACTGTTACAGCAACAAGCCAACACTGTTACAAATTATAGCACTCAGCAGCAAATGAACTCAACACTCAACAACATTACAGCAATACAACATGACTCCATCGGATTCCTAGCAACAAGCCAACAAGCAACAGGCAGCACCGCAACAACAAGAAGAAGCCAACAACATTCGCCGGGAACAGCAACAAGCAAGCAAGATCCCAGTAACTGCAGTTAGGTAGTAAATGGCAGTGACAGTAAATGGATCGCAGTTGTGCAATTGTGTTAATGATTTGAAGCTATCATGAAATAAGCTATTGTTCATGAAGTGAATGTAAATGCATGTTAATAATTTTCTAATTTGGATGATATGCTAAAGGTAAATAATCCATAAGTCATTATCAGTGACATGGTAAATAATTTTGATAATGTACATGGTAATCAACAAATGTCAAACAAAAAAAAATCAAATCAATGACTGGAACTTGAATTATAAGTGGTTCTGTGGTTTGCATGTTTATGTAATTGGTATTAAATTATTAGAACAAAACAGTGCCAAATTCAAATAAGCCAAACTGAAAGTCCCATATGTAGATTTATGGTTGATACCATTATTCAAAACTGAAACCCAAGATTGGTAACATAACTATATCTACATCATCCTGAAAAACAAGAACCTGCCCTCTCTGAACAAATGCTAATAATTTAACTGCACTCTGTTTCGAAAACATAGAAAAATCACAAAACTCTAAATCAACTTCAACAATCTCTCACTTAAGACAATTGAAGCTGATATATGGTTTAGGCCTTAGGGTAAATAAGATAACAATCTCTCAGGATTTCTACATACCAAATATAAAGAAATTATAGGACAAGTTCAATAGTTCTAATAAAAATATTCCAATGCATTATGCAAAGCAGGTTCCCGACCAATCGGCCATAGCTCACAAAATAACAACTTCTGGACTGTACAGACTCATCATGATAGCAAGATTTCAACCTAAATTAGATAATAAACACATAAAAGAAACCCAAATTGACAAGAAATCGTGGAAGAAACACAATCAAACCCAAATTATACTGTACACATAAAGTGAAATTACTCAAATAATCGAAAAACCCAAATTAGACAAGAAACACAAAGAAGAAGAAGAGGCGGAGAGAGGCGGAGGCCGGAGATGATGCAACGAGAAACAAGAAGAGGCTGAGGAATTGAGAATTTGAGATCTCAGATCTGAGAGCGAGGACTAGTCTCACTCTCGGCTATTGCTAGGGAAAAAAATGACGCAACTGAAGATTAAGTGAAAGTATTATTCGGGACTTCGGGTATAAAAGTATTATTTTTTAAATATTAAAATTCGGATATTCGGGTATCCGAATTATCTATTTTTTAAAATCGAAACCGAATAATGAATAATAATTTGGATATAACCGAAATAAAAAAAAACCAAAAAACTGAAATAATTCGGTTAAAAAAATTCGGTTCGGTTCGGTAGTTTGGTTCAGATAATTGCACATAATTATCTGAAAGTAGTGCTATGCCTCGTTTTCACCTATATCAAAATGGTTTGACTTGTATATAAAAGTTCAATTTTAACAAGATATAGAAGTGAAGTTTTGGAAAAAAAGGTTTTCAAACCCTTATGCTCAATTGTAATTGAGGCCTTTGACACTTCTATTTTATTATATATTCGGCTTGATTGCTTTTATTTTTGAGATGTGAGGCATCTTCGAGAAAATAAGATACATAGCAGTGCCGAACTCATTGTGGGCATGAGAGCCATCTAAGGATATCCAAACACCGTAGATAATTTACAAGCTAATTGCAGCAGAGAAATATCCATCGTGGGAACTGAATCGAGATTCAGAGGCTGAATCTTCGATCACATGATTCCTAGGATCACATAAAAGAGTAATATGTACAAAAGCTAGAAAAAGAACTAGATTTGAGTAAATCTAAACCATTCTAGCTTCAACGGTTCCAGTTTAATCACTTTGAACCGGTCAAAGTTAGAAATAGCCAGATTTAGGCAAATCTAGTCCACAGAAGGGAAGGTTAAATATCTACATTATGAAAGCAGTTAAAGCAGATATATATAAAAATAGTATATATATATATATATATATATATATATATATATATATATATATATATATATATATATTGTGACGCCCCCAAAATAGGTATACATCACCCATCTTGGATCGCCAAATACATGGTACTGAATACAAATACAAACTTAATTATACAACATGAGCTGAGAGTTTTTACATGAATATTGTCTTCTAGACAATATCCAAACTCAAATGGAGTCCTCATTACATTTATTGTCACACTATTTTATAGAATAGTGAGGACTACTATAACACCATCTCAGACCATCACTTCGTACCCCGACTAGTTTCAGTTACGTTCTCATTTCTAGAAGAGAACAATGGAAGTAAAAGGGTGAGCTTAACTAGCCCAGTAGGAAATATTATGACTAAGATAATGCAGAATAAGTTATCGTTAGCCTTCAACAATGTTAAACTGATAGAAAATAATAGACTACAAGTTTAACTGAAGCGGAACAAGCAATCCATTAGAAGAGTCAAGTAAAGCATGATATCTACTGTCTTCTTTGATTTAAAAAGTTTATCATTAAATTTATCGCTGGGACTCAACTTAATAAATAAATCACATCATCGAATCATCCCTGCACTACGAGCCAAGGATATTCATTAGTATCATGTTCACAAATTATTCCTGCACTACGGGCCAAGAATATTCGTGTAATCATCAATGGTCATTATCATACCGAATTATCCCTAGTTATAATCATACCAATCAATAGTCCATCTATGCACTACGGGCCAATTCTGACTTTCATCACAATATAAGCATGAGGATGATGACAATGATATAAGAGTTCAATTAAATGAAAGCAAATGATAAATTTTTAAAATTTATAATTTAATTTATCCATAATTCAATAATGTCCAAATTGTCAACATGATACTGCTTTGTGGAGTAAAATTTAAGAATAATATCCATGTATCAAAAATAATTTGGACAGAAAAGAAATAATTTTTTCGGTGAATAGTACCATGTGAATAGTACTTTGGGAATAGTACCCCGTGAATAGTACCCCGACATAAAAAGTGTCCCGAATACCCGAGTGAATAATATTTAAGTAAATAGTAACTGGGTGAATAGTAACTCATGAATAGTACCCCGACATAAAAAGTGCCCCGAATACCTGAGTGAATAATATTCTAGTTAATAGTAACTGGGTGAATAGTAACCTGTGAATAGTACCCCGGGTTAAAATATTGATATTTAATAAGAAAATTCAAATCAATAATCCAATGAAATGATACTAGATGAAGCGCAAAACTCAAGGATATTCCACTAAGTTCAAGGATTATAGAAGCAATACTTACCATAGTAAGTTTAGATTTAAAAATATGAAAAGAAATAACATACGAAACTGCAAATGGATTTTCACCTGTCATACGGTACGTAATTCACGTAGACAGGTTATTTCGACATATTAAAGGATGAATACGAAAAATAGTATTCCTTATGAATACGAAAGAAATAATACCCCTTACCTTAGTAGAAGACTGGATACTGCAATAATGAAGTAGCAGAATACTCTTTTTCTTGCTCTCTATAGTTTCTCTCTCTACAGTGTCTCTTGTGAATCTCAATGAATTGGTGAGAATGAAAGAAGAATTAAGCTTCTATTTATAGGAGAATGGACTAAATAGTAACTGATTCATGAACGGTTAAGATTGATTTACTATTAGAACAGATATTGATTACTATTAAAACCACAACCGACAGTCCAGATTGATTTACTTTTAAAACCACCACACACGGTCCAGATTGATTTACTTTTAAACCCACCACGGACAGTCCAGATTGATTTAGTATTAAAACCACCACCGATGGTCTAGATTGATTTACTATTAAAACCACCATCAATGGTCTAGATTGATTTACTATTACAACCACCATCAATGGTCCAGATTGATTAACTATTAAAATCACCATCAATGGTCCAGATTGGTTATTTATTAAAACCACCATCGACGGTCCATAAAATTAGTAAATCTTCCCATGGAATACTAAGTCAAACTTACAACACACGTCTCATAACAATCCCTATATTTATATCTAAAATTGAATAAATATTTACCACAAATTATTTATCTTTAATAAACACATTTTTAATCTACTAACAATTATTCATCATGTAAGACCCCAAATAATTAATAAATGAAATTTAATTTTCTTTAATTATTATTTTGAATAGTAAGGGTTGATTTGATTAATGTGGATAGTTATGGGTAAAATACGCAAATATTTCAAAATAAGCAAGTGGTTATAAAATATTCATTGTTGTCAGGGAATATTTGTTTGGTCGTGGAATATTCGTACTGTCGGGGAATATTCGTACGACGGCGCATCCATGTGTGGGCCCCATAACGGAAAGCGATTGGATGAAGAAAACGACAAATATAAGTTGTTTAAAAATAACGGCGTAGTTGTTACCATTTACACTGTTGGAATACCCGGTGGTAAAAATACAGTAATACGCGTTGTTGCACAGTGGCACACGGTATTGCACAGTATTTTGAATTATTGATCCTTACGTAAGAAGGCACTACTCAATAATTGCTACAGGAGTTACTGTTCATTACTTTATTGATTCAATAATTACTGCGTTGATATTTATATTATTATTGTTTCAATAATTGTCATTGCATAGTATTTTCCATTATCAGATCAATAATTCATATTATTTGAATAATATTATCAGATAACATTATTGGCAATGTCTAGAAAGTTCTGTCAAGGAGAGGTTTGGTCATCTAATTGCGCGCCAGTAAGGAGAAATCCTTAATGGAAAGCCCCCTCTATCCTGGGAACGGCCTGGTTGTCAGTACTGTGATTCTGTAATATTATTTTTAATAATTAATTATTGATTATTATGATAAAGAAAATATTTATTTTATGTGGATATAGATGGAGAAAATTTTTATTGTGAAAATTGTTGAAAATTAATATCTTATTTTTTTTCTGATAAAATAATTCATTTAAATATATTATTTTAATAATATATTAACGGTGATATTTTTACAATGAATGTGGGATATATGAGTATATGAGGAGGTAGAGTATTTTGTGGCATTAAATGTTTAACACATGTTTTGTGTGTCGGTGGACATAGTTGAGGAGGTAGAGAATGGAATTTCCCATGGAAAGTCGCGAGTTTCGAATTTTTCTGATAAACGAGCTATTTTCTACGAATTATTGAAGTTTTGAAAAATAAAATGATTTTTATTAAATAATGGGTGGGACCCACTCTTGTTTGACAACATGTGGGCTGCTGGAAAATTTCATTTTATGCATGCTTGATGGCTGGTCATGGTAGGTGGCGTGGAAGGATGAAATGAAATAATAATTCTTTATTATTTTAGTCTCCTTTGGCGTTCTAATATTTTCCTATAAATAGAGGGCTAAGTTAGAATTGAAAATCACACCAGAAACAAAGTTTTCTCTCTTTCTCTCTCTATATTATCGAGCATATTCTTGTGAGTATACTTTGAGTGTTGCTATACGGTGCGAGTTTCTGTCAGCACTATACCGAAATTCAGTCAGAAGTACGACTATTTTGAAGTAAGGGATGTTATTTTCTTCTTAAATGATATTATTTTCTTCAATATCATTATGCCGAAATATTGGTGAACGTTTTTATCAAATTTGGAACTTTTTGTGCCGGAGTTACTATTCACGTATACGGTACTATTCACGTATACGGCACTATTCACGAATACGGCACTATTCACAGAAAAATTATTTTTTTTCTTTTCGTCCAAAATATCTATTGTGGATACTAGCTTTGATTGTATCCATGTTTTGATCATTCTTGAATTTTACACCTCTATGATTATTTTTGAGGTATTTTTGGACATGGATAAAACAAAGTACGAATCCTTAATCCTTAATCCTTGTCATTTTGTTTCACTGGATTCGCTTCTTTAAAAATATTTTTATCATCTTCAGTCTTAAAGGATGTTATTATTGAATATCTTTGGCCTGTAGTGCAAAGATGAATGATTTCTGATGAATATCTTTGGCCCGTAGTGCAAAGATGAACAGGTGTTTAGATGAACATGACCAACAGATGAATATCCTTGGCCTGTAGTGCAAGGATGAATATATGATTCAAGATGTGCATTAATTGTTGTTACAGGGATAAAAATATTGTTGATGGACTGTTAAATTCATAGACATTAGTAGATTTCATCCTCTACGTAACTCTTCTATGAATTAATATTTTCCGCTGCGAATATTGATTTAAAACTTGTTGTCTATTGTATTCTATTAGATTTTTCCCTGTTGAAGACTAACGATAATTTGTTGTATATTATCTTAGTCATAATATTCTTTACTGAGCTAGTTGAGCTCACCCTTTTCCTTTTTGTTCCATTTTTCTTCTCAGGAGACGAGAATATAGCGGGTACGAGTCGGGGTATGAATTGATGGTTCTTGAGAGAGTTGTTTGGTGGTCCTCACCATTTTTGTAAAAATATATATCAATAATTGTATTGAGGACATAGTTGGGTATGTATATTGTCTAGATGACAATGTTTGTATTCAAACTCACAGTTTATGGGTTGTAAAAGTTGTAGTTGTTTCTGTACCATGTATTTGGCGACTCAAAATGGGTTGGATGGAATGGACCTATTTTGGGGGCGTCACAGTTGGTATCAGAGCTTAGGGATATGATCTCTGGCGGAGATCGGGGAATAGAACTAGGTGGGGAGAGACGAGTAAATCCTTCGCTAGTGTGTTCTACCTAAGCTTATTTGTTAGTTGGTCAGTATATAGGGATATTATGTGATATATTGATTTCCTTAATTAACCCTTGTTTTATGACAGTATTTGAGAATGTCGACTGAGAATATTAACAATGGAAATGAGACCGTGGAGACGCCTGTACTTACCAACGAGGAGAACGTGCAACAGGCTGGCAATGTTCCTCCTGTGAACAACACCACTGATCAGACGATGAACGACGTAATGTTTAGAAGCTTTTTGCAGTTCATGCAAAATCAGACGAGGGAGACTCGTGTTCAAAATACAGGAGGAAATGATAACAATTCATGGGTTGTCACAGCCAAGCAGTTCAAAGAGTTGGGACCACCAGAATTTAAGGGAAAGCCAGATCCGATCATGGCGGAGACATGGGTCAAGCAAATTACCAAGATATTCGATGTCTTGGGATGCACGGAGGAACAGAAGGTTCCATTCGCCACCTTTATGTTCCGTGGTGAGGCAGACTACTGGTGGGAGTCTGTGAAACGTACCCATCCAGCCGCACTCAACATGTCTTGGGAGACGTTTCAGAAATTATTTAATGACAAATACTTTCCTGAAAGTGTTCGTCATATGAAGGAAGTGGAGTTCATCAGATTAGAACAAAATAACATGACGGTGTCTCAGTACGAGGCAAAGTTTGCAGAGTTATCCAGGTTTGCACCTCATTTGGTGGAGAATGAGGAACGTATGATGCGGATGTTTCTGAGAGGTTTGAAACCCGGCATACGACAATATCTCATCTCTCATAAATTTTCTCTCTATTCATATGTTGTTAACAGGGCTCAATTGTTGGAGCGAGACAACGAGTACAGTCAACCGAGGTACCACAATCAGGATCATACTGAAGATAGCAGTCAGCAAAACAACAATAACCAGTGGAGAAAGAAAAAGACGGACAAAAATGGTAACCACTCTGGTGGTAATCATAGCTATGAAAATAGAAGAAGCGAGTCAGGAGGAGATTTTAAAAAGAGGAGATTTAACAACGACCATGTGAAGACGACAGTTCCGGCAGCAACTGGTTCTAAGGGAGGAGAAAGACCACCGGTTATATGCTATAAGTGCGGGAAAGAGGGACATATCAGTCCAAACTGCCCACAACAGTCCAAGGTATGCTATAATTGTGGAAAGGAAGGACATATCACTCGAGATTGTACGGTAGCGAAACCTAGTTCAGCGGGAATGGTGACTCAAAAGACTGTCCCAGAAAAGCCAAAGTCAATGGTTCCTGGAAGAGCGTTTGTTGTGACTGGTCAACATGCGAGGAACCCAAACGAGGTGATCACGGGTAAGCTATTTATAAATTCTTGTGAAGTTTATACCTTACTTGATACCGGTGATACCCATTCATTTATCTCTCCTGCTTGCGCTCAACGTTTAAACATGACTCCGGAGAAATTAGACTTTGACCTATCTGTGGAAACTCCGTTAGGAGAAACTTTCATCACATCCACTGTTTATAAATCTTGTTTCATTCAAGTTGGCACCATCACCTTACCTGTTGACCCGATCCCTTTAAAGATACTTGCTTTTGATGTGATTTTAGGGATTGATTGGTTAACTACTCATCATGCCAAAATTGATTGTTTTCGTAAGGTTGTTAGTTTTCATATTCCTAATCAACCTGTTGTTCGAATTCAGGCAACTAAACCATTAAAATCAATCACTGTCATATCTAATCATAAAGCTATTCGTTTATTGAAAAACGGATGTCAAGCTTTCTTAGCCCATGTTATGAATTTGAATAAAGACACGTCAAAATTGAATAATATTCCTGTTGTTACTGACTTTCCTGACGTATTTCCTGAAGAACTTCCCGGTCTACCCCCAGAACGTGAAGTTGAATTCTTTATTGATCTTGAACCTGGTACAAAGCCCATTTCTAAAACCCCATATCGAATGGCTCCTATTGAACTTCAGGAGTTAAAAGTCCAACTACAGGAGTTATTGGACATCGGTTTCATTCGTCCTAGTACATCTCCTTGGGGTGCTCCTGTTTTATTCGTAAAGAAGAAAGACGGGAGTATGCGACTTTGTATTGACTATCAGGAATTGAACCATGTCACCATCAAGAATAGGTATCCTCTACCTCGTATTGATGACTTGTTTGACCAGTTGCAAGGAGCACAATTCTTTTCAAAAATTGATCTTCGTTCTGGATATCATCAGCTGAAAATTAGAACTGGGGATATTCCAAAGACTGCCTTCAGAACTCGGTATGGGCATTATGAATTCTTAGTCATGTCTTTTGGATTGACTAATGCTCCTGCTGCTTTCATGGATATGATGAACCGAGTATTCAAGGATTATTTGGATCAATTCGTTGTTGTCTTTATTGATGACATCCTCATATATTCCAAAAGCCGTAAAGATCATGAGCACCATTTGAAGCTGGTACTCCAAAGGCTTCGTGAAAACAAGTTATATGCTAAGTTGAAGAAATGCGAGTTCTGGCTTGAGGAAGTAGCATTCCTTGGGCACGTGGTGTCAAAAAATGGAGTATCTGTTGACCCGACGAAGATTGAAGCAATACAAAGTTGGGAGCAACCGAAGTCGATCACTGAAGTACGTAGCTTTTTGGGCTTAGCTGGTTATTATCGGAGATTCGTGGAAGGGTTTTCTCAAATTGCTACTCCATTAACTCAGCTAACTCGGAAGGATACAAAATTTGTATGGAGCGAGGAATGCGAGAAGAGTTTCCAAGAGCTTAAGAGGAGACTTATTTCGGCACCTGTTCTAACAATACCATCTGGTTCGGATGGATTTGTTATCTACAGCGATGCTTAGGGCAAAGGGTTAGGATGTGTTCTCATGCAACGTGGGAAAGTCATAGCCTATGCCTCGCGACAACTTAAAGAGTATGAGAGGAATTATCCTACTCATGATCTAGAGCTGGCAGCAGTCGTTTTCGCGCTAAAGATCTGGAGGCACTATCTATACGGGGAGAAAGTGGAGATATATTCAGATCATAAAAGCCTCAAATATTTCTTCATGCAGAAAGAACTCAACATGCGGCAACGACGTTGGCTCGAGTTGTTGAAAGATTACGACCACACTATTCAATACCATCCTGAAAAAGCGAACGTGGTAGCTGACGCATTGAGTAGAAGATCATATCCAGGAATGAGTGCAATGATGTCAAGTATACGCATAGAGCCAACTTTAATAGAAAAAGTTAAGGTTGCTCAAGCCACCGATCCGGAGCTGATGCATATGAAGACGAAAGTACAAGAAGGTGCCATTCCAGAAGCGAGAATTGATGAAGAAGGAATACTTCGAGTCCACTCCAGACTTTGTGTTCCTAACGATCCTGATTTGAAGTACAAGATCATGATGGAGGCACACAATACACCGTTTGCAATTCATCCTGGAAGTACGAAAATGTATCGTGATCTTCGACATACATTTTGGTGGAACAATATGAAGAGAGAGATTGCAAAGTTTATTTCAATGTGTTTAACTTGTCAACGTGTAAAGGCGGAGCATCAAGTGCCAAAGGGTCCATTGAAACCACTTGAGATTCCGAAATGGAAGTGGGAACACATTACTATGGATTTCGTTACGGGTCTGCCTACGGTTTCTCAAGGCATCAATGCTATTTGGGTTATTGTTGATAGATTAACCAAGTCTGCTCTTTTCTTGCCGATACGCGAGACTTATTCCCTTGAACGTCTTGCTCAAATGTACGTAAATGAGATTGTAAGATTACATGGCATGCCAGTATCCATAGTTTCGGATCGTGACCCAAGATTTACTTCAAGATTTTGGGTTAGCTTGCAAAAAGCTATGGGTACAGAGTTACGATTCAGTTCGGCATACCATCCTCAAACGGACGGACAATCAGAGAGGACTATTCAAACTCTTGAAGATTTATTAAGACTCTGTGTCCTAGACTTCAAGGGCAGTTGGGATAAATATTTACCATTGGTGGAATTCTCCTACAACAACAGTTATCAGGCAAGCATTGGTGTGGCCCCATTTGAAGCATTGTATGGATGAAAGTGTCGCTCTCCAGTATATTGGGACGAGGTGGGTGAAGCAACATTGTTGGGACCCGAGTTAGTACGTATGACTATGGAGAAGATCCAAACGATTCGACAACGTATACAAACGGCACAAGATCGACAAAAGAGTTATGCGGATCTTCATCGAAAGGACGTAGAATTTAGTGTTGGGGATCATGTATTGTTGCGTGTTGCCCCATGGAAGGGAGTTACAAGATTCGGGAAGAGAGGAAAGCTTAATCCACGATTTATTGGTCCATTTCAAATTCTTGATCGAGTAGGTAATGTAGCCTATAGACTCGCGTTACCTCCAAGTATGTCTCGTGTTCATAATGTTTTTCATATATCTGTGCTTCGTAAATATGTGAAAGACCCGAATCACGTCATTGAGTTAGAACTGGACGAGATAGCCGAAGATTTAACGTATGAGGAGGTACCTGTCAAGATCATGGATAGGAAGGAGCATGTCCTACGCACGAAGGTAATACCACAAGTTAAAGTTTTGTGGAGGAATCATGCTATAGAGGAAATGACCTGGGAGTTGGAAACGGAAATGAAAGCGAGGTATCCTCACCTTTTCGAAACACCAGGTACGTATGTCAATTTCGAGGACGAAATTTCATAAGGAGGGGAGGTTGTAAGACCCCAAATAATTAATAAATAAAATTTAATTTTCTTTAATTATTATTTTGAATAGTAAGGGTTGATTTGATTAATGTGGATAGTTATGGGTAAAATACACAAATATTTCAAAATAAGCAAGTGGTTATAAAATATTCATTGTTGTCGGGGAATATTCGTTTGGTCATGGAATATTTGTACTGTCGGGGAATATTCGTACGACGGCGCAGCCATGTGTGGGCCCCATAACGGAAAGCGATTGGAGGAAGAAAACGACAAATATAAGTTGTTTAAAAATAACGGCGTAGTTGTTACCATTTACACTGTTGGAATACCCGGTGGTTAAAATACAGTAATACGCGTTGTTGCACAGTGGCACACGGTATTGCACCGTATTTTGAATTATTGATCCTTACGTAAGAAGGCACTACTCAATAATTGCTACAGGAGTTACTGTTCATTACTTTATTGATTCAATAATTGCTGCGTTGATATTTATATTATTATTTTTTCAATAATTGTCATTGCACAGTATTTTCCATTATCAGATCAATAATTCATATTATTTGAATAATATTATCAGATAACATTATTGGCAATGTCTAGAAAGTTCTGTCAAGGAGAGGTTTGGTCATCTAATTGCGCGCCAGTAAGGAGAAATCCTTATTGGAAAGCCCCCTCTATCCTGGGAACGGCCTGGTTGTCAGTACTGTGATTCTGTAATATTATTTTTAATAATTAATTATTGATTATTATGATAAAGAAAATATTTATTTTATGTGGATATAGATGGAGAAAATTTTTATTGTGAAAATTGTTGAAAATTAATATCTTATTTTTTTTCTGATAAAATAATTCATTTAAATATATTATTTTAATAATATATTAACGGTGATATTTTTACAATGAATGTGGGATATATGAGTATATGAGGAGGTAGAGTATTTTGTGGCATTAAATGTTTAACACATGTTTTGTGTGTCGGTGGACATAATTTTTGACCGAAAATTGAGTATAGACTGTAAAATCGCCCGTTTGTGGATTTCGGTCAATATCTATTTGGAATTTGGAAAAATTTTCTTCTGCAAAGTTGTAGAGAATGGAATTTCCCATGGAAAGTCGCGAGTTTCAAATTTTTCTGATAAACGAGCTATTTTCTACGAATTATTGAAGTTTTGAAAAATAAAATGATTTTTATTAAATAATGGGTGGGACCCACTCTTGTTTGACAAAATGTGGGCTGCTGGAAAATTTCATTTTATGCATGCTTGATGGCTGGTCATGGTAGGTGGCGTGGAAGGATGAAATGAAATAATAATTCTTTATTATTTTAGTCTCCTTTGGCGTTCTAATATTTTCCTATAAATAGAGGGCTAAGTTAGAATTGAAAATCACACCAGAAACAAAGTTTTCTCTCTTTCTCTCTCTATATTATCGAGCATATTCTTGTGAGTATACTTTGAGTGTTGCTATACGGTGCGAGTTTCTGTCAGCACTATACCGAAATTCAGTCAGAAGTACGACTATTTTGAAGTAAGGGATGTTATTTTCTTCTTAAATGATATTATTTTCTTCAATATCATTATGCCGAAATATTGGTGAACGTTTTTATCAAATTTGGAACTTTTTGTGCCGGAGTTACTATTCACGTATACGGTACTATTCACGTATACGGCACTATTCACGAATACGGCACTATTCACAGAAAAATTATTTTTTTTCTTTTCGTCCAAAATATCTATTGTGGATACTAGCTTTGATTGTATCCATGTTTTGATCATTCTTGAATTTTACACCTCTATGATTATTTTTGAGGTATTTTTGGACATGGATAAAACAAAGTACGAATCCTTAATCCTTAATCCTTGTCATTTTGTTTCACTGGATTCGCTTCTTTAAAAATATTTTTATCATCTTCAGTCTTAAAGGATGTTATTATTGAATATCTTTGGCCTGTAGTGCAAAGATGAATGATTTCTGATGAATATCTTTGGCCCGTAGTGCAAAGATGAACAGGTGTTTAGATGAACATGACCAACAGATGAATATCCTTGGCCTGTAGTGCAAGGATGAATATATGATTCAAGATGTGCATTAATTGTTGTTACAAGGATAAAAATATTGTTGATGGACTGTTAAATTCATAGACATTAGTAGATTTCATCCTCTACGTAACTCTTCTATGAATTAATATTTTCCGCTGCGAATATTGATTTAAAACTTGTTGTCTATTGTATTCTATTAGATTTTTCCCTGTTGAAGACTAACGATAATTTGTTGTATATTATCTTAGTCATAATATTCTTTACTGAGCTAGTTGAGCTCACCCTTTTCCTTTTTGTTCCATTTTTCTTCTCAGGAGACGAGAATATAGCGGGTACGAGTCGGGGTATGAATTGATGGTTCTTGAGAGAGTTGTTTGGTGGTCCTCACCATTTTTGTAAAAATATATATCAATAATTGTATTGAGGACATAGTTGGGTATGTATATTGTCTAGATGACAATGTTTGTATTCAAACTCACAGTTTATGGGTTGTAAAAGTTGTAGTTGTTTCTGTACCATGTATTTGGCGACTCAAAATGGGTTGGATGGAATGGACCTCTTTTGGGGGCGTCACACATCATTAATATTATAACTCACAATATTTAACAACCAGATCATTCCCAAGAAAGAGGGGGCTTTCCGATAAGGATTTCTCCCTATTGGCACGCAATTAGGTGACTAAACTTCTCCTCGACAGAACTTTCTAGACATCGTCAATATTACAAATAATAATATGAATAACTTTGTCGTCTCATTATTGATTTAATAATATAAAATATTAATACTGTGACAATAAATGAATCAATAATATGAGAGATATTATGCAGCAATTACTGTAGCAATAATTGAGTATAACTGAGTGACTTTTCACGTAAGCATCAATAATCAATACCGTATGCTACTATGCAACCGCACGTATTACTGTACTTTTATCACCGGGTAGTTCAACACTTTAACGGTAAAAATTTCGCCGTTATTTTTATAAAAGATAATTCTGTCATTTTTTAACTACGACAATACTTCCGTTGTGGGGTCCACCAATGATTGTGCCGTCGTATGAATATTCCCTGTTAAAACGAATATTCCCCGACACAACGAATATTTTATATCAACTTGCTTACTTTGCAAAATTTTCAAATATTACCCACAACTATAACATTATATCATATCCACGCCATAAAATTCAAAAATATATTTCGAGAAAAATGATTCTTTATTCATAAAAGTTGGGGTCTTACAACCTCCTCTTATTATGAAATTTCGTCCTCGAAATTAGGGTACGTACCTGATATGTCGAGGAAGTGAGGATACCTTGATTTCATTTCAGATTCTAACTCCCAGGTCATTTCCTCCACGTCGTGGTTTCTCCACAAAACTTTGACTTGAGGTATAACCTTGGAGCGTAGAATATGATCCTTCTTATCCAAGATTTTAACAGGTACCTCTTCATACGTTAAATCTTCCGCTATCTCGTCTGGTTCTAATTCAATAATGTGGTTCGGGTCTTTCACATATTTACGAAACATAGATATGTAAAAAACGTTATGAACATGAGACATACTTGGCGGTAAGGCGAGTCTATAGGCCACAGTTCCTACTCGATCGAGGATTACAAATGGGCCAATGAATCGAGGATTGAGCTTTCCTCTATTTCCAAATCTCGTAACTCCTTTCCATGGAGCAACACGTAACAACACATGATCTCCAATATTGAATTCCATGTCCTTTCGATGAAGATCAGCATAACTCTTTTGTCGATCTTGTGAGGTTTTTATACATTGTTGAATCGTTTGAATCTTTTTCGTAGTCATACATAACAACTCCGGTCCCAACAACGTTGCTTCACCCACCTCATCCCAACATACTGGAGAACGACACTTTCTTCCATACAACACCTCAAATGGAGCAATGCCAATACTTGGTTGATAACTGTTGTTGTAGAAAAACTCCACCAATGGTAAGAACTTGTCCCAACTTCCTTTGAAGTCAAGGACATAGAGTCTTAATAAATTCTCAAGAGTTTGAATAGTCCTCTCCGACTGTCAGTCCGTTTGAGGATGATACACTGAACTAAATCGTAAATCTGTGCCCATAGCTTTTTGCAAACTAACCCAAAATCTTGAAGTGAATCTTGGGTCTCGATCAGAAACTATGGTATTAGGAATAAGCATGTGAATGATATTCCTGTTTATATATGATTTAATTATGATATATATATATATATATATATATATATATATATATATATATATATATATATATATGAATATATATATATGAATGAATATGCAAGTATGCTTGCATTAAGAAAAGCTGTAAAGTCTTTTGATAGAGAATAGAAACATATGTACAAGGACTTATAATGAATTGATCAAATGTATTAGGTTGATCCTACATAAGCAAAATAGCTTTGTGAAGTCCTTAAAAAGAAATAATGTACAAGGACTATAAATATAGAAAGATCAAGCTTGTTAGGTTGATCTTATGATGTAATAAACAGGCTTGTCTGATCGTCGAGCACTGCACTAGAAATCGTAGTCTGCCAGGAAAGTCAAGGAAAATTCGAGAGCTGTCGAGGTAGAATCGTAGTCTGCAAGATAGTAGATCTCAGAGTTCGTAGACTAACAGGAGAGATGAGGAAGGATCGTAGTGTGTCGAGAAGAACTTCCTCAGAGCCGTAGTCTGCTGAGGAAGTCATGTGCAGAATTTTAGAGACAGCCTAGAAACGAGCCGACCGAGCATCTGCCGAAGCTCAGTCAAGAATCGTAGACTACACTAGGAGTCTATTGATGTCGAAGCAAAGTCAAGTATCTTGGACTACACTCAGAGTCGTATAGTCTACTAATCGTATCAGAGGTAGAGATCGTAGTCGAGCAAGATCAGATGAAGACATCAAGCACAACGACAGAAATCGTATAGTGTCAAGATTTGATCTTAGAGTTGTAGTGTTTGCATAGCCGCATCTGAATCGTAGAGTGTAGAACTGAGACTTCAACATATGCGCTCACAACACCAAGGTAGAATCAAAAATCAAACACGATTCTCAACATTTGAGAACTCCCAGAATATCCAAAGGAACGAAGCCTCTAGTTGGTGCTGCAAGGACACATCCAACTTAAAGGAAACTAGAGGGCACTCAATAAATGGCATATAAGCTAACAGAAGATCTAAGCACCAACTTAATCTACATCTAGACTAAGTTGTGAATCCATTTGAGATGAAGTCTTCCATAAGTTGATCAGAAGAAGACTTCAGTAACTGACTAAGGAAAGTCAGCAAGTACAGTAGCTGTTAAGAAAATAAAAGACAACGATCTTGAAAGCAACCAAGATCGTAGTGTTTGCTAAACAAAGAAGGAACTGATGGAGTGTACACAAAGATACTAGTCAGCCTCTGAAGAACAATGCTAAAGTGATTAAGCATTGGGTCAGTCCATTGATGATAAGTGAATGGGAGATCACAAGGAGAAAGCGAGCTGGACACGCCATAAATATGAAGTGTCTTGCTATTCAGAAGGGGCCAGAACAAAGAGTCAAGCCATCAGTATCTGAGAGCAGTCGAAGCAAACAGAAGTATTGAAGCACTGTACAAGTGAAGGAAGAGGTGTTCTACATTAAAGATCCAATCAACACTTTTTAAGATCGTAGTGTTATCTCTACCTTTCAACTAGACACTATGATCTAGTCCAAGAAGGTATGCATTAGAAACGTAGAGTTCGGTCGTCTGAAGGTTGAAGCATTGGCAATGGTTCAATCTGAAGATTGATGGTCGAACAGGGCTTATTGGAGAGCATCGATCTAAAAGGACAACCTCTGATCGAGAAATCAGAAGAAGAAATAAAGTTGACTACCTTCCCGAGACATCAAAGTGACATCTCTGACAGGATAGGTGAAACAGTAGACTGTAGTGTCAGAAAGTCAGAAAAGGGATGTTATGTCACATCTGTAGTCTACATCAAATAACTCGAGATCTGCGAAGCAATTCAAAAAGCTTTTAACGGCTACTTTCTAACGAAAAGATTGGGAAGGAGTATAAATCAATAGAGCTTCAAAGATCAAGAGTTGCTGATTTTTACTAAGTTGCAGAATCGTTGAGTTGTTGGAATGCTATTGTTGTAAGACCCCGAATTTTATGAAATAAAAGTATTCAATTTTTCTTATAATTACTATTCAGTAAATGGTTAAATTGATAAAAAGTAAAGTTAAGGGTGATATATGATTTTTTTTTTCAAAATAAGCAAATGGCTATAAAATACTTATTGTTGTCGGGGAATATTCGTTTGGTCGTGGAATATTTTTTTTCGAGAATATCCGTATGACGACACAATCATTTGTGGGCTCTATAACAGAATAACTGTCGAAAGAAGAAAACGGAAAGTTTGAGTTTTTATAAATAACGACGTAATGGTTACCGTTAACACTGTTGGATTACCTGGTGGTTAAAATATAGTAATACGTGTGGTTGCACAGTAGCACACAGTATTACACAGTATTTTTTTTTAATTATTGATTCTTACGTAAGAAGACACTACTCAATAATTGTTACAGTAGTTACTGTTCAATATTTTATTTTATTGATTCAATAATTGTTGCGTTGATATTTTATATTATTATGGTTTCAATAATTGTCACTGCACAGTATTTTCCATTATCAGATCAATAATTCATATTATTTGAATAATATTATTAGATAGCATTATTGGCAATGTCTAGAAAATTTTGTCAAGGAGAGGTTTGGTCACCTAATTGCGCGCCAGTAAGGAGAAATCCTTATTGAAAAGCCCCCTCTTTCCTAGGAACTGCCTGGTGGTCATTATTGTGATTCTGTAATATTATTGGTGAATAATTAATTATTGATTTATATGATAAGGAAATATTTATTTGATCCGGATATAAATGATGGATTTATTTATGTAGTTATGTGAAGTAACAAAATTAAAAAAATAGAATTTTATGGCTTGAGAATCCTATATATGGTATATGCAGATTTTTGATGAGGTTGTTGGTTATTGGTGATGAAATCTTATGAGTTTGACATTTTAGTATGATTAAATGCATTAATTAGTAAAGTGTAAATATTTAAAATAAATTAGTTTATAAGTTTAAAAAATGATTAAAATATTGTGGTAATATTAATAATATTAGATTATGAGATTATTAAGTGATTTATAACATTTGGATTAAGATGTTATGAAATCATTGATTATGAATCTTACTTTTGAAATTAAATGCAGTTGATCATATTATTTTTATTATCATATATAACATTTTTATAATCCCGGTGAAGAAATTTCTCCTTGACTTAAGTGTAAAGATGGGTAGATTATTGGTATGATTGTGACTATGGGTTCTCTTTGGCTAGTAGTGCAAAGTTGAATCGTTGAATGGTATGATCATGACCATTGAATTTATAATTGTATATTTTTAGCTTAAGTGCAAAGGTGAATTGATCAACATGATTATAATTATGGTTTATATAAATTCTTAAATGATTGTATGTTTCTTTGAGATATGAATATCTTGGCCTGTAGTGCAAAGATCAATTATTGATGAATATCTTTGGCCAGTGGTGCAAAGATGACCTGTTGTTGAATATCTTTGGCCCTTAGTGCAAAGATTACCTGTTGTTGAATATCTTTGGCCCGTAGTGATGACCTGTTGTTGAATATCTTTGGCATGTAGTGCAAAGATGAACTGTTGATGAATATCTTTGGCCCGTAGTGCAAAGATGAACTTATTAGTATGATTATGAACAGGAATTATGATTTGATATAACCATGATCTTTGGTGTTTCAGGCAAAGACATGTGATAAAAATTATCTTCGTCTTGGATGAGAAGAGAAAATTAGAACTACAGTTATGATTATGAGTTATTCACATGACTGTGAACATGATCTGTTAATTAATTTTATAGGGATAAAGCATTGTTGGTGGACTTTTAACATGGAGAAGATAATAGACTTTATGGTCTATTTGACTCTTCTAATGGATTGCTCGTTCCGCTGCAACTATGATTGAAAAGTTTTATCATCTACCATATGTTCTAAATCTCTGAATTATTACTGATGAAGGCTATTGATAATATAATTATCTTTAGTTATGATATTCTTTACTGGGCTAGTTGTGCTCACCGTTTTTGCTTCACAATTCCTTTCAGGTAATAGGAGTGTAGCTGGGTCTAGCGAGGATAACAGGGGGATAGTGTGGTGGTCCGAGACTATCAAAGTTTCTCAACACATTATAAAACGGCATGACATACAATATATAATTGTATTGAGAACCTAATATGTGTGTGTCGTATATTATACGTCACTTAATAATTGATTTTGGTGAACAACAATAGGGTGAGGTGAACCTAACTTTGGAAGGGTGTTTTACCACTATCATACAAGATGTCTAACGACATACAATCTCTTGTTATCATAAGAAAGGGTTGTGCACATCCACTTGCTGAGTATATCTACAAGCACTACCTATATGATCTTAGAGTTGGGTTGAAACATAATGTTCTATCGCAGATTGTGGAGATAGTTATATGTCAGGAGAAGACTCACCATTGGAAGGAGCATGATAGTAACCTTCTCGTTTTTCTTTGGGGTCTATTGGATCAACCAAGGATAATTCTCTGGACATATGATATCTATCATAACTTAGATTCACGGCCTCCTATGTACGAAGGTTTCCTTGAGCACTTCCCAAAGATTTTAATTTCGAAAATAGTTTTAGATTGTACCTTTATGTAAGGTATCACTGTGAGGTGCTGTCCATAGTTGGGACATGAGTCACACTTGGTATTAAAACTCACAGTATATGTGTTGTTGTATTTTGCACGACAATTGTAGTAATAAAGTTGTAGTTGTTTTCTGTACTATATATTTGGCGACTCAGAATAGGTTGGATGGATTCGACCTATTTTGAGGGCGTTACAATTGTTGACTCTACGAGTTCCACCAGAGATCAACAATAACAAGTCTCAGTGACAATGAGACTACATTGGTGGAAGTGAAACAGCCTTGAAGAAGGAGTTAAACTGATTAGAGCTTAACTCAACAAAGATGAGAATGCCACTGAAGATGGCAGCTAAGTTGAGAGCACAAGGACAAGAAGATAGCATTCAGAAAAGTGGCAGAGTACAAAGAAGATCAAGAAAGCCACTCTACAGATCACCATGAACCAAAGGCTGAAAAAGAACAGATGCAAAATCATGTCTGCAAAGCATTCAAGAAGGGTTCAGGAATTTCTAAGTGCCAGGCGAAGTCTACCAAAGGCTCAGAGACTTAGTAAATCCTGATGGTGATGGTGCACAGCTGACGTCAGATGAAGATGAGCAAAAAAGAGTAAAGATCAGCTGCACAAAGAAGATGTAGTCCAGACTCCAAGAGGAATGCCAAGAGGACTACGCCAAGCTGCTAAGTACATGAGATGTTCAAGCTTAAAGACATCTTAGAAGCTCAGCACCAACAACAACAACAACAACTGTAACTACAACTGTAACTACAACAACAAGAAGCCAGGGCCTGAGGGGTCCTTGTCTGGAGGGACTAAAAAGAAGTTCCAAGCCTGCTGGGATTGAAGAGTTCCTAGGGAACTAGAGGAGTTCCAAGACTACTGGCCTTGAAGAGTTCTTAGTGAACTAAAGTTCCAAGGCTACTGGCCTTGAAGGAATCTTAGTGATTCAGGGTGCTGCCCTTCCTTAGTGGAAATCCTGCTAGTTAAAAGTAGAAGAGTGGATTAGGATCTTGAGTCTCTGAACCACTTAAAATCCCTTGTTTCATTTACTTTATGTCATTTATATTATGTATTTAACTGCTATAACGGCTATGTATGGATTAACTGCTTATAACTTAACTAACTCTAAGAACAATGTTTGTATGATTATGAATATATCAATGAAGGGGATCTTTTACTTATTTCGCTGTGCTCGAAAAGATTCTTATGTTTGTCATATGCTAATTCGTTAGCAATACAAAATAAAAGTGAAAAGAATTTGAAATTAAAAGGATCTATTCAACCCCCCCTTCTAGATCTATTGTGTGCCTATTAGGAACTAACAATTGGTATCAGAGTAGGTTCTCATATTATATTCAAAAGCTAATCGCTTTGAGTCTGATCCTAGGCACAAACATTGTTCTAAACTTAGTTTAGTAGTATGTCACTTGTTATATGCAGATGAGCTCATACGTTGGAAACATTGTTAACAGGTAAATGTGTATATACACCTGAAGCTGCTCAGGTTGGTCCACGTTCTTGATTGCCATAACAATAAGACCAATCCTTGCCCTCAGTCAATCTTGTAGTCTGAAGACCACACGAGGAAACTCAAGTGGCATCAACAGCAAAGAGTCAAACATCCTCCAGCCTAAAAGATAAAAGAAGATGCTATACATGCTAATAAGTGCTTATTAAGAGAAGACAGAAGAACTTCTCAAATATGTACTTGTCCAACCAACATTTGGAGGTGAACCATGTGGACTCAAAGATGTCAAAGAACTAAAGATGCTGAGAATTTCTTAGCTTACATCTTTAAGACCATAACTGATTGATTAAAGGTCAATTGGAGCAACAAGCTGTCAAGAGCAAATGTGAAAGTATACACATCAATGCCTACCCTCAGTATGTCAAGATAAATGACTGTCAAGAAATTGACAATGTAAAGGTACAGTTCCTCATCAGTATAAATGTGTACATTATATTGCATCACCTTATGCACTATAACTGCATTCTATCAATAGGCCATACTCTACCTAAAAAGGAGAAGAGAGAAAGTACACTGAAGTTGGAAAATCAAATGCTAACAAGCTTTCTCTACATCCAAGTTTTAGGTTGAAGATAACATCTTGAAAGAAGTTTGAAATAGTTCATAAGCATACCAAGGTTTAATTAATATTAAGTGGAAAAATCTTTGCTGATGGGTTAGTATGTATGTGCAAACCCATGTTCTAAATTTTTGGTAGCACATAGAGTATGATCAGTTCTATAAGAGTATCTTGAAGATTCGTAGAAACTGATCACCTCCATGAATCAACCAGTTAAAAATAAGTGTTAGAGTTTATTCTCACTCTATGAATATTTAAACTCTGTGAACATAACCAAGCAAATGATGAAACCATCAAAGAAAAGGTGTGTCCTATTAAATTGGTTAATCTTATATACACTCATCATCATGCATCCTAAAATGTAATATCTAAATTGGATACATGCATGAATATGATTGTTGGTGATCAATATGATGAAATTTCGAGTACATGAGGAACATGGATTTTGAAAACTGATCTAGCAGGACCCATTTAACCATGGGTACCAAAAATAGAAATTTAGCTAACCTGCAGGTACTTAGTCTATCTGACCACACTAAGGAAAGCTGAAGAAAAAGACTTCAGTTAAGAAGATTCAACCAGCAGAAGGCTTTAGACAGTTCAGAAATGATTCTGATAAAATTCATATTTGTCAAAGTCTGACCTTGAAGACCTAATGAGCTAATCTAAATGAAGCTCACATGACTGCTGATTCTTACATAGAAGCAGGCCATTCAACCAAAGACGGAAAAGGTCTTTTATGCTCAATCATGCAAAGCAAGTCATAAGAAAAGAATCTTCAAGGAAGCTCACCTCAGTGGATCATTGAGCATTAAACATGAGGAACTCATTATGAGAGAAGAACTCTAAGAACAAGCTGACAAGGAAGACTACGTTCGTAGTGCTGTCAAAGGATCGTAGAATGATCAATCCTGAAGATACTCATTTCTTTGACACAAGAAGATTCAATGACTTCAATCAGAATGAGATATGCATGGCTGCCTTCTGCTACACATGAAAAAGAAGAACTTATGTCTCTTTAAGAAGATAATATCAACTATGGGGGAGCAGTGATCTTCTAACAGAACAACAACCTTAAAACATTAGAGATATACTATGAAGCAATGTACCAGTTACAAAGTCCCAAAACTTTGTGGCTGACGAACCAAATGAAGATCCATAGTCAGTAGGAACGTCTCAAAATGTACTACTGATAACCAAGCAGCCACCTAACTCAAAATCGTAGAGAGCTTACGATCGAACATCTAATCGTAGTGTAAGAGTAGAAGGAAACCACGTTTACAACTAATGCAAATGTCTAAAGGTGGTAGAGGATCTCCCTAGCAGAAAAGGTCAAATGAGATAGTAGTGAAAAACACTTCTAAAAGTTTTTCATCTGGAAAGTGCCTCAGGGACAAACCTAACCCTTAGTTCATTCTAAGAGGTTGGCCCTTCCTGAGCTACCTTAACCCAGAAGGAATGCTTAGTAAAGTTCATCTCAAGGACCAAGTCAGTCAATGATCATAGAGTAGAGATTGAAGAGAACTCAACGATCGTGGAGCAACCTCAGCGATCGTAGAAGTAGACTCGATGATCGCAGTCTTACCAGAGGATACCATAGCTAACAAGAAGCTTGGAAGAATTGAATACTTGTTCAACTACTCAGATAGTGTGGAGATAAACACGAACACAGTTGAAAAGACATCATGCAAACGCATTTCAGAACTTAAGTGCCCAAACTGGCTTGAAGTACATCAGTGATCAAGCTATGCAGTTTCAAGATGAGGATTAATGTCAAAACCATCCACTGCAACATCTTTCTCGGAAGAAGATCGTTGAGTCAACAAAAGAAAACGTAGAGTCCATAGCTATCTCACCAGGATACTCTACGAACCAAAAAGGTCAACAGTCAATCCACGTCAGTATTGATTATTCTCTTAAAAGGAATATAAAACCGAAAAGGTTATGGGGAGTTACAGCTCATTACTGGGCATCGTGCAACTAATGGTTAGTTAACACATCACAGCGTATGCAGAGTTAGAAGGGACTGCCATAAAGACAAATTCAAAATCTGCAAACAGTTATAAAAAATTATCGAACCTTTCTCCCTCACAGTTTTCAAACCCTAGAATCCTTTTCTAAGCCTTGCTCAAATCACATTCATCGATCTCTCATAAGATTATCTAAATCAAAATACCCATATTCCTTGAATTCTTCTAATGGCAGACTGGTAAGTAATCACTAGTATTCAGCTAGGAACCAAGTTGTTTAAGAAATCCAAAAAGAAGTTCAGAGACATTCTTGAACTTGTAAGTATTTAATTAAATAATGAATAAAATTATATTATTTGTTATTATTACGTGTTAGTAAGATGAATATCGTTCTATAACCTAGAAACATCGGAACGTTGTAGTATTTCGACTACGTGACAGAATTAAAGTGTTTAAATTTTCAAGACGAAAATAAAAGTTTTTCGAGAATTTTTTTGAAAAATACTATTCATCAATTTCTGCTCGGGAATTAAGTTTGAACTTTTGAGAACTACGTAACGATATAATATCGAGGTGAGACGAATTATGTAATAATAATTCGAGTATGGAAAATGTAATTTTTCGCCTGTGGACTTAATTTGAGAACGTTAGGAAAAATAAAGCCTTAAGAAGCTAAAGAGATGATCGTATAATACATATGTATTGTACGAGGAAATGAATATGAGTATAATACGAAGTATTATACGAGTATGTACGAATGATGGAATATCGTATATTATGAATGAGTATACGAGTTAGAATACGAGAATAATACGTTATAAGGCTCTAAGCCAAATGAAATGGACTTGTAGGATTGTGTGGAAATTTGTAAAATCCAATAGAAGTTAATGTGAAAGCCCAAGTGTAAGTAATGGTAAAGTTCAATTAGGTTTGTTAATAGAAGCCCACGTGTAGGATAATTTAATTAAACCTAAAGCCCAAACTATTGATCCAATGGGTTAGGGTGACCCATGGGGCAACCCATGATCATATGGTTAATCTTGGTGACCAAGGAAATAATGTGATGACCAAGTAATTAGTGTAATGAGAAAGTTAACTTAATTATGAAGTAATGACTAGTACAGAGGTTTATTAAGGAGGTGAGATTGGCTATTGACCACTATGCCCTAACCTTAGCAATCCTATAAATAGAAAGCTTTGGATTTCATTTGTTGTTTGTTAACTTTCATCCAACAACTTCCAACTTAATTGTTAGAGAGAATAAGTAAGAATAAGTTAGACTTCCATTGTTAAAAAAGAAGAAGAAAAGCTTGTTCATCAAAGGTAATGATCCTATGTCATTAGTCTTCCATCTCTATAATTATAGGTTGATAAGAGAAGTGTGGATTAATAGACATGTATGCTAAGAAATGATAAGAATGAATAATTTGTGGACTTAAGTCTTAATAAGCTGTGAATAAGCACTTTGTTCATAGATAAGTTATGAACTAAGGAAGAACTTGCAAGAATTTGTAACAAGTTTACATGAAGGAAGTTTGTATGATAATAAGATTGTAAGGATGATGGTTAGAAGACTTAAACCATTATAAGTTATGAGAAATGAAATTATATGTACTTTATACTTTGATTAGTTATAAACTCATCGAGAATAAGTAATAACTTATCACGTAAAAAGTTGACGTAATATACATGTTAAGATGCTAGTATGATGGATAGAATTCAGTTGAAACGATGAACAAATCATAAGTAACGAAGTTATGCCGGAATTCACACGATTGGACGATAATCGTCGAATTCGTGAAATTCTCGGATTAGAAGTCAAATTTTGACATTGAGCTCGGAAACGTTGGTTTTCGATGGAGACAAGTCTTATTTGGCATTATAGAGTTGCGGACTCAAAAAATGACCGAATTCTGACTTAGAACGAAGAAACAAGCGTTGAACGTTCACGAACGTTTATCGTTTTTGTTAAAAATGAACTCGTAAGTGAATTTTGAGTTAACGAAGTCAAAAATATAAAATTCTTGCATGAACATGTAAAGTATGTGATTTGTGAGCTAATGACTTTTAAACGAGTCAATTCGGACTTAAAATGATCAAATTTAGAGTCCAGGAAGTTCGTTGTGCAAATCAAAACTGTCAACTATCTGGTGCGACGCCAGCCCAAGGCCAATGTGTGGCACTGCAGTGCCGTGCATAGTGTCTTGACATACTAAAGAGTTGCTCCTCAACGCGACAGATAGTACTGAGACTCGTATCGCAGCGCCAAGCCCTGACCCTTGCCACTATTAACTCGCGCCGCAACGCGACACAAAGAAGGGAAGCTGGCGCCGCAGCTCCAGCCTTAGGGATTGCACAGTAAAGAGAGTTTGTAAGTAAAGGAAGAACATGAATTGAATGTTAATGAACTAAAACTTAAATATAACATTGTTTAAGACATTGTTAAATCTTAAGTATGATAACTAAATGTTAAAAATAATCAACCGAACATGAATGTAATGACAATATAAACTATAACGGCAAGCCGAAACTAATAGTAATAAATCTAATACATGATTAGATTGAGAAGAAGGGTAAGATTCATTAGGAACCATGTATGTTTATTCATGACCTAATGTGTTACGTTATATGATCATATATTGTAGAGACCTTAAAGACTTAAAGAGAACGTGTAATAACAGTAGCAGATGCTGAAAGCAAGTATTCTAACCCTTGTCTATGTTCAATCTAGACAAGATTTGTGATTCATGTATTCTTATGCATGAATTGATGTATGATGAAGTCAAAGCCAATTCTTTCGGCTAATCTTAAGATGTTTTGGATTTCTTATAATCTATCAAAGTATGGTTAATGTTTACCAAACTATATTGGTATGGTTTTCAAATGAAGACCGAGTATGCTAAACAAATGTTTTGTTGTCAAACGACAGGCACGTGAGGTTGCCACAACCTAAACGTACATACGTTTAAAGAATGTAGTGTTGATCAACATAGAGTACTATAGGCTGATCACCTAGACGTGCTCGTAAGTAATGCCAAACTTACGGACTTAGTGCCGGGTTATCCTTTTTAAAGAAAGTATGAAATGCTCAAGGTCTTGGACCGGAATTGATGTTTTACTGAATGTTGTCATTGTAAAATGTTTTAAAGAAAAGAGAAGTGCTATTTTAAATTATCGATAGTACTTCATCACTATTGTTCAGTTATTGAAGATATATGATTTGTATGATTCAAGCATATTGTTAAATGAAATTGTTGTACTTGCTGAGCTAGTTATGCTCACTCTTACTTGAACTATATGAATGCAGCTAAGACTGAATGGACCGAAGGATCCGATAAGGATAAAGGAAAGGCTAAGGAGAACCTGTAGATTACCTATGTAATAGTATAGGTTTATAATGATAATATTTGATATTATGACAAGAAAAAATGTAACGGTTATAAAGAACCTGGGGAATGGTAATATTGATTTACAATATATATAAGACAAATTCGTTCTTTTGAGGCATTTTAATTAAATGTTTGTGTGAACTGTAGCACTGTGGAGCACCATATGTCGGGTTAGAAGATACCCGGATTTGGGGGCGTCACAGGTTGGTATCAGAGCATTAGGTTATAAAACATAAGGGGGAAAATTAAAACCTTAAGTCATAACCTTAAGAGAAGTCAAAGAAGTAAAAGATGAAAGTAACCTTAAAAATGCATTATATATATGATATGTGTTTTTATTATTTTACTAACATGTACTAATCAAACTTTATTGTTTTGTTGTAGATGTCAGGAGGAAATGGAATTTATAGAGATATATAGGTAGATAGTGAAGAATCGGTTAATCAGATAGAGGTTATACCAAACCCAATAGCAGAGGAGCCAGAAGTGGTGGTGATTGAGTCTGGAGACTCAGAGAACCACGACTTAATGTCAATTTTTGACAGCATATCGGAAGAAGAGGTGGAGGTAGTGTCCTTCAACCCGGTAACACTTGCTGAAGAGACACCCCAGGGGGAGTCAATGATGTCACTGTTTATGACAATGCTAGACAGAAACCTCCACTACTATCAGGAGGTGAAGGAGTTAAAGGCAGAGATTCATGCTGTCTTGCAGGATAAGACGTGTAAGACCCCAGTTTTTATAAATAAAGATGAATTTTCATAATTATTATTTTTGAATATTATGGAATAAATTTGATATAATGTTATAGTTGTGGGTAATATTTATAAATTTTGCAAAGTACGCAAGTTGTTATAAAATATTCGTTTGGTCGGGGAATATTCTTTTTGTCGGGGAATATTCGTACGACGGCACAATCATTGGTGGACCCCACAACGGAAGTATTGTCGTAGTTAGAAAACGACAAAATTAGCTTTCTATAAAATAAACGGCGGAGGTGTTACCGTTAAAACTGTTGAACTACTCGGTAGTAAAAGTACAGTAATACGCGTTGTTGCATAGTAGCACACGGTATTGATTATTGATGCTTACGTGAGAAGTCACTCAGCTATACTCAATTATTGCTACAGTAATTGCTGCATCATATCTCTTATATTATTGATTCAATTATTGTCACAGTATCATCTGTATAATATGTTATATTATTTAAACAATAATTGAGACGACAAGTTATAAATGATTAATAATTGTTGAAAGATTAAATATGTGCTGATTAAAAATAAAATGATTTCTGGTAATTTTTATTCAATCCTTGATGTATATAAAGAGTCTATTATTAGACGCTTGTGGTAAGTTGAATTATTTATGGGGGGCCATATGTCATCATCTAAGAGTCTCTTTCATAAATAGTAATTACCTTCGTAAATAGTAATTACCTTCGTAAATAGTAATTATTTTCGTAAAATAGTAATTATTTTCGTAAATAGTAATTACCTTCGTAAATAGTAATTACCTTCGTCAATAGTAATTACCTTCGTAAATAGTAAATACTTTCGTAAATAGTAATAAATCTTCTATAAATAGAGGCCTAGGGCTTCATTATTTTTCACGAATTCGTTCAAGCTATAGAGAGATAAAGTATAGAGAGAGTAATAGAGAAAGAAAAAGAGTATTCGGTTACTACACTACTGCAGTATTCAATCTCTTAATACGGTAAGGGGTGTTATTCTTTCTTCTTGAAGAGAACTTATGTTATTCCATTCCTTATTGTTCTGTTGGAATAACCTGTAAAAGTGGCATACCCTATACATAACCTGTATACGCGGTACACCCTATACTTGGTGAAATCCTTATGTTATTCCATTCATTATTATTCTGTTGGAATAACCGGTATACGCGTAATACCCTATACTTGGTGACATCCATTTACTATTCTGTCTTTATATTTCTGTTGGAATATCCTGTCTGTGTGTTTTACACCGGACCTGGTTCCATCCTTTATTATTCTGTTGGAATATCCTGTCTGTGTGTTTTACACCGGACCTGGTTCCATCCTTTATTATTCTGTTGGAATATCCTGTCTGTGTGTTTTACACCGGACCTGGTTCCATCCTTTATTATTCTGTTGGAATATCCTGTCTGTGTGTTTTACACCGGACCTGGTTCCATCCTTTATTATTCTGTTGGAATATCCTGTCTGTGTGTTTTACACCGGACCTGGTTCCATTCTTTAATATTCTGTTGGAACATCCTGTCGGTGTGAGTTTCACCTGACCTGGTTCCGTTATTATTATTCTGCTGGAATAACCTGTCTGTGCGGTCTATCGCATGCATGGTGATTTCTTTTGTTATTCCATTCTTTATTATACTCAGTTGGATAAAACTTTGACTCCTATACTCCATGAAATTAGTGGAATATCCTTGATATTTGCGCTTCATCCAGTATCCTTTCATAGAAATATTATTCTGATCATTCTTGAATTTTACACCACAAAACAGTATCGTGTTGACAAATTCGGACGTTAATAATTCCTGAATAAAATAATTCTTAAACTTGTTTTTATTGAATTTTTATATCATTGTCATCATCCTCATGTTTATATTTTGTTGAAAGTCATCTGTGGCCTGTAGTGCATAGATGGACTTGGTGTGATTATGACCAGGGATTATTCGGTGTAATCATGACCGTAATATTACAAATGATGTAAAAATAAAAAGTTCTCATTGGCCCGTAGTGCATTGATGGACAGTTGTTGGCATGATCATGACCATTGATGAATACACAAATATTCTTGGCCGTAGTGCATGAATAATTGTGGTCGTGATACTAAAGAATATCCTTGGTCGTAGTGCGGGGGTGATTCGATGATGTGGAATATTTATTAAGCTGAGTCTCAGCTATAACGATGATGAAAAACCTTTTAAATCATAAAAGATAGTAGATTTTATTTTCTACTTGACTCTTTTAATGGATTGCTGGTTCCGCTGTAGTTAAACTTGATGTTTATTGTATTTTATCAGTTTAACACTGTTGAAGGCTAATGATAATTTATTCTGCATTATCTTAGTCATAATATTTCTTAATGGGCTAGTTGAGCTCACCCTTTCTTTCACTGTTCTCTTCAGGAAATGAGAATATAGCTGGGACGAGTCAGGGAACGGAGTGATGGACCAGAGAATAGTATTAGTAGTCCTCACTATTCTGTTAAATAGTGTGACAATAATTGTATTGAGGACACCTTTTGAGTTTGTATGATCTCTAGTAGACAGTAATTGTATTCAAACTCACAGTTATGTTTTGTCGTATTGTACACGACAGTTGTATTAGGAAGTTGTATTTGAATTCTGTACCATGTATCTGGCGACTCAAGATGGGTGATGTATACCTAATTTTGGGGGCGTCACAGTTGGTATCAGAGCTTAGGGATATGATCCCTGGCTAAGATGTGAGAATAGTACTAGGAGGGGAGAGACGGGGAATTCCTTCGCTAGTATGACCTACCTAAGTTTATGTGCTATTTTATTGGTCGGTCAGAATATAGGGATAATATGTTACATGTCAATTAACCTTTTGTTTTGTGGCAGTATCTGAAAATGACATCTGAGAATGTTGAGATTGGCAATGGAGCACAGGCGATCGTTGATTCACCACATATCAATAATCAGGATAATGTGCACCAGGAAGGCAAAAATCCTCATGCAAACAACAACACTGACCAAATGACGAATGATCAAATGTTCAGAGGTTTTATGCAATTCATGCAGCAGCAGGCGAGAGCAACTCCTGTCCAAAACGTAGATGGAAACGCGGGAAACTCTCGGGCGGTCACCGCTAAACAGTTCAAGGAGCTGGGACCACCGGAGTTTAAGGGAGAGCCAAAACCACTTATGGCGGAAACATGGATAAAGCAGATGACCAAGATATTTGATGTCTTGGGATGCTCCGAGGAGCAAAAGGTTCCCTTTGCCGCCTTTATGTTGCGCGGAGAGGCAGATTACTGGTGGGAATCAGTAAAACGTACTCAACCTGCTGTACTGAAGATATCTTGGGAGAAGTTCCAGGAGCTGTTCAATGACAAATAATTTCCCGAAAGTATTCGCCACATGAAGGAGGTGGAGTTTATTAAGTTGGAACAAAATAATATGACCGTGTCGCAATACGAGGCAAAATTTGCAGAATTATCACGGTTTGCATCCCACTTGGTGGATAATGAAGAGAGAATGGCGCGAATGTTTTTAAGAGGTTTGAAGCCGGAGATACGTCAACATCTTATTTCTCATAAACTGTGTTTGTATTCAGATGTTGTTAATAGGGCTCAGTTAGTGGAGCGCGATAACGAGTCAACTCAATTAAAAGAGAGCAGCCGGCAAAATTATAATACCAGCGAGAGTGGTCATCGAAGCGGTGACAACAAGCGTGGAGGGAATCAGCAGGCCAGAAGTGGTAACCACTTCGGTGGTAATCAGGGCCAAAACAATAAGAATGGACATTTCAAAAAGAGGAGATTCAACAATGATGGAAAGACGTCAGCACCAGCACCCGTTGTTAAGGAAGGAGAAAGACCACCTATCATATGCTTCAAATGCGGAGGGGAGGGACACATCAGTCCAAATTGCGCGATGCCGTCCAAAGCATGTTATAATTGTGGAAGAGAAGGTCACTTGGCCCGATTTTGTCGTTTACCAAAGACCAATTCAGCTAGGGTGGAGGCACCAAAGGCCGTCCCAGAAAGGTCAAAGCCGGTAGTGCAAGGGAGAGCGTTTGTTGTGACCTCCCAGAAAGCAAGGAACCCGAATGAGGTCATCACGGGTAAGCTTATCATAAACTCTAACGAAGTCTATGCTTTATTTGATACCGGTTCTACCCATTCTTTTATTTCTCCTACTTGCGCTCATCGATTAAATTTGACTCCGGAGAAATTGGACTTTGACTTATCTGTAGAAACTCCGTTGGGAGAAACCTTCATTACATCCACTGTTTATAAGTCTTGTTTGGTTCAAATCGATACCCTCACATTACCTGTAGATCTTATTTCATTGAAAATACTTGCATTTGACGTGATTCTAGGGATTGATTGGTTAACTACTTATCATGCAAAAATTGATTGTTTCCATAAGGTTGTTAGCTTTCATATTCCTAATCAACCTATTATGCGAATTCAAGCGACCAAACCATTAAAATCAATCACGATCATCTCAAGCCATAAAGCTATTCGTTTATTGAAAAACGGATGTCAAGCTTTCTTAGCTCATGTCACAGATTTAAACAAAAATACGTCAGTTTTGAACGATATTTCTATTGTTAATGAATTTCCTGACGTATTCCCTGAAGAACTTCCTGGCCTACCCCCAGAGCATGAGATTGAATTTTGTATCGACCTTGAACCCGGTACAAAACCCATTTCTAAAGCCCCATATCGAATGGCTCCTATTGAACTTCAGGAGTTAAAAACCCAACTGCAGGAATTATTAGACATTGGCTTTATTCGTCCTAGTACTTCTCCTTGGGGTGCTCCTGTTCTATTCGTGAAGAAGAAAGATGGGAGTATGCGACTTTGTATTGATTATCGGGAGTTAAATCATGTCACCATCAAAAATAGGTATCCATTGCCACGAATTGATGATCTATTTGACCAGTTGCAAGGAGCCAAATTCTTTTCAAAGATCGATCTCCGTTCCGGGTATCACCAATTGAAGATTAGAACCGATGACATTCCAAAGACGGCTTTCAGAACTCGGTACGGGCATTATGAATTCCTAGTCATGTCCTTTGGATTGACTAATGCTCCTGCTGCCTTCATGGATATGATGAACCGAGTATTCAAGGAATATTTGGATCATTTTGTGGTCGTCTTTATTGATGACATCCTTATTTATTCCAAAAGCCGTGAAGATCATGAGCAACACTTGAGGCTGACACTCCAAAAGCTTCGTGAATATAAGCTTTATGCCAAGTTGAAGAAATGCGAGTTCTGGCTTGAGGAAGTAGCATTCCTTGGGCACGTGGTATCAAGTCGTGGAATATCTGTTAACCCAGCAAAGATTGAAGCTATTCAAAGCTGGGAGCAACCTAAATCAGTGACCGAAGTACGTAGCTTTCTCGGTTTAGCTGGTTATTATCGAAGATTCGTGGAAGGATTTTCTCGAATCGCTACTCCACTGACTCAGCTGACTCGGAAAGATACAAAGTTCGGTTGGAGCGAAGAATGTGAGAAGAGTTTTCAAGAACTCAAGAGGAGACTCATTTCAGCACCTGTTCTGACAATACCGTCTGGCTCGGAGGGATTTGTCATCTACAGTGATGCTTCGGGCAAAGGGCTGGGATGTGTTCTCATGCAACATGGAAAAGTCATAGCCTATGCCTCGCGACAACTCAAAGAATATGAGAAGAATTATCCTACTCATGATCTAGAGTTGGCAGCTGTTGTCTTTGCACTTAAAATTTGGAGGCATTACTTGTATGGGGAGAAAGTGGAGATCTTTACGGATCATAAAAGCCTCAAATATTTCTTCACTCAAAAGGAACTCAACATGCGACAACGACGTTGGCTTGAACTGTTGAAAGATTATGATCATACCATCCAATACCATCCTGGAAAAGCAAACGTGGTAGCTGACGCATTGAGTAGAAGATCACATGCAAGTACGAGTGTGATATTGTCAACGCAAGGGCCCATTTTGTGTGACTTGCAAAGGATGGGGATAGAGTTAAAGACTCCAGAGACGCATGTGACGATGGCGAATATACGAGTAGAACCGACTTTAATCGATAAAGTTAAAGCTGCTCAAGCTACAGACCTGGAGCTGATGCGTATGAGGCAGAAAGTGCAAGAAGGTCCTATGCCGGAAGCAAGAATCGATGAAGAGGGAATACTTCGAGTCAACTCCAGACTTTGTGTTCCTAACGACCCTGATTTAAAGTATAAAATCATGATGGAGGCGCACAATACACCGTTTGCAATCCATCCTGGGAGTACCAAAATGTATCATGATATTCGTCATACATTTTGGTGGAGCAATATGAAGAGAGAGATAGCGTTGTTTATCTCAAGGTGTCTAACTTGTCAACGAGTTAAAGCGGAGCATCAAGTACCAAAAGGTCCATTGCAACCACTTAAAATTCCAGAATGGAAGTGGGAGCACATTACCATGGATTTCGTTACCGGTCTTCCTAAGGTTTCTCAAGGCGTAGATGCGATTTGGGTTATTGTTGATAGATTGACCAAGTCTGCTCATTTCTTACCGATACGAGAAACTTATACACTTGAACGTCTTGCTCGTATGTACATAAACGAGATTGTAAGACTGCATGGTATGCCGGTATCCATAGTTTCTGATCGAGACCCAAGATTTACTTCACGATTTTGGGTTAGTTTGCAAAAAGCTATGGGCACAGACTTACGATTTAGCTCGGCATATCATCCTCAGACGGACGGACAGTCGGAGAGGACTATTCAAACTCTCGAAGATCTATTAAGACTCTGTGTCCTTGATTTCAAGGGAAGTTGGGACAAGTTCTTACCATTGGTGGAGTTTTCCTACAACAACAGTTATCAAGCAAGTATTGGCATGGCTCCATTCGAAGCGTTGTATGGAAGAAAGTGTCGTTCTCCAGTATGCTGGGATGAGGTGGGTGAAGCAACGTTGTTGGGACCGGAGTTGGTACGTATGACTACGGAAAAGATTCAAACGATCCGACAACGTATAAAAACCTCACAAAGTCGACAAAAGAGTTATGTTGATCTTCATCGAAAGGACGTGGAATTCAATATAGGAGATCATGTGTTGTTACGTGTTACTCCATGGAAAGGAGTTACAAGATTTGGAAAGAGAGGAAAACTCAATCCTCGATTCATCGGTCCATTTTTAATCCTCGATCGAATAGGAACTGTGGCCTATAGACTCGCTTTACCGCCAAGTATGTCTCGTGTTCATAACGTTTTTCACATATCCATGTTACGAAAATATGTGAAAGACCCGAACCACATTATTGAGTTAGAACCGGACGAAATAGCGGAAGATTTGACGTATGAAGAGATTCCTGTTCAAATCTTGGATAAGAAGGAACATATTCTACGCTCCAAGGTTATACCTCAAGTCAAAGTTTTGTGGAGAAACCACGATGTTGAGGAAATGACTTGGGAGTTAGAATCTGAAATGAAATCAAGGTATCCTTACCTCTTTGACATACCAGGTACGTACCCTAATTTCGAGGGCGAAATTTCATAAGAAGGGGAGGTTGTAAGACCCCAGTTTTTATAAATAAAGATGAATTTTCATAATTATTATTTTTGAATATTATGGAATAAATTTGATATAATGTTATAGTTGTGGGTAATATTTATAAATTTTGCAAAGTACGCAAGTTGTTATAAAATATTCGTTTGGTCGGGGAATATTCTTTTTGTCGGGGAATATTCGTACGACGGCACAATCATTGGTGGACCCCACAACGGAAGTATTGTCGTAGTTAGAAAACGACAAAATTAGCTTTCTATAAAATAAACGGCGGAGGTGTTACCGTTAAAACTGTTGAACTACTTGGTAGTAAAAGTACAGTAATACGCGTTGTTGCATAGTAGCACACGGTATTGATTATTGATGCTTACGTGAGAAGTCACTCAGCTATACTCAATTATTGCTACAGTAATTGCTGCATCATATCTCTTATATTATTGATTCAATTATTGTCACAGTATCATCTGTATAATATGTTATAATATTTAAACAATAATTGAGACGACAAGTTATAAATGATTAATAATTGTTGAAAGATTAAATATGTGCTGATTAAAAATAAAATGATTTCTGGTAATTTTTATTCAATCCTTGATGTATATAAAGAGTCTATTATTAGACGTTTGTGGTAAGTTGAATTATTTATGGGGGGGCCATATGTCATCATCTAAGAGTCTCTTTCATAAATAGTAATTACCTTCGTAAATAGTAATTATTTTCGTAAAATAGTAATTATTTTCGTAAATAGTAATTACCTTCGTAAATAGTAATTACCTTCGTCAATAGTAATTACCTTCGTAAATAGTAAATACTTTCGTAAATAGTAATAAATCTTCTATAAATAGAGGCCTAGGGCTTCATTATTTTTCACGAATTCGTTCAAGCTATAGAGAGAGAAAGTATAGAGAGAGTAATAGAGAAAGAAAAAGAGTATTCGGTTACTACACTACTGCAGTATTCAATCTCTTAATACTGTAAGGGGTGTTATTCTTTCTTCTTGAAGAGAACTTATGTTATTCCATTCCTTATTGTTCTGTTGGAATAACCTGTAAAAGTGGCATACCCTATACATAACCTGTATACGCGGTACACCCTATACTTGGTGAAATCCTTATGTTATTCCATTCATTATTATTCTGTTGGAATAACCGGTATACGCGGAATACCCTATACTTGGTGACATCCATTTACTATTCTGTCTTTATATTTCTGTTGGAATATCCTGTCTGTGTGTTTTACACCGGACCTGGTTCCATCCTTTATTATTCTGTTGGAATATCCTGTCTGTGTGTTTTACACCGGACCTGGTTCCATCCTTTATTATTCTGTTGGAATATCCTGTCTGTGTGTTTTACACCGGACCTGGTTCCATCCTTTATTATTCTGTTGGAATATCCTGTCTGTGTGTTTTACACCGGACCTGGTTCCATTCTTTATTATTCTGTTGGAACATCCTGTCGGTGTGAGTTTCACCTGACCTGGTTCCGTTATTATTATTCTGCTGGAATAACCTGTCTGTGCGGTCTATCGCATGCATGGTGATTTCTTTTGTTATTCCATTCTTTATTATACTCAGTTGGATAAAACTTTGACTCCTATACTCCATGAAATTAGTGGAATATCCTTGATATTTGCGCTTCATCCAGTATCCTTTCATAGAAATATTCTTCTGATCATTCTTGAATTTTACACCACAAAACAGTATCGTGTTGACAAATTCGGACGTTAATAATTCCTGAATAAAATAATTCTTGAACTTGTTTTATTGAATTTTTATATCATTGTCATCATCCTCATGTTTATATTTTGTTGAAAGTCATCTGTGGCCTGTAGTGCATAGATGGACTTGGTGTGATTATGACCAGGGATTATTCGGTGTAATCATGACCGTAATATTACAAATGATGTAAAAATAAAAAGTTCTCATTGGCCCGTAGTGCATTGATGGACAGTTGTTGGCATGATCATGACCATTGATGAATACACAAATATTCTTGGCCGTAGTGCATGAATAATTGTGGTCGTGATACTAAAGAATATCCTTGGCCGTAGTGCGGGGGTGATTCGATGATGTGGAATATTTATTAAGCTGAGTCTCAGCTATAACGATGATGAAAAACCTTTTAAATCATAAAAGATAGTAGATTTTATTTTCTACTTGACTCTTTTAATGGATTGCTGGTTCCGCTGTAGTTAAACTTGATGTTTATTGTATTTTATCAGTTTAACACTGTTGAAGGCTAATGATAATTTATTCTGCATTATCTTAGTCATAATATTTCTTACTGGGCTAGTTGAGCTCACCCTTTCTTTCACTGTTCTCTTCAGGAAATGAGAATATAGCTGGGACGAGTCAGGGAACGGAGTGATGGACCAGAGAATAGTATTAGTAGTCCTCACTATTCTGTTAAATAGTGTGACAATAATTGTATTGAGGACACCTTTTGAGTTTGTATGATCTCTAGTAGACAGTAATTGTATTCAAACTCACAGTTATGTTTTGTCGTATTGTACACGACAGTTGTATTAGGAAGTTGTATTTGAATTCTGTACCATGTATCTGGCGACTCAAGATGGGTGATGTATACCTAATTTTGGGGGCGTCACAAGACGGATATGGAGTCGATGTGGGAACATGAACATGAGGAGAGAGTTTTATCCAAGGACAAGGTACATGAGTTAAAACAAGAGGTCTTTGAGCTCTAGGGGGAACTAAAGATCAAGAAACAAAATATAAGGAGACTGTCCTATATTCATAAGAGTTCTCATAAGGATTTCCAGCAGCAGGTAGCTGGGTATCCAGTAGAGGCTGGGCAGACTCGGCATACTATCAGCCGTGATGTTATCACCGGTCTTACCACCGCAGATTTTGATAATGCCCAAGGCATATGTAATCTATTATTAGCTAGATTAAAATTAGATATGTAAATATTGTGTATCTAGTAGTGACGTAAAACCCTCTTTTGTGTATCAAAGGGTAGTCTTTGTAAATCCGAATTTTTGGAAAGCAATTGTGGGATGGTAATGTAATCCTTTTAGGCTGTGTAATGGAACGATGTAGTATTATACTACAAGGAATGAATTAATATAAACCTTTTCACGGAATATATTGAGTAATTAATGTGGAAGTTATTGTTTAATCTTGAATAATAACTAAGTAATAAGGAAAAGAATATTAATGATGTGTTGTTTGTTTTAACAGCCAAATGCCGCCAAGAAGGAGACAACGTAATCAAGACGTTAATGTAAATCAACCGGAGGGAGGTCCGGTAAACCCAATACAGGAGTTTGTTAACTTGTTAACATCCACGTTTAATAGAAATGGGGCTAATATCCCCGTAAATCCTGGAGTAGTCCGAACTACTACTTTTAAGGATTTCAAGAGTGTCAGTCCGTCAGAGTTCAAAGGAACTATGGACCTTATAGAAGCCTAAATGTGGGTGAAAGAAATAGAGAAGGCATTTGTTATTGCAAATGTCGATGAAGGTCAGAAGGTTGCCTTTGCAACCTATATATATGATGAAAGGAGAAGCCAATTTTTGGTGGGAAGCTAACCAGGCTAGGGTTGGTATTGAGAACCTAACGTGGGTGAGGTTCAAGGAGATATTCTTTGAGAAATACTTGCCCACGAGTATGTAGGGGAGGATGGAAATGCGGTTTCTTGATTTGAAATAAGGGGAGATAACAGCTCCCCAATATGCTGCCAAGTTTAATGAACTGGCGAGGTTTTCTCCACACCAAGTGGACACCGAGGTTAGGAAAGCTAGATAGTTCGAGCAGGGCTTGAAACCCTTGCTCTATAACCAGATATCTGTGTTCCAAAGTACTTCATTTGGAACCATTTTAGAGAAGGCGATAATCACTGAAGGTGGAAGCTAGGCTTTAAGCCAGTACCACAAGGACAAGAAGAATAAGGGAAAAGTTGATGGGGGAGTGAAGATAGAAGGAGCCATCAAAAGTAGTGAAGGACAAAAATGGAAAGGGAACTATGGGAATACTAGATCGAAACAAGGAGATCCGAAGAGGAGAATGGAGGCCTGCAAGACCTGTCGGAAGACTCATTTAGGAGTCTGTCTTAAGGGGAAGGTAGTATGCTATAACTGTGGACAGGAGTGACATATTTTGTCTAACTGTCCAAGTCTGAAGAAAAACCACGGATGCTTTGTATGTGGGTCAACTGACCATAAAGCAAAGAACTGCCCGAAGAAGGGGATAGACGAGAATAAGGGAACTAATAGTAGTAAGTTAGCTATTAGTGATCCAACGCAGCCAGGTAGGCCGATGTCCCACACCTTTAATATGACAGTCCAAGATGCAGTTTCATCAAGGGATGTAGTTGCAAGTATTATTCCGATCAACGACATAAATGCTTACGTGCTGTTTGATTCGGGTGCTACTTGTTCGTTTATAGCATGTGATTTTGCTAGAAGATTATGATTACTTCCCGAAAAGTTTTATATACCTTTAAATATTAAGGTAGCAAATGAAGAGATAATTCCTGTTGAAGATATTCGTAGGAGTTGTTGCGTAGACATATGGGGTTATAAATTATCGGTTGATTTGATACTGATAAAGTTAGGAGAGTTCGATGTAATTATCGGAATGGATTGGTTGTTTAACCATGGGGCAATTATAGATTGTCAAAAGAAATGTATAAATATTAGAACGTTGAGACAACCTCCGGTAGTATTTTACGGTAATAGATCGCCGAGGCGTTCGTGTTGTCTTACCATGACACAAACTAAGAAATTATTGAGGAAGGGATGTGTAGGTTATCTGTGCCATGTTGTTGATACCCAGAGAGTGGGAGCAACCATGGAAAAAATACCTATAGTTAAAGATTTCACGGATGTATTTTTGAGTGAATTGCCGGGTCTTCCACCGGATAGGGAGACCGAGTTTGTAATAGACATTGTGCCAGGAGCGACACCAGTTTCCAGGGCACCGTATCGTATGGCGCCAATGGAGATGAAGGAGTTAATGGTACAGTTACAAGAACTGTTGGACAGAAAGTACATACAACCGAGTGTTTTTTCGTGGGGAGCACCGGTATTGTTTGTAAAGAAGAAGGATGAATCGTTAGTTCATCCTAAAGATGGTGAACATAACCAGCTCATCCTAAACATGGTGAGCAGGATCCTGATTCGTCCTAAAGATAGCGAACTTTATTTTTTAGAGGTTCGATGGTCTTTTCATCCTAAAGATGGTGAACATAACCTGCTCATCCCAAAGATGGTGAGCAAGGTCCTAATTCGTCATAAAGATGGCGAACAAGATTTGTTGGCAGTTTGGTTGGATCTGATTATACCTTTTGATGGTGAACAATATTACTTTGCATTATTATTTATTTTTATTTAAAGTATTGAGTTCAGATTATTTGATTATCATTTGATAAAGTAAATGTATGGGATGAATGTAAAAGGAGTAAAAAGAAAGCAAATTGTATTTCATTTAACTGTAGAAGCGATTACAATGCTATATTTTTCAAGTTTAAAGTTAAGATTGAGGAGGGTCGTCTTTGGCATTTTCCTCATCTTCGTCTTTAAAAGAATCGAGAAGTGATGGGTTCAGAGAGGCGGCAACAAGCTTTGATTTTCCTTTGTTTCGGGCTGTTTCGTAGCCTTCAACATACATCTGAACTATTTTATTTGTTACTTCAGGCGATTTGTGGTATTCAGTTTGGATTTGGTTGCAGAGGTATTCAGTTAGTGGGGGGCCAAGTGCTTTGAGTTCGTGAAGTTCTTTTTTAACTCTTCTTTAAAGTGCGAGATGTCTTTATTCAAATTTTTTTGTTTCGTTGATTTCTTTGGTGATGGATTGGTTCTTTTGCATCAACACTTCGTGGGTCATCATTAGCTCCTTGTTCTGTTCGGAAGTGGTTTGTTGAAGTTTTTTGGCCTTTGTCAGATATTCTTTGAGTTTGGCGATATCTTTTTTGAGGCCTTCGGTATAAAAAAGGGCGTCACCATGCAGACTCCTTTCCCTGGCCAAGGCAGATTTTAGGATAGCATTTCTCTTCGGGCAACTGCTTCTTCGGCTTTAATTTATGTATATCTTTAGTTGAGCATCCCAAAGATTTTGTTGGCCTGTATATGATCAGAGTTTAGTAGGGGATATAAGATACTATGCTATAAATGGAAGTGGTTGAGTAATAATTGACTTACTCAGGCTTGGTGGGTCATGTCGGCTCGGATGAGGTCAGAGGTTGAGCTATTTCCGAAGCGGTGATCGTCGGTACTGAGGATGAAGGCGTCGTATAGGTGTAGGGGGAAGTCTTCATTGTTATCCGACCATAAGGTGGGTGAGCGAACAGTTTCAGGTATGATTGCGGAAGAGGATGGTCGTTTGGGAGAAGGTCTTGGTTGTTCGGTTTGGGATGGGGTGTGGATTGTTGTTGGTAGTTCAGATGATGAGGGCGGTTGGTTGTTTGAAACATGTTTTCTTTTTCTAATAAGGGGGGAATCGGGTTTGGCTGTTTCCTCGGTTTCATCGATCTTGATTGGAGTAATGGGAGGTTGGTTGGCTTCGGTGGGAGGTACTCTTAGTTTTTCGATAGTAAGAGGGGTTATTTTGTCTTGTTTCTTTTTGGTTCGGAGGATTTGGGTACGTTCGATGATGGATATCAAGAAGGATTTCACTAAGTGCTGGGACAGGGATGTGTTTCAGTTTTTTGGCGGCTCTTTTCTTCCATCGAGGTTATGTTGAATCTTCAGTGGGGGTTGGTTCGGTGGTTTGGGGTTCGTTGACTTGGGGTTCGCTGGTTTGGGTTCGGTGTTTTGGGGTTCAACATAAGGTTGAGATGGGTTGGCAGAGAGGAATTCTTCAAGGTCTCTTCGGTCACTCGAGGTGGGTTTGATGAGGGATACTGCAGAAGATGAAGAAGGGTTTTTTTAGAATAGTTACTGAAAGTAAAGTAAAAGTTGTGCAAGTATTAAGTTTGGGACTTACGTTTGTGATCGACCAGCCATGCTTGTTTGCTCAGAAGGATGAAGCTCCATTCCTTCAGAGGAAGTTTCTCGTGCAGCTTCACTATTTCTATCACTCGATCCTCGGAGATGTCGCTAAAGTTCAGAGTAATGCATTTGTGAGAAGACCATTCTAGGATTGAGGAAATCTCAAGTTCTGTGATGAAGAACCAGTCCTTGTGCCACCCTTTGTTGCTCGAAGGGGCATCCATCAATGGGCATTTTTTGAATTTGGAGTTGTGTTTTGGGGATTGTTTGCTCAGTACTTAGAAGCCTTTTTCGTAAGAGTTTTCGATGGTGAATAGGGAGAAGAAGAAGTCAATTGAAGGTGGAACTCTTATTTCGTGGTAGAAGGCGATGAAGGCGAGGATATGAATATAGGGATTAGGCACTAGCTGGCCTAGTTTGATGCCCATAAACCCTAAAATAGTGATGATGAAGGTATGGAGGGGTAGATTAACCCCTTTCTCCAAGAGGGTGATGGGTATGACGGTCCAGCCTTCGGGATGGTGGTACATATGATCAGTGGGAGTGGGGGTTCTCATGTGGTGAGTGTGTGGGATCTGATAGTGTTCTCGGATCACACGGATGTCAACCTCTATGAGTGGAGGGTTGTTGGCATGGGGGAATTGATCCTCTTTATTGTATTCAAGAGGAGCGTTTTGGGTGTCCGTTTTTGGTGGATTCTTGTTGGAGGAAGGAGAAGTGTTGGGGTTTGCTTCTGGAATGGTATTTGTTGGAGTAGGGGTGGCTAGAATACTAGCAAGAGGGATTACAGAGATTGGGATGGCATCTTCTGGATTTTGGGAGGCCATTGTTGTTAGTTTGCAGAGTGAAAGCTGGAGGAAAGACGAAGCGAAAGTACTTTTGGAATTCTAAATCCAAATGAGCAGGTGAAACCGTTTGATTTGGGGGAATTGAGTTTTTAGAAAGACTAAGGGAAAATGTTGGGCCACGATTATTTGGGCCTTTGGAGTATTGGAATTAATTGGGCTTGGACCAGAAGTGGATTTAGCGGATGGGGGATTTATGGGTTGAGGTTCCTAATTATATTTGAATTCTGATTTTGGAAGGAAGTGTTGGACTTTGAATTCACTTCCTTAATTATAGGAGATTTGATACAATCCTGTTATGGAATGGTCATTGGCTGGGAACCTTAACCTGATTCGGAGAAGGATTGCTTACAAGGTGGTGAGATTACTATAAATACAAGGCACTTCATTGGGTTTAAGGTACATACAATTTTCTTTCCAGCCCTAGAGCATTTAGCCTCCATTGTTAACCTTATATTAGCATGTACTTATTCTCACACCGGAGCTATCCCCTGGTGGCTCAAGCCGTCACGCTTTTGGTGTTTACCCGTTTTTGTGCAGGATTGGACGCGTGGATAGATCTTGGCGTTAACAAACTATATAATTGATTCACTTCCATTCAAGTATTTATTTTAATTATGAATTTAAATTCATAATTAGTAAAGTAGATTTTTATATACATTATAATGTATAATTATGGAATGACATGAGCTATTATAAAGGCAATAAAATAGCATAATATATTAGTTAATATAAAATATATAAGTATTATATATATATATATATATATATATATATATATACGGGAAGCTTCAAGAGCATAATTCTTAAATAGCATAATGCCTTAAATAGCATAATTTTATCAAAACGACGTAGTTTTGTAAACACGCGGTGACATTTTTGTAAATACCATGCCACCGCGTATTTACAAAAATGCCACCGCGTGTTTACAAAACTACGTCGTTTTGATAAAATTATGCTATTTAAGGCATTATGCTATTTAAGAATTATGCTCTTGAAACTTTCCGTATATATATATATATATATATATATATATATATATATATATATATATATATATATATATATATATATATGGGTATTCATCCATGGCAAACGTTTGCCATGGACACTATTCAGCAAACAAGTTGATTACCGTTGATCTGGACAATGGAAGGCTGAGATTGGGCAACATTTCTCCCTGCCGCTACAGCTTGTAGCGGCAGTCCCTTTTACTTTTTGTCCATTTGCAAATTACATTACTGCCCCTAACTTATAATACATGCCTGCCGCTACAGGCTGTAGCGTCAGTGTGACTCCCATCCATATGGCTATGTAAAAATAATGATAATGTAAAAAGATAATGATAATGTAAAAGATAATGATACATAATATAAAAATAAAAGATAATGATAAGATAAGTCTGAATAAAAGATAAACTTATTTTTATAAATACATAATGTAAAAATAAGATAAGTTTGAATAAAAGATAAATTTATGTTTTTATAATAAAAGAATCTTTTATAATAAAATAAATTTATCTTTTATTATAAAAACATAAATTTATCTTTTATAATAAAATAAATTTATCTTTTATTATAAAAGATAAATTTATTTTATTATAAAAGATAAATTTATTTTATTATAAAAGATAAATTTATTTTATTATAACAGATAAAATAAAATTTATTTTATTTTTCTGTTGATCTGTTATAATAAAATAAATTTATCTTTTATAGTAAAATAAAATTAATTTTAACTTTTATTATAAAAGATAAATTTATTTTATTATAAAAGATAAATTTATCATTATCTTTTATTTTTATATTATGTATCATTATCTTTTACATTATCATTATCTTTTTACATTATCATTATTTTTACATAGCCATATAGATGGGAGTCTCACTGCCGCTACATCCTGTAGCGGCAGGCATGTATTATAAGTTAGGGGCAGTAATGTAATTTGCAAATGGACAAAAAGTAAAAGGGACTGCCGCTACAAGCTGTAGCGGCAGGGAGAAATGTTGCCCAATCTTAGCCTTCCATTGTCCAGATCAACGGTAATCAACTTGTTTGCTGAATAGTGTCCATGGCAAACGTTTGCCATGGATGAATACCCTATATATATATATATATATATATATATATATATATATATATATATATATATATATATATGAAGTAAGAATGTAATATATGTATGTTGTATGTTATGTAGAAGACTAAATACTTCATCTGTTCCGTATTAAACGTCCTAATTTTTTTAGGATGTTTCTAAATAAATGTTCTATTTTTATATTAGTACTACCTCCGATTCTAAAAGATTGTCATTTAAACTTTTTTCACATGGATTAAGAAATTTATTTAATATTATCATTGAACAATTAAAATTTGTTTAAAATTTCATCACTGCCCTTTTATGGAAGTTGAAAACTATTAATACAAGGGAGAGAATTTCTTGGGACAAGGTGAGTAGTTAGGGGTGATATAGGATAGTAAATAATTTATTTTCCTAGAAAGTTATAAATGACAAATAAATTGGAACAATTTTTTTTTCTAAAACAATAATCTTTTAGGAACGAAGGGAGTAAGTATTTTTATCTTATTTTTCCACTTATACCCGCATAATCTTTTTAGTCAACTTTTGTTGGAAACTTAAGAAATGATAAAAAGTTTACATTGGAAAATGATGTATTATTAGACCATATTCTCTCCCATATACTTATTGAAATGTGAGAATAACAATAAAAATGATAATAGCTAGAAATTAAAATCAACAAATGTGGAGAGTTTGCATGTATGGGCATATGCATGTAATTAGTGGGTGAATTTGGAGAGAGAAATATATTTATTGGAATAAGAGAATAACAATAAAAAAGATTTAGGGAATTCATGCTGAAACTAGTAACGAATAATTAATGTCGGGGTCATAGAAAAGTGAATGAATACTTCAATTAATAAGTAATATAGAAGGGACAATTTAGGTTAAAAAAATATATTATTAATTAGCATGTCAAAACCAATTACGACATTTAATATGGACGGATGGAGTAATTAAGGACTGAGTCATTAGCTAAGCATGAGGTGACAATTATTGGCTAATAAAAGGGTGACTAAGAAAGGCATTAGCTGAGAATGAGAGTCATGAAATAAATCACTATGCTCCTTCAGTTCATAGCTACTCCACTCTAGACCTGACAATATAGTTGGTTAACTATTGGGTCAACCCATATTAATCGGAACCAAATGCGTTGGTTAACTATTTTTATTTATTTAAGTTGGGTAAGGTTTGGAACCATATTTTTAAAAAGAAATATAGGTCCAAATCGGTTAACCATTTCTCGACTAATATTTCATTCCAAATCCAAATCAAAAGTTCTTTCCACCTTAGATTCAAAAAAATTTTGATTCAAAAAAATAATATTCAGTAATTATATATACATCCCCAACCCTCAACCCCCAACCCCCACCAATAAAAATAATATTCAGTAATTATGTATAAACTCCACCCCACCCCACCCCCACCCCCACCCCCACCCTACTCTCCACCATCCACCATCCACCCTCCAAATTTTTTTTCAATGATTATGTATACAATCTCCACCCCCGCATCCCCACCCCACCCCCACTCCACCCCCACCCCACCCCTTTAAAAAAAAATTACTAATTATGTATATACCCCCACCCCCTAAAAAATTATATTTACTAATTATGTGTATTTCATTAGATACACATATCTAAATCTTGAGTGATCATCAGTGAAAGTAATAAAATAAGAATATCCTCTTCTTGCATTCGTAGTCATAGGTCCACATGCATCTGTGTGAACCAACACTAACAACTTTGTAACCCTTTCTCCTTTTTTCACTAAAAGGAGATTTAGTTATTTTTCCCATGAGACAAGATCACAAGTTGGATATGATTCATAATTTGATAGCTCTAGAAGCCCATCTTTATGCAACTTGGATAATCTTGTTTCATTAATATGACCAAGTCTACAGTGCCACATATAGTTATAATTAACATCATCTCTTTTCCTTTTCTTAGTTTATTCAGTTTGAAGTATATTTTCATGCAAGTCAAGTATGTAAAGTCCATTTCGCAAATTACCAACACCATATAAAATATTATTATTATAAATAGAACAACTGTTGTTCTTTATTATAATATCAAAACCATTCATATACAATACAAAAATTGAAATAAAGTTTCTAATAAGTGATGTAACAAAATAACAATTATTTAAATTAATGAGCTTACCCGTAGGCAATACTAAACAATAAGTCCCTACAGCTAATACAACAACCTTTGCTCCATTTCCCACTCATAGGACGACCTCATCCTTGTTTAGCTTTCTACTTCTGACCAATCCCTGCATATTATTACAAATGTGAGAATCACAGCCGGTATCCAATACCCAAGTAGAAGATTGGTTTTCAAAAAAATTAATTTTAATCATAAACAAACCTTGATTAGGAGTCGAAACTTCTCCAAGCTTTTTCTGGTTTTTTTTCCTTTAGGAACTCCTTGTAGTTCCTTTTCTAGTGACCCAACTTGTTGTAATGGAAGCAGATTTCTTTGCTATCTAGATAAGATTTCTTATTATCCTTTCATTTCACCTTTCCCTTAGCTTTCTTGGATTTCTTTTTTTCAGAAGATATCTTGGGCCTCTTCTTTTTCTTGGAAGAATCATCTAATATTAAGACTTGGTTCTTCTTGGATGGGAAGTGACGTTCAACAGTTTTCAACATGTTAAGTAACTCAGGCAAGCTGACGTCCAACTTATTCATAGGGAAAATCATAACAAATTGTGAGAAGGTGTCAGGGAGTGACTGCAAGACTAAATCTTGACTCAACTTTCTGCGACGTCCCCAAATTCAGGTACTTGAAACCCAAACTCGGTTCTTCATGATATAATTTCTTTGAGCGGAATAATAATAATAATATAAACATTAAACTTAATTTACATACATCAGAGTTTTCTAATCCCCCAGGTTTCCAACCTTAAATACATTACATTACATGATAATAATAAATTCCATTGTCTTAATAGAGTCAAAATATTACATAGGATATCGTAGAATTTATTCTGCAACCTTTCCTTTTCCCTTGTTCTTGGCAACTGTGACGCCCCCAAAATTAGGTATACGTCACCCATCTTGAGTCGCCAGATACATGGTACAGAATTCAAATACAACTTACTAATACCACTGTCGTGTACAATACGACAAAATATAACTGTGAGTTTGAATACAATTATTATCTACTAGAGATCATACAAACTCAAAAGGAGTCCTCAATACAATTATTGTCACACTATTTAACAGAATAGTGAGGACTACTAATATTATTCTCTGGTCCATCACTCCGTTCCCCGACTCGTCCCAGCTATATTCTCATTTCCTGAAGAGAACAGTGAAAGAAAGGGTGAGCTCAACTAGCCCAGTAAGAAATATTATGACTAAGATAATGCAGAATAAATTATCATTAGCCTTCAACAGTGTTAAACTGATAAAATATAATAAACATGAAGTTTAACTGCAGCGGAACCAGCAATCCATTAAAAGAGTCAAGTAGAAAATAAAATCTACTATCTTTTATGATTTAAAATGTTTTTCATCACTGTTATAGCTGAGACTCAGCTTAATAAATGTTCCACATCATCGAATCACCCCTGCACTACGGCCAAGGATATTCTTTAGTATCACGACCACAATTATTCATGCACTACGGCCAAGAATATTTGTGTATACATTAATGGTCATGATCACGCCAACAACTGTCCATCATTGCACTACAGGAAAATGAGACTTTTACCACATCATTTGTAACATTACGGTCATGATTACACCGAATAATCCCTGATCATAATCATACAGAGTCCATCCATGCTCCACAGGCCACAGATGACTTTCAAAAAAATATAAACATGAGGATGATGACAATGATATAAGAATTCAATAAAACAAGTTCAAGAATTATTTTATCCAGGAATTATTAATGTCCAAATTGTCAACATGACACTGTTTTGTAGAGTTAAATTCAAGAATGATCAGAAGAATATTTCCATGAAAGGATACTGGATGAAGCGCAAATATCAAGGATATTCCACTAATTTCATGGAGTATAGAAGTCAGAATTTTAATCAACTGAGTAATACCGAATACAATAACAAAAGATATCACCATGCATGCGATAGAGACCACACAAACAGGTTATTCCCGAATAATAATAATAACGGAACCAGGTCAGGTGAAATTCACACCGACAGGATGTTCCAACATAATAATAAATGCGGAATAGTAAATGAGGGAACCAGGTCCGGCGTATAGCACAGACAGGATATTCTAACATAAATGTAAAGACGGAATAATAAATGGAACCAGGTCTGACGTATAGCACAGACAGGATATTCTGACAGAAATATAAAGACGGAATATTAAATGGATGTAACCAAGTGTAGGGTATTCCGCGTATACAGGTTATTCCAACAGAATAACAATGAATGGAATAACATAAGTTCTCTTCAAGAAGAAAGAATAACACCCCTTACGAGTACAACAAATAATATTCCCTACCTTAGAAGAACTGAATATTGGAAAAGTGAAGTAGCAGAATACTTTTCTTCTTTCTCTCTAGAGTTTCAGTCAATTCGTAAGAAATAATGAAGGAATGAGCTTTCTATTTATAGAAAAACTGAGGGTGGCTCTTGGTCTTAACGAAGGGTCAAAATGACTCTTGGTAATATTGAAGAGACAACTACTATTTGTGAAGGGGTAATTAACCCTTGGAGCACCGAAAAGGCAGTTAACTCTTGGTAATATTGAAGGGACAACTACTATTGACGAAGGTAACTACTATTGACTAAGGTAATTACTATTTACGAAGGTAATTACTATTTACGAAGGTAATTACTATTTACGAAGGTAATTATTATTTACGAAAGAGACTCTTAGATGACGACATATGGCCCCCCATAAATAATTAAACTTATCACCAACGTCTCATAATAGACTCTTTATATACATCAAGGATTGAATAAAAATTACCAGAAATTATTTTATTTTTTAATCAACACATAATTAATCTTTCAACAATTATTAATCATTATAACTTGTCGTCTCAATAATATAATTGTGATAATAATTGAATCAATAATATAAGAGATATGATGCAGCAATTACTGTAGCAATAATTGAGTATAACCGAGTGACTTCTCACGTAAGCATCAAAAATCAATACCGTGTGCTACTATGCAACCACGCGTATTACTGTACTTTTACTACCGAGTAGTTCAACAGTTTTAACGGTAACACCTCCGCCGTTATTTTCATAAAGTATTTTTGTCGTTTTCTCAATCTGACAATAATTTTGTTGTGGGGTCCACCAATGATTGTGCCGTCGTACGAATATTTCCCGACAAAAAGAATATTCCCCGACCAAACGAATATTTTTTAACAACTTGCGTACTTTGCAACATTTATAAATATTACCCACAACTATAACATTATATCAAATCCACACCATAATTTTCAAAAATATAATTCAAAAAAATTAAATATTTATTCATAAAATCTGGGGTCTCACAATCTCCCCTCCTTATGAAATTTCGCCCTCGAAATTTACGTACGTACCTGGTATGCCGAACATGTGAGGATACCTTGACTTCACTTCAAATTCTAACTCTTGAGGTATAACCTTTGAGCGTCGAATATGATCCTTCTTATCCAAGATGTTAACACATATCTCCTCATACGTTAAATCTTCTACTATCTCGTCCGATTTTAAATTAATAATGTGGTTTGGGTCGTCCACATATTTATGTAACATCGATACGAAAAAGAAATGTTCTGAACACGCAACATACTTGGCGGTAAAATGAGTCTATAAGCCACAATTCCTACTTGATCAAGGATTTCAAATGGGCCAATAAAATCAAGCGTTTAGACTTCTTCTATTCGTCAATTCTTGCTTCTAGAATAACGCCCTCTTGAACCTTCTTAATTCTTCACATTCATCAGTTCTGAGTGTGTAGCTTGAGCGGCTTTAACTTTATCGATTAAAGTCGATTCTACTTGTATATTAGTTATCTTCACGTGAGTTCGTATATTCGCACTTGTAAACGCATACGATCTTCTACTCACACGTCAGCTACCATATTCGCTTTCCCACGATAATATTACATGGTACGATCGTAATCTTCAACAGCTCGAGCCAACATCTTTAGCACGTTATACGTTCATTTTAGGTGAAGAAAATATTTGAGCGTTTAAGAAATGGGTTTTGTACTGGGGTCAATAAAAAAAAAAGTCGATTTCACGCTCTAGGGGTAAGCTAAGAAGTCTTCAAGAATACGTCAGAAAATTTATTAACACTAGAAATATCATTCAAAATTGTGACCCTCATCCAAGACTTGAATAATACTTCACATTGATACCTATCAACTTGTTATCGTCATTCACGACGTTGCCTACAGAAAGTCTGGCTTCAGTGCATTCCACACAAGGAAGTCATCAACAAAAGGATCGGGGCTCTTTACTTATGGCTTGATATGACAATGATTGAATTTAGTGGTTTGGTTGCTTGAATTCGCATAACAGGTTTGTTAGGAATATGAAAGCTAACAACCTTACGAAAAGCATGATGAGTAGTTAATCAATCTTTTCCAAAAATCACATCAAAGGCAAGTATTTTCAAAGAGATAAGATCGACAGGTAACGTGAAAGTGTTGATTTGAACAAGATTTATAAATAGTGGAGGTAACGAAAGTTTCTCGGAGTTAACTTCAAACATTGAACACAACTAGGTGAAATAAAAGAGTGAGTAGAATCGGTATCTAACATGGTATAGACTTCGCAAGAGTTTATGACTAACATACCCGTGATAATTTTATTCAGGTTCCTCGTCACGAAAAAAAATGCTCTCTCTTAAACTACCGGCTTTGGCTTACCTGGGACATCCTTTGGTGCCTCCATCCTAGCTGAACCCGTCTTCGGTGAACGACAAAATCGGGCTAGGTGACCTTCTCTTCCACAATTATAGCATGCTTTGGACGACATCACACAATTCGGACTGATGTGTCCCTCCACTCCGCATTTGAAACATATGATAGGTGGTCATTCTCCTTCCTTAACGACAGGTGCTGGTGCTGACGTCTTTCCATCATTGTTGAATTTCTCTTCTTGAAATGTCCATTCTTATTGTTTTGGCCCTGATTACCACCGAAGTGGTTACCATTTTTGGCCTATTGATTCCCTTCACGCTTGTTGTCACCGCTTCGATGACTGCTCTCGCTGGTATTATCATTTTGTCGGCTGCTCTCTTTTAGTTGCGTTGACTCGTTATCACGCTCCACTAACTGAGCCCTATTTACAACATCTGAATATAAACACAATTTATGAGAAATAAGATGTTGACGTATCTCCGGCTTTAAACCTCTTAAAAAAATTCGCGCCATTCTCTCTTCATTATCCACCAAGTGGGACGCAAACCAGGATAACTCCGTAAATTTTGCCTCGTATTGCGACACAGTCATATTGTTTTGTTCCAACTTGATAAATTCCACCTCCTTCATGTGGCGAATACTTTCGGGAAAGTATTTGTCGTTGAACAGCTCCTGGAACTTCTCCCAAGATATCTTCAGTACAGCAGGTTGAGTACGTTTTACCGATTCCCACCAGTAATCTGCCTCTCCGCGCAACTTAAAGGCGGCAAAGGGAACCTTTTGCTCCTCGGAGCATCCCAAGACATCAAATATCTTGGTGATCTGCTTTATCCATGTTTCCGCCATAAGTGGTTTTGGCTCTCCGTTAAACTCCGGTGGTCCCAGCTCCTTGAACTGTTTAGCGGTGACCGCCCGAGAGTTTCCCGTGTTTCCATCTACGTTTTGGACAAGAGTCGCTCTCGCCTGCTGTTGCATGAATTGCATAAAACCTCTGAACATTTGATCATTCATCATTTAGTTAGTGTTGTTGTTTGCATGAAGATTGTCGCCTTCCTGATGCACATTATCCTGATTATTGATATGTGGTGAATCAACGATCGCCTGTGCTCCATTACTATTCTCAACATTCTCAGATGTCATTTTCAGATACTGCCATAAAACAAAAGGTTAATTGACATGTAACATATTATCCCTATATTCTGACCGACCAATAAAATAGCACATAAACTTAGGTAGGTCATACTAGCGAAGGAATTCCCCGTCTCTCCCCTCCTAGTACTATTCTCACATCTTAGCCAGGGATCATATCCCTAAGCTCTGATACCAACTGTGACGCCCCCAAAATTAGGTATACGTCACCCATCTTGAGTCGCTAGATATATGGTACAGAATTCAAATACAACTTACTAATACCACTGTCGTGTACAATACGACAAAATATAACTGTGAGTTTGAATACAATTATTGTCTACTAGAGATCATACAAACTCAAAAGGAGTTCTCAATACAATTATTGTCACACTATTTAACAGAATAGTGAGGACTACTAATACTATTCTCTGGTCCATCACTCCGTTCCTCGACACGTCCCAGCTATATTCTCATTTCCTGAAGAGAACAGTGAAAGAAAGGGTGAGCTCAACTAGCCCAGTAAGAAATATTATGACTAAGATAATGCAGAATAAATTATCATTAGCCTTCAACAGTGTTAAACTGATAAAATATAATAAACATCAAGTTTAACTGCAGCGGAACCAGCAATCCATTAAAAGAGTCAAGTAGAAAATAAAATCTACTATCTTTTATGATTTAAAATGTTTTTCATCACTGTTATAGCTGAGACTCAGCTTAATAAATGTTCCACATCATCGAATCACCCCTGCACTACGGCCAAGGATATTTTTTAGTATCACGACCACAATTATTCATGCACTACGGCCAAGAATATTTGTGTATTCATTAATGGTCATGATCACGCCAACAACTGTCCATCATTGCACTACAGGCAAATGAGACTTTTACCACATCATTTGTAACATTACGGTCATGATTACACCGAATAATCCCTGGTCATAATCATACCAAGTCCATCCATGCTCTACAGGCCACATATGACTTTCAAAAAAAATATAAACATGAGGATGATGACAATGATATAAGAATTCAATAAAACAAGTTCAAGAATTATTTTATCCAGGAATTATTAATGTCCAAATTGTCAACATGACACTGTTTTGTAGAGTAAAATTCAAGAATGATCAGAAGAATATTTCCATGAAAGGATACTGGATGAAGCGCAAATATCAAGGATATTCCACTAATTTCATGGAGTATAGAAGTCAAAATTTTAATCAACTGAGTAATACCGAATACAATAACAAAAGATATCACCATGCATGCGATAGAGACCGCACAAACAGGTTTTTCCTGCAGAATAATAATAACGGAACCATGTCAGGTGAAATTCCCACCGACAGGATGTTCCAACAGAATAATAAATGCGGAATAGTAAATGAGGGAACCAGGTCCGGTGTATAGCACAGACAGGATATTCTGACATAAATGTAAAGACGGAATAATAAATGGAACCAGGTCCGACGTATAGCACAAACAGGATATTCCGACAGAAATATAAAGACGGAATAGTAAATGGATGTCACCAAGTGTAGGGCATTCCGCGTATATAGGTTATTCTAACAGAATAACAATGAATGGAATAACATAAGTTCTCTTCAAGAAGAAAGAATAACACCCCTTACGAGTACAACAAATAATATTCCCTACCTTAGAAGAACTGAATATTGGAAAAGTGAAGTAGCAGAATACTTTTCTTCTTTCTCTCTAGAGTTTCAGTGAATTCGTAAGAAATAATGAAGGAATGAGCTTTCTATTTATAGAAAAACTGAGGGTGGCTCTTGGTCTTAACGAAGGGTCAAAATGACTCTTGGTAATATTGAAGAGACAACTACTATTTGTGAAGGGGTAATTAACCCTTGGAGCACCGAAAAGGCAGTTAACTCTTGGTAATATTGAAGGGACAACAACTATTGACGAAGGTTACTACTATTGACGAAGGTAATTACTATTTACGAAGGTAATTATTATTTACGAAGGTAATTACTATTTACGAAGATAATTACTATTTACGAAAGAGACTCTTAGATGACGACATATGGCCCCCCATAAATAATTAAACTTATCACCAACGTCTCATAATAGACTCTTTATATACATTAAGGATTGAATAAAAATTACCACAAATCATTTTATTTTTTAATCAACACATAATTAATCTTTCAACAATTATTAATCATTATAACTTGTCGTCTCAATAATATAACATATTATACAGATGATATTGTGACAATAATTGAATCAATAATATAAGAGATATGATGCAGCAATTACTGTAGCAATAATTGAGTATAGCTGAGTGACTTCTCACGTAAGCATCAATAATCAATACCGTGTGCTACTATGCAACCACGCGTATTACTGTACTTTTACTACCGAGTAGTTCAACAGTTTTAACGGTAACACCTCCGCCGTTATTTTCATAAAGTATTTTTGTCGTTTTCTCAATCCGACAATAATTCCGTTGTGGGGTCCACCAATGATTGTGCCGTAGTACGAATATTCCCCGACAAAAAGAATATTCCCCGACCAAACGAATATTTAATAACAACTTGCGTACTTTGCAACATTTATAAATATTACCCACAACTATAACATTATATCAAATCCACACCATAATTTTCAAAAATATAATTCGAAAAAATTAAATATTTATTCATAAAATCTGGGGTCTCACAGCAGAGCCTTCAGGTTGATCACACTTAACTGAAAACATTTAAATTAAGCAAGGATGAGCATTTGAGTGCCCACCAAGTAACAACAAGCAATAAAAATTAGCTGAAGGAAGTGGATGTTTTCTGTGAATGACACTTCCACAACGAATCAACAGCTGTGAAGTAAGCTGAAGCAACAATAAACAACATAACTATTTTATTTCAAATTTTTGAAACTACGTACTGACTATAGATGGAGATCAGTTGACAGACTATGAACATTGTTTTCTATTTTCGAAAAGGTTAAACATAACTTCATCTGTAAAGCGTCTTAACTTACAGGCACGAGGGTGATCAGCCTGTTATGTCCTGTATTGATCAATATTACATGTTCAAACGATATTTTTGTCCATCATATCCGCCTTAGGCGCACAAAAGTTTCCCAGATTCGGGATTGTTCATACTAGTCTAGAATCTGAACCAAAACAATTCGATTGGATACAATAAAGTTTTATCTTGTTTAATAATATTTTTAAATCTGTGTCTAGCTGAATCAAATAGCTTAGACGACTTTTAAGTCAATGTATACATACTAGAAACCAATAAGTATGTATCAACATGTGATTAAATATAATGATTATCCAAGTGAGGACACTTGTATAACCATATTTAGAAATTAACGTACAGAATAAATATATGGATTATACAACAATACTGTATTTTTAAATAATAAATATACATACTGTATTTTACATTGCATAAAGTAAATGCAAAGGGTTAGATACTTTCCTGATCTGTTGCTTACACAACTTAGTTTTATTTTTCATATCAAGACCTATCATTAATAAGATCATTCGTTCGATTAGAATAACATACTATACCACATAGTACTGCTATTTGCAGCCTAATCGCATTATCACGTAGTTATATCAGTCATTAGAACACAAACTAACACTTATCAAGTCAACCTATCTAAGTACAGATCAATTTCTGAAATATTTCGGTGTAACGACGACTTTATCGGATTATTATCGAGTCTAAAACTCTATTTTGTAGTTCATTATTCATTTAGATAATTTAAGTATCAATCATATTATTTTTTATAGACTTATAATAATTTTTAAATAATTATAATTTATCATGATTTTACAAACACCGGAATCATTATTTAATGATTTAAATATTAAATAATTCTATTATCATTAATATTTAAACAATAATAAAATATTAATGAAACCATTGTCAAAATATTAAAGTTATTTATAATAACTCAAAATATTTTTAAAGTATTAATATTACTCTTAAATGATTTTTAAAAATATTAAAATCATTTTTAAATAATTAACATTAATATTTAAATATTAATGTATCATTTAAAAAATATTAAAAGTCATTTATTATATGTTAAAATATTTTTAATTCATTTATATCCTTTTTAAATGATTTTTAAATCAATAAAACAATTTAAAACTATTTATTTAATATAATTATTAAATAAATCAAATATCATTAATATTAACTAATTAATTAAATTTTCTTTAAAATATTAAAAGTTATGTTTTATAACTTAAAATATTTTTAAATACTTTATTTTCATTTAAAATAATTTTTATAATATTAAAATCATTTTTAAACTAATTTATTTAATATAATTATTAAATAAATCTAATATCATTAATATTAAATAATTAATGAAATTTGCTTTAAAATATTAAAAGTTATATTTTATAACTTAAATATTTTTAATTACCTTATTATCATTTAAAATGATTTTTAATATAATAAAATCATTTTTAATTAATTTATTTAATGCATTTATTAAATAAATTAAATATCAACAATATTCAAATAAATACTAATATTTATGAAAAATATGTTCAATTATTAAACGTTAATTTTTATAGCTTAAAATAATTTTTAAAATAATTTTTGTAATTTTCAGAAATTATTTTCTATTTTTAAAGAATTTTTGGAAATTTAATTAATTAAAATTATTAAATCTGTCGTTATAGCCTTTAACGATAGAAAGTGTCGCCTAATGTGTTCTTGAGGCTCAAGAACCCGTTTTCGAGTTACCTACTTTGACCATGAATCATTTAATGTGTAATGTGTTTCTGGGCTAGCTATTGATCAGATCTTGTAGTGTTAGTGTAACACTACAAGTATCAAGCAAGTTCTGGGTCAGATTACAACACACAAGCAAGATACAAAGCCTTGAACAAGATGTCAGAGCTGTTCTTTATTTTATGGGTTATCCAGAATGAAGAACAGTTCAACTGGCTAGTTTTGGGCTTCCACAACTTGTTTGTGTAATGTTTTTGTGATCTAAAGGTTCCAATTTGTAGACAACATGTAAAGGTAAAAATCTATCACATAAAATCAATCAAAAACACTACAATCGCCAGATCTGGAACGGTCAAAGACAATGTTCAAGCGTTTTTTGGGTTACCTAGAAAAAAACTATCATGATCGTTTCATCTACTTTGACCAGCCACTGTGTTCAACCTACTTGAGGTTTTAGTGATCTAAAGGCATAATCTTGTAGTCTATATAACATATTACAAACTTGATACAAAACCAAGAACAGATCATCAAACCACTGTCAGATCCGAGCCCATGAAGATCTTGTCAGAGCCTTTTGGGTTACCCAGATTCGTATGGTCATGGCCGGTCAACGTGGTTTGACCACCCATATCTTACAATCTGTACACTATCTGAGCTTGATTCAAGTTCCAGATCAAAGCCCTTACAACATACTACAAGTACAAACATTTAAACAACCAAAATAATAAACAAACTGAGATCTAAGAGACCTGACATTCGACTGTTAGAAACATTTTAATTTTTTTTTTCCAAATGTTTGAAAACATCAAATTCTTGCATTTAGATGTTATAGATCTACAAGATACCAACCCAAATCAACTTTATACACTACATATAACATGTTTAAACATAAAAACTTAACATCTAACATAGGATTAAAGATCAGGTTCTTAGGTTTAGGTTTATACCTTACTTGAACAATGCTTGATTCTATGCCACTGATCTGTTAATGGAGGTAGTAGGGACTTGTTTTGGGACTGAAGTACTACTACATTTTGTGGGTTAGAGATAGAGAGAAGTCTTGGTAGAGAGTTTGAGTATAAATGAGCTAAATAATGTACCTTTCTCTCTCTTGATCTATATATATAACTTGCATGCAATGAATTTAGCTGGTGAATTTAATGATATGTAGGTTTTGTAGTCACATGGCTAGGCTAGGGTTGCTCAACCACTAAAGTTTTGGTAAGTTTGACAAGTTAGCCACAATAATGCAAGAGGGGTAGTTTGGTGTTTTGGCTTATGATTTTAATGGCCATTTGGTAACTTGGCAAACCCTTAGGGTTTAACCCCAAGGTTCCACAAATTTTGATTTTTTTCTAGGATTTCTAATTAGGCCAAAAATGGAAATTTAGTTTCTAAAAATTATAAATTAGGATTACTAAATTAGTTTAGGTCTTCTAATTACTTAGAAATTACAAATTAGGTTTAGGAATGTACTAATTACAGTTAGCTTTCCCATTTTGCGATTAGGATTTCTAATTTGACAAATAGGGTTCCTAATTTAGAAATTAGGGTTTCTAACAATTAGGGCTTCCAAATATTAAGTAGGGTTTCTCTACTTAACATAAAATTCTATAATATGCAACATAAATCATACAGCACAATTACTACACAGTCTTGAATCTACCATTTGAGTTTCAAAATAGGGTTAAACAAATTAATGCTAGTGTTTGGTTATGATACAACGTAATTGACCTACCATTATCGGTCTACACATACAGTACATATTTATAGCACTGGAATATAATTAATATTATATTAATATTCTCTTTCCTTATTCTAAATCTAGAATTAGGGTTTTGAATCCATAACTGACATATCTTTCATATATACCATGATTAATTAAGTTAAAATAATTAACTTAATTAATCTAAAATAAATTCATATAATAAAATAATTATTATAATAATTTTATAATCATTTCATATATTATTTAAATAATATATAAACATATTTTCATGGAAAATAAATACTAAATATATTTTTACTACCAAATTAATTTATTATAAAATTATAATTTATAATTATCAATAATTCTAAAAAAAATTATTTGTAATTATTTATGTATTAAATAAATTTTTATTTATCACATAAATATATACGCTTTACCTTGCACATATTCCCACCCTTGATTCTAAAAAAAAATTATACTCAAAATTTCTTATTTAATTATATAGAAAATATCGGGTTATTACATTTACCCTCCCTTATAAGAATTCCATCCCCGGAATCACCGTTTCAAAACCTATACACACTAGGGTAAAATAGCATACACATTCATTTCAAGTAGATCTCGATCAGATTCGATCGGACTGATCTTTAATTATTCAATATAAAGCTTGTCTAGTTGATTAAACGGAAATTTGATTTCTAATAGAACTCAAATTCTTCCTTCAAATTTTTTTTATAAAATAATTTACTATATATAGTAAAATCATACATAAGAAAAAAAAATTTCACAAATAATATCTGGAGTTCCATCATCAGCTGCCACGGTATCCTGAACGGTCATATTGAAGACTCTTGCAGTTGGCTTTGTTGGTTTGCTTGTTAAAGTCGGTCCTGTGATCGCCAGAGTCCCGCTGCCTTTTCTAGTAGTCACACTTGCTGCATCCATTCTCCTTTTCAGACAATCCTTCACCTTATGCTTCGTTGACCCATACAGAAAACACCCACTATTCATTCTAGGATTTGGGCAGTTGGGAGAGATATATCCCTCCTGGCCACACTTATAACAAACAAATTTTCCTTTCAAACACTTCCTTGACTGATTCTTTTCATAGTTCCCACACTGTACCACTTGCTTCTTCACACCTTCTTGCTTAACCTGGATATTCCCAAAGTTGTTCCCTTTTCTTTTCACATTCTTAGTCCCACTGCTAGCTTCCACCTTTACTGCTCCCTCGACCTTACCCTTATTCTTTCTCTCTTTGTTGTAGAGGCTCATAGCCTTACTCCCTCTTCAGCTATGATAACCTTTTCCATGAGTGCTACAAAAGTGTTTATCTGCAACACTGCCACCTTATAGTAGTGCCATGGTTTTAATCCCAGCTCAAACCTCCTTGCCTTCCTAGCCTCCGTGTCAACTTGATGCGAAGCGAACCTAGCCAATTCGTTAAACTTTGCGGTGTACTCTGACACCATCATATTGTCCTGCTTTAACTCCAAAAATTTCACCTCCATCCAAGCCTGCATACTAGATGAAAAATAGTTTTCAAAAAATAGCGTCTTAAACCTAGCCCATGTTACCACACCTTCTCCTGCCCTAGCTTGATTTGCCTCCCACCAAAAATTTGCCCCCCCCCTTCATCATATAGGTGATAAAAGCTGTCTTTTGCCCCTCAGCTACCCTATCAATCACAAACGCCTTTTCTATCTCCTTAACCCAAGTTTGGCCTTCTACAGGGTTAGTTGTCCCTTTAAATTCTGGCGGTCCTACAACCTTAAAATCTTTGAAGTTCGCTAAACGATTGTCTATTTGATTCCCCGAGGCAGGCATTCCCTGCTCCATAGCCTGAGCTACCATGTTTTCAAAGTTTTGCATCATGTCTGGTTGTTATCCTCCAGCATTGTTGACAGATTCTTCTGCCCTTTGATTTCGAGTTTGACGTGTTGGCGGCATTATCTGATTAAATAAAACATAATATATACAATATTAACTTACAGTCTAAACCTTATCGTATAAGTTTGAAATTTATCTAGGCACATTTAGAAGGGGGGTTGAATAAGTGTGGGATCAATCTATGACTAATTTTTAAATTTTAAATTAAATTATTAATTTCAAGCTACTATAATGATTGAAATCAGCTTACTGAATTAATATAGCCTATTGAATTACTGATTATTTTAAGAAAATATCCTGCTGAATTTATAACTTAAATAAAATACTTGGTATTAAAGAATTATCTTAATATAATGAAAGTATTCAAATTTTAATTATTAAGATAATTAAATAGTTTATGTGATTTTAAAGTAAATCAAATAATAAAATCAACACCAAGATTTTTTACGTGATTCAGCTATTACCCTCTATAATAATAGCCTAATCCACGTCCAATACCAACTAGTATTGGAGACTCACTTTATTTATTTCTTTATAAATAAACACAGATTACAAAATAAATTCTTACAAAAAATTAATTAACAATTAATTTCTCTTGAGCACTCTTGCTCCTTGTGCACCTATGCACTCTTCAAGCACCTTTGCTTCCTTGAACCTGTTTGTAAGATATTTCTCTAATCCACTAGGATTAACACCTTTAGACTACACTTAGTTTAAATAGAAAATTAAATACAAATATAGAGGTCTATGATCAATGCAAGAATAATCAATTTAATAATTAAAGGCTCAACTATAAGCAATGATCAATTAGCACACAACAAATAAATAATTAACACCGTACCCAATATCAGATAAATAATATCAGACGTTAATTCCTCATCTGCTCAATGCTTGCACTTGATTAAAGTTTAGTTGCTCGATAAATATTAGTAAAAATAAGCGCAAGAATTATTTTGTGTGTTGTAATTTTCCATACATGAAAAATACTTTTTTATAGCCCTCCGAATATTACCGTTAATTAAAGACGAGTCTTTGTTCAAGTCAATCGGTATGAAGATATCAAAGAATACAATGATAAGAAAGTCAATATTTATCCAGCAAAACAACCTCTTTGATTAGTTATGGATAAAACAAAAGACCCATTAAAAAGGTAACCCACTAATAACTTTGATTTTATCTCTCAAACATCAAGTAGCGTGTAGAGAGGAGTGTAACAGTCATTTATCATTTCCAAGACTCAAGGTATTTAAAATTCCAATGTAACTATAATTACCTCTCCTTGAAAACCGTATATCAAATCACCAAGAGATTAAACTGCCGTCATTTTAGCCTTTCTAGTAAATCATATCCACGTGTAGAAGTAATTAAAGTGACCCAAGAATATCAATTTTAAACACTTACTTAAGCATGCACACGTATAAACCAGATATCCAATATTTATGCATGAGAAATAATTTTTCCTTGAGAACCGCACATTCAAAAAATAATAAGAATATATAGCTTCCGTCTTTTAAGCTCTCTAGGCAATTCTTAAATCCATAGAACTCCACATGTAGCTAAAGAAAGAATCGTCCCAAGGTTTTTAACGCACATAAAAAATATTAATTCTTTTTGTACCCATAGCATATCTAATTTTAATATTTAGAAAAACCTTTTCCATTTAGATTTATTAAATCAATTTTCATTTAAGATATATAATAATATAACAAGATGTAAATAATATGTCCTATAGCCTTTAAATGAAAAATCAAATATTATGCAATTGACCTTACAGTTGGTTTTCCTAATAAAGAAAAACTCTTCAAACTCTTGAATATCCAATCAAAGCTCATTATCACCAAAATACCTTGAAATGCCATAAAATAATTTAGTATATGAACATTTCATCATCAAAACATAATGATGAAATATGACAAAGTCAACATTCTCCCCCTTTTTGATGATGACAACCCAAAATTATTTAATTTATATTTAGTTCCCCCTAAATATATGCATAAAATAATTAGCTCCCCCTAACTCCATGCAATAACACCATTTCAGGATTCTAAAATTCGATTTTTAGTAAATTTATAAAATCCTGATTTTTGTAAACAATTGTAAGCAACCTGTTACCTACAGTATTGTTAGTTCATCAAATATCAAAATATTAACTGATAATAAATATATCAAATGTTAAAACCCAAATTCAAACTTAATAATAAGTCTTTTGGTGACACACACCAAACAAAAAAGCATCATAAAACAACATAAGTCTTAAAATCCAAAAAATAATCATCATAAAACTTCTCCCCCTTTGTCATCAAACAAAAAGGGAAGTAGTCATCAATCGAGATCTACCACCGATGCGCGCTGAGCTGCCCTTTGTGTGAAATAGGGGTGATGATTGGCACGGTGAATTTTTTCAGCAATGCTTTGATCAACAGCTAATTGAGGAGGTCTCGGAATGAAAGTTCCAGGGGGGTAAGAGCACGTCAATAAATTCTCCAATGTATTTAGCAAGCTAGTTGTAATGAACCCATTCTGTGACTGTAGAATGTTTACGCTGCGTATGGAGCTTAGATCCCATATCATTGAAACGTGTAGATATGAACTCAACTAACTCCCCGATTTGAGTACTAACAAACTTGATCTCTTGACTCAACTGACAAGAATTCTTATTAAGCCTTCTCTGTATAACCTCTGCCAAAGCAGTGGTTTGCAGTTCAAAACCTGCCTTTAATTCAATGAACTCATCTTCAAGATTGTTATAAATTTTGTTAATTTCAGGAGCACCCAAAGGCAATTTGCCTTTTTCCAACAGAGTCATATGAGTGTTAAGGCCAGTCATTTCAGCTTGCATTTTTTCTTGATTACTAAGCACATATTTCAACATATTAATGATCTCAGAAGAAGATTGAGTTGCGGGTTGGACAAGAGAAGATGGAATTAAGATTGGAGGAACCGGATTCTCAGATGTAACACGAACAAATTAACCATCAATCAAAGTGATACGAGACAACTTTAAAGTATTGACACTGAGTGAATCATTCATAATAACAGAAAATTCATTCTCAAAAGAAATTTTAAAGTTATTGAAGAAAGTTGTGAGACTAGCACTATAAGGTAAATAGGTTTTTGTTTTTCTCAAATAGCTTGTCATTTGATGAAGCAGCATTTGGGATAAATTAAAAAATAGACCTTTTAAAATCATGGCAACAATGATCAAATCTTGATAAGTAAAATCAGCACTACCACCTATACGAGGCAAAAGAATAAACCTAACAAGATGATGAATCACACAAGCAAGAGGAGAGACATCTACAGTTTTTGGAGTAAAAACATCACTCAACATAGGATTATCCAATACAATCTTTAATTGTTCCAAAGGGGAAAATGGAGAATGGACAACCCCTTTCCGAGTAAATGGACAATCACCCAGAGAATGGAATTTTCTTTACTTGCGTGAAGGTCCGACAGTTGATTGGGGTGGAACTGTCGTCTGATCGTCATCAGAATCGATCAACGATTTCTTGTGCGTACGAATTCTCATGGCGATTAAATTTTTCAGATGAAGAATAAGATGAGAGAAAGTCAGAAGAAATATGAAATGTATCTGGTAAAGAGAATAGAGAGAGATAGATAAATAGTCTGTCTAAATGCATGTACTCATACACGCTTACGTCTCCCGAGAAGCCTTTCTTCCGTCCAATCTTTTCAGTTTTCAAAAATAATTATGATAGACTCCTTGATTATTGCGTCCATGAATTAAGGAGTTAAGTGAGCAGCCAAAAATTTTAAAACTCATAATTATCCTAATTTTATTAATTAATGAGATATACATGCAAACTAGGATAACACTAACACAGATTTAAAATCATGCCATATACATCTCAAGTTCTCTTCGCAGCATGCAAAATCTATCTTCACTTAATGGTTTGGTAAAAATATCTGCAATTTGATTTTCAGTTGGAATAAAAATTAATTTAATTAAACCTTTTGACACATTATCTCTTAAAAAATGATGCCTTACTTCTATGTGCTTTGTACGTGAATGTAACATAGGATTTTTAGATATATCTATAGCACTAGAATTATCACAATATATAGGCACACAATCACATAATATATCAAAATCACATAGAGTTTGTCGCATCCATAATATCTGAGAACAACAACTTCCTGCAGCTAGGTATTCACCCTCAGTATTTGAAAGAGCCACTGAGGTTTGCTTTTTACTATGCCATGACATTAGACTCTATCCCAAGAAAGTACAAGCACCACTCGTACTTTTTCTATCGATTTGACATCCTGCATAGTCATCATTTGAATAACCTATTAGTTTAAAGTGATTGGAAATTGGATAAAATAACCCTAAATTAATAGTACCACTTAAATATTTCAAAATTCTTTTAACATCATTTAAGTGTGATTCTTTGGGTTTAGCCTGAAATCTAGCACACAAACAAACACTATACATTATATCAGGTCTAGAGGTAGTTAAATATAACAAGCATCCAATCATACCTCGATATTTTGTTATATCAACATCAATACCTTTGTCATCAGTGGTGAGCTTTATTGATGTGCTCATAGGTGTACCTTTTGAGTTAGATCCTTTAAAGCCAAATCGCTTGAGTAATTCTTTTGTGTATTTGGTTTGATAGATGTATATTCCGTCCTTCGTTTGCTTGATTTGAAGTCCCAAAAAGTAGTTGAATTCTCCCATTAAGCCCATATCAAATTCTTTATGCATGCACTTGGAAAACCACTCACAAAGATGATCATTAGTAGCACCAAAAATTATATCATCTATATATATTTGAATAATAATGATATTTATATTTTTATGCTTAATAAATAATTTAGAGTCTATTTTACCTCAAATAAATCCATTTGATAAGAGATACTTACTTAACCTTTCATACCACGCCCTTGGAGCTTGTTTCAAGCCATAAAGTGCTTTCTTTAATTTGTAGACATAATTAGGACACTTTTCATGCTCGAATCCAGGAAGTTGTTTTACATAAACCTCTTCATTAATGTATCCGTTGAGGAAAGCACTCTTTACGTCCATTTGATACAACTCAAATTTTTGTAGCATGCAAATGCCAACAAAATTCTGATTGATTCTAACCTAGCCACTGGTGCATAGGTTTCTTCATAGTCGATCCCCTCTTATTGATTATACCCTTGAGCTACTAGCCTTGCTTTGTTACGAGTGATTGTTCCGTGCTCATCAAGCTTGTTTTTGAATACCCATTTCGTACCAATGATGGAAGTATCTTTCGGGGGAGGCATAAGTTCCCATACTTGGCATCTCTCAAATTGTTGAAGTTCTTCTTGCATTGCCAATAACCAGTTTTCATCAAGAACTGCATCCTTTGCATTCTTTGGCTCAACCTGTAACAAAAATGTAGATAATGCACAATGATTTTGTAAACCTCTTCGTGTGGTTACACCTTTGTTGATATCATTAATGATATTCTCCAGAGGATGATTCTTGACATATCTAGCTGTTTTTGGCATTTGAATATCATGTAAAACTTCCTCTTGATCATGAAATTCATCTTCTGCATCTTGCAAATTTTCAGGTTCACATTCCTGCTGGTTGTCAATTTCAGTTTCCTAAGACTGTTGATTAGGTCTCCTATTTTGTTCTTTTCGATTTGCTGGAATTCTAACTGTCTCTAAATTTCCTGCATCATCTTCACTTTCTTTTGGAAGATCATTGTTAGTCTCATTGAAAGTGATATGAATAGATTCTTCTACGCATGACTTTTTAATATTGAAAATACGATAAGCCTTACTATTTTGAGAATAACCAATGAAAATTCCTTCATATGACTTATCATTAAAATTTCCCAAATTATCACTTGTATTTAAGATAAAACATTTAGAACCGAATACTTTGAAATAACTTATGTTTGGAATTTTATTATTTAGAAGCTCATAAGGTTTTTTCAAAATAATAGGATGAATGAGTACTCTATTTAAAACATAACATGATGTACTTACTGCCTCTGCCCAAAATTTCTTTGGAAGCTTACTTTCTTGCAGTAGAGTTCTTGCCATCTCTTGTAGACTCCTATTCTTCCTTTCTACCACCCCGTTTTGTTGAGGAGTTCTTGGGGCTGAAAATTAATGGCTAATACCTTTTTGATCACAAAAAGTTATAAAATCTTTTTGAAACTCAGTACCATGATCACTTCTAATTCTAATAAGTTTATAGCTATACTTTGTTTTAAGATTCCTTATTAATTTTTTAAATTCTTTAATTGCTTCATCCTTAGTTCTCAAAAATAATACCCATGTGTATCTTGAAAAAGCATCAATTATTACAAATGCATAAATTTACTATTAATGCTAGAATGTCTTTTCGGTCCAAATAAATCAATACAAAGGGGAAGAGGTTGATACCATATTCTTTGATGTAAAAGAAGTTCTTACTTATTTTCCCAGTTGACAAGGAATACATATTCCTTTCTTTTCAAACCTGATTCTTGGCAACCCTTTGACTAGATTCTTTGAGGATAGTTTCTTGATTAAGTCCATGTGAATATGTCCCATCCTTTTATGCCACAAGTTAGCCTCATCTTGTACTGATGTAAGACATAGCTCTTCACATTGTTTCTCAAAATCAAGAGTATATATATTTCCTTCTCTTTGTGCAACTAGAGTAGTATTGTTAGTACCATGAAATATTGTGCATTTATCTTTTTCAAAATTAACTTGATGGCCATTATCCATTAATTTACTAATACTAATTAAATTGAATTCAAGACCATTAACAAGGTGCACATTATTTATACTTATCTTGCCATTTCCAATTTTATCTTTTCCAATTATTTCGTAGGTTTTATTGTCTCCAAACGTGACCGTTCCATTCTTCTTCTTGATATTTAGTTCTATAAATTTTGATTTATCACCTGTCATGGGCCGAGAACATCCGCTATCAAGAAACCATTTTTGAGATGGAACTCTTGCCTTTAAACATACCTGTCAAGAAAGAATAATTTATCCTTTTGGTACCCATATCTTTTTGGGTCCACTTATGTTAGTAGCAAGTAAATCATTCTTTTTAATCCATACCTTTTTAACCTTGTTTCGTTTCTTAAAACAATTTATATCTAAATAACCTTTAATACCACAATGTTTACAAGTAGTGAAAGGAGAGCAATAATTTAAACTAAATCGTGACTTTGATTTTAGCATTTTCATATTACTCTTTTTATGCATAGTATCATAACCAATTCATTGTCTTTCAAAACTTGGTCTTTGTTTACCTAATATGACATTTAAATTTTTTCACCTTGGACAAATTTTGCAAGAGATAATTTTAGTGAAGCTATTTCTTTTTGAAGTTCATTATTAGGAAAGGTTTTGACAGGAGATTTATCACTAAATGCATGAATACACACATCTCTCATTTTTAGCCCATTAGTCAATTTTTGGACTTCATTTTTCAAGAAATTTACCTTATTGAAAAGTATTTTGTTATAATTGTCTAAATAATCAATCTTAGCAATCAAAACCTTTTCTTCTTTACATGGAAATTCATTTTCAATTTCTTTCTTTTCATCTATTAGTGAATCCACTTCACTCATTAAAGTATTAACTAAACCTCTTAACCATGCATTCTTTTCTTTTAACTTCTTATTTTCTTGTTCTAATGAGTTCAGTTCATTAAAAGATACCTGATTAGATTCACCTTCAATTCCCATGAAGCATACTTGCGCTATCTCATCTTTAGCATCGATCTCTACTTCAGATTCCTCGTCACTCCAAGTCACAAGGGCTTTATTCTTCTTGTTGTCTTTGTAGTTTGTCTTCCATTTGTTCTTTAATTAAAAATAATCTTTCTTGAAGTGACTAGGACGTCCACATTTAAAGCATGTCTCTTCAGTTTACTTTCCTTTGGACTTATTTGAATTGAAAGTATTTCTTCTCTTATTCTTCCTTTGTAGTACCCCCTTGATTCTTCTTGACATCATGGCTATTTCTTCATCTGAGTCATCATCTAGCTCCTCTTCATTATCTACAGTAAGAGCTAAGACCTTTCTTCGAGGAGCTTCCTCCTCCTCATCATATCTCTTTAACTGATGTTCATATTCTTCTAATTCACTAAACAAGGTAAAAGTATCCACGGAAGAAATAGTTGCAGAATCTTGAAGAGTAGTGATTTTAGAAGCAAACCTTTTGGGCATAGCCTGAAGCAACTTACGGTTGATCTCACTTTGAGGGATAGTCTTTTCCAGTAATTTTAAGGAATTATAAGGACTAGAAATCTTATTTGAGCTAGCTTAATGGTTCATCTTTTTCTAGCTTGAACATTTCATAATCGTGCATAAGCATGCTTAGCTTGACTTCTCGTACTTTGGAAATACCTTCATGACTTACCACTAGAGTATCCCAAATTTTCTTAGCTGTGTTGCATGAGAAAACTTTGTCTATCTTAAATTGTACCATGCCACTTAGAAGCGTGTTCATTGCCTTTGAATTATTTGAGACCATGTAGATTTTGGTTGAATCCATTTCTACTAGAATCTTTACTGTCCCATCATCTTTTCGTGGAATAACTGGTCCGTTCTCCACAACCACCATTCCCAAGGATCTCTTTTAAGATAGATCCTCATTCGGAACTTCCAGAAGTTGTAATTTTCTGTTCCAAACAGCAAAGGAGGTCTATTGGTTGATTGTCCTTCTTGATTGTTGTTCCCGAACTGTGCCATGTCAGAATCTTTCCCTATAAGTCACCTTTAAGACCAAGATAAGTAGAGCCAAGCTCTAATACCAAATGAAATTTATCTAGGCACACTTAGAAGGGGGGGTTGAATAAGTGAGGGAGCAATCTATGACCAATTTTTAAATTTTAAATTAAACTATTAATTTCAGGCTACTATAATGATTGAAATCAGCTTACTGAATTAATATAGTCTATTCAATTGACTGATTATTTTAAGAAAATATCATGCCGAATTTATAACTTAAATAAAATACTTTGTGTTAAAGAATTATCTTAATATAATGCAAGTATTCAAATTTTAATTATTAAGATAATTAAATAGCTTATGTGATTTTAAAGTAAAGCATATAATAAAATCAACACCAAGATTTTTTACGTGATTCAGCTATTACCCTCTATAATCATAGCCTAGTCCACGTCCAATACCAACTAGTATTGGAGACTCACTTTATTTATTTCTTTATAAATAAACAAGGATTACAAAATAGATTCTTACAAAAAATTAATTAACAATTAATTTCTCTTGAGCACTCTTGCTCCTTGTGCACCTATGCACTCTTCAAGCACCTTTGCTTCCTTGAACCTGTTTGTAAGATTTTTCTCTAATCCACTAGGATTAACACCTTTAGACTACACTTAGTTTCAATAGAAAATTAAATACAATTATAGAGGTCTATGATCAATGCAAGAATAATCAATTTAACAATTAAAGGCTCAACTATATGCAATGATCAATTAGCACACAACAAATAAACAATTAACACCGTACCCAATATTAGATAAATAATATCAGACGTTAATTCCTCAGCTGCTCAATGCTTGCACTTGATTAAAGTTTAGTTGCTCGATAAATATCAGTAAAAATAAGCGCAAGAATTATTTTGTGTGTTGCAATTTTCCATACATGAAAAATACTTTTTTATAGCCCTCCAAATATTACCGTTAATTAAAGACGAGTCTTTGTTTGTTCAAGTCAATCGGTATGAAGATACCAAAAAATACAACGGTAAGAAAGTCAATATTTATCCAGCAAAACAACCTCTTTGATTAGTTATGGATAAAACAAAAGACCCATTAAAAAGGTACCCACTAATAACTTTGATTTTATCTCTCAAACATCAAGTAGCGTGTAGAGAGAAGTGTAACAGTCATTTATCATTTCCAAGACTCAAGGTATTTAAAATTCCAATGTAACCATAATTACCTCTCCTTGAAAACCGTATATCAAATCACCAAGAGATTAAACTGCCGGTATTTTAGTCTTTCTAGTAAATCATATCCATGTGTAACAGTAATTAAAGTGACCCAAGAATATAAATTTTAAACACTTACTTAAGCATGCACACGTATAAACCAGATATCCAATATTTATGCATAAGAAATAATTTTTCCTTGAGAACCGCAAATGCAACAAATAATAAGAATATACAGCTTCCGTCTTTTAAGCTTTCTAGGCAATTCTTAAATCCATAGAACTCCACATGTAGCTAAAGAAAGAATTGTCCCAAGGTTTTTAACGCACATATAAAATATTAATTCTTTTTGTACCCATAGCATATCTAATTTTAATATTTAGAAAAACCTTTTCCATTTAGATTTATTAAATTATTTTTCATTTAAGACATATAACAATATAAAAAGATGTAAATAATATGTCCTAGAGCCTTTAAATGAAAAATCAAATATTATGCAATTGACCTTACAGTTGGTTTTCCTAGTAAAGAAAAATTCTTCAAACTCTTGAATATCCAATCAAAGCTCCATATCACCAAAATACCTGAAATGCCATCAAACAATTTAGTATATAAACATTTCATCATCAAAACATAAGGATGGAATATGACAAAGTCAACAAAGTTTAATATATTAAACTTGTTTTATTACTCAAACATAGATTCATATTCATTCAGCTAATTCAAAGTACTTTACATAGCATAACACATACTGTTATCCCTTTGTGACAACAAAAGTTGGGATTTATTTTTACAACTTATACAAAAGTTGAGAATATTATATTATATAGACATACTTATCATAGAACACACACATTTCGAAACAATACTTATACTACATATTCACTACGCCTTTTTCTTGATTTTGGACAAGCTTTCGCCTGATAACCTTCTATCCCACAAATAAAACAGACACCTTGCTTTGGATTGGGACAATGAGGAGAGAAATGTCCCTTGTAATGCCCGTGAATTTTAATAAATTATAATATTGAGAATAAAGATTGTTTGCATATTTATTTGAATATAAATATATATAGTATTGGCATGAGTGTGGAAATTAAATTAATTGACTAAGTATGTGATAATTAAACAATGTAGCTAGAGTGATGAGAAGCTTAGTTGAAACTTGTAGAATTATGCCTAGTGTGGCAAAGTGGTGAAATGAGAAAGTACTAATTAAATTAATGATGAAATGGATTAAATTAATTAGTACTATTAATAAATAAATAATGTCATTGACTAATTGTCATTCATTAATTATCATGAGTAATAACATGTAAGAAGAAATCTTATATAACAAGGTTTTTCATTCAATATAAGATGAGGTGTGACATTGGAATTATTATATAAAATTATATAATAAAAGTAAGCTTAACTAATGTAATTTATTAAGTTATGTGAAAAAGAGTCTTATGTGACCCCATGTTGAGTGTAGGGGTATTTAAATGTGTATTCTAGACCTATGAGAGAAAATAACTTTGATTAAATAAATAATTAATAATAAGTGATTATTTTAATATCTATGTAGAATTGGAATAGGAAGTAATATTGGTACCCAATTAAATTATATTCTAGTCTAGGGTAAACATTATTTGAATTCAATCAATGTACATGGAGTATATAATTTTATGTGTAATGTATGAGTGGGTGTATATGTATGCTCAATTGTGAACAAAGTGTAAAATAAACCTAAGTGTGCTAGTAGTAATACAAATGCTGAGTATTAGAATGTTCCAAATTGAGTGTCACTCTTTTCTTCTTCACGTAATAGGCAACTAGTACCTCCTTACCAAACACAAAGCTAGCAAATTATGAGTAGGGGAGTGGCCTATATGGTACTCTTCTACCAAATCCTTCATAACCATTAGTTTCTTATCCATTACAATGGTTTAATTCATTGAGTAAAGCTTAGATTGGTCACACGCTTTCCTATAAATGGAGCCCTTACACATTCATAACCATTTTGCTAATTCTCTATCAAAACTTCAAGAGTGTGTGAGTGTGATTGGGTGGAGCTTATATAATCTGCAAAGTGAAGCTAGAGTAGCAATTCAACTCCACCAAAGGTAATATTCCTTTATATGTTCTTACATTCAAGTATTTGTAAAGTTCTTAGAAAAGTACAATAATACTTGTTTTGAGTTGAAAAGTTTATGGTTGCAGCATGCTGGAATGTGTAACTTGAAGCTAGACATTGTTAATATGGTTAAATGCGAAATCAACGAAAGTTAAGCGAAGTAAATTGGTCAAATGACGAATCTGTAATGAAGAGAATCGCTAAATGTGTTAAACTTTGGAAAGATGATAAAAATCTTGAATTGATCCTTGAATTTAATTTTTTGTATGTTTGGAAGTGTTAAAAGCATGCTAGGGATGTTTCATAACAAGTTTATATCAGTTATACACCATTACATTGTTGTTGGATGGTTGTTGGGTTGAAAATTGCTTGAAAGCTCGAAGCAGGGGATGCCTGTGATCATAATAAGGCAGCAGCCATGCCCGCCCCGATAGGGGTCATGCTGCGTATAAGGCCCACCCCGGCGGGGGGGGGGGGGGGAGATGTTTACAGGAGCCATGCCCGCCCTGGCAGGGGGTTTTATATTGTTAATGCCTGCCCCGGCGGGGGGGGGGGGGGTGTGCTGTTGTGACTGACTTTTGTTTTTTTGTTTGGTTTGATTTGTTTGATGCAAGAAAGTCTTAATTTCACTTAAATTCAAGAACATACATACCTCTTAAACATGTATCAATGAAAGTTGCAAAATGTTTTAGTTGGTTTAGAGTGGGAGATGGTCAAACCAAGCAGAAAGCTCACGGTTCGCGTTTTATGTGTAACCCAGAAAACACAATAGCATGATTTCTGACACGGTTTGACCTGACCTTATCTGCTCGATATGTTGTTGTTAGATGTGTTTTCTGTAATAGATCTCTTTATCTACATGTTAGCTACACAATACAGCTCTTAGATCACATAAACATTACACGAACAACAAGTAGTGGAGGCCCAAAGTAGGCTAGTCCAACTGTTCTTCATTACTGGGTAACCCATAAAATGAAGAACAACTCTGACAGCTACTTTGCAGGCTTTGATCTCTTAATTGTGATGCATTTTGTTCATGATTGTTGTTGGATCGTGTAGTATTACACTAGTACTACAAGATCAAGGTATTAGCTTGCCCAGAAACACACTGAATCAGTGTTTAATGTTTGGTCAAAGTGAGACCCACCTTGAACACTGACTGTCAGTGTTCTTGGTGCTCAAGAACAGTTTAGGCGACGATTTCTGTCGCTAAAAGCTATAGCGACAGACTTATTAATTTTAATTATATTAATTTCTAAAAATCATTTAAAAATAGAAAATAAATTCTAAAAATTACAAAATCAGTTTTAAAAATTATTTTAAGTTATAAAAATTAAATTTAAATAATTTGACATATTTTCCATAAATATTAGTAATTATTTGAATATTATTAATATTTAATTTATTTAATAAATGCATTAAATAAATTAACTAAAAATGATTTTATTATATTAAAAATCATTTTAAATGATAATAAGGTATTTAATAATATTTTAAGTTATAAAATATAACTTTCAACATTTTAATGTAAATATCATTAATTATTTAATATTAATGATATTAGATTTATTTAATAATTATATTAAATAAATAAGTTTAAAAATGATTTTTATATTTTAAAAATCATTTTAAATAAAAATAAAGAGTTTAAAGATATTCTAAGTTATAATATATAGCTTTTAATATTTTAAGGTAAGTTTCATTAATTATTGAATATTAATGATATTGGATTTATTTAATAATAATATTAAATAAATAGTTTAAAAATGATTTTATTGATTTAAAAATCATTTAAAAAGGATATAAATGGTCTAAAAATATTTTGAGTTATTATAAATAACTTTTAATATTTTAGTGAATAGTACCTTAATATTTAAATATTAATGGTAATTGTTTAAAAATGATTTTAAATGTTTTAAAAATCATTTAAGGGTAATATTAATACTTTAAAAATATTTTGAGTTATTATAAATTACTGTAATGGTTTCATTAATATTTGGATATTATTTAAATATTAATAATAATATAATTATTTAATATTTAAATCATTTAAAAATGATTCTAAATTTTAAAAAATCATGATAAATTATAATAATTAACTTAAAATTATTATAAGTCATATGATTGATGTTTAAATTATCCAAGATAATCTTTAAGATACAGATTAAAGTTTTATTAACAATAAACTCGATAATTTCCCTATAAAGCCGTCGGTACACCGAAACGTTAACGAAATTGATCCAAACCTATATAGTTTGACTGTATAAGTGTTTGATTATGTCTTAATGACTGATATAACTATGCGACAATGTGATTAGGTTATGTGTTGACTGTATATAACAGTATGATGTGTTATGGTATGTTATTCTAATCAATAGAACTATCCTATAAATTATAGGCCGTTGAATTAAAGATAGAACTAAGTTGTGTAAGCATCAGACCAGACAAGTATATTTACCCTTGCATTTACTTTATGCAATTGATACGTATAAGCAAGTATCTAAATTATCTTTTATATTGTGCAAGTATCCTAACCTTTGCATTTCCTTTATGCAATGGACATGAGTAAGAAAGTTTTAGAATTATATTATCATTATGCCAGATTATTAAACTCTATTGCTATTGATTATGTATCCAATTATTTATATTCATATAAGTTCCTAAACTTTATTCGTTCATTGTTTATCAGTACTGTATTACTATAAGATTCAGATATATATATATATATATATATATATATATATATATATATATATATATATATTCTGTTCGTTAAATTCTAAGTATGGTTATACAAGTGTCCTCACTTGGATAATTATTGTACATGTTGATACATACTTGTTGATTTCCAGTATGTATACCTTAATTAAAAGTCGTCTAAGCTATTTGACTCGGCTAGACACAAATTTAAGAATATCGTTGAACATGATAGAACCCTAATGAAATCCAACCAAATTATTTTGGTTCGGATTCAGGATAAGTGTGAACGAGAATATCTTTCTGGTATGTAGTGTTAATCAATACAGGGCATAACGGGCTGATCACCCCCCGTGCTCGTAAGTTATGACGGTTTACAGATGAAGTTCTGTTAAACCTTTTTGAAAATTGAAAACACTGTTCATATTCTGTCGACTGCTCTCTATTTATAGTCAATACGTAGTTTCAAAAATTTGAAATAGAATTGTTATGTTAATTAGGATTGATTCAGTTACTTCACAACTATTGCTTCGTTGTAGAAGTGTCACTCAAAGAAAACATTTAATCCTTTTAGCTAATGGTTATTGTTGCTATTACTTGCTGGGCACTCAAATGCTCATTCTTGCTTAATTTAATTGTTTCAGTTAAGTATGACCAACCAGAGGGCTCTGCCAGGAACAAAGGAAAAGGAAAACTTTCAGAATAAGTTTGTGTTATCTTATGTAATAGCTAGACTTAAATAAGATGATGATATTTATTATCTATCATGTAATGAAATGTTTTAAGGTCGCGTACATGGGATTTAGACAACTCTGATATGTAAATTAAGTTTGATATTTATGATAATATTACTATTATTCCGCTCAAAGAAATGGTATCGTGAAACACTGAATTCGGGTCTCAAGTACTTGAATTTGGGGGCGTCACAGGTTGGTATCAGAGCTTTAGGGTTGAAACCTTAGGTGGGGGGGGGGGATAGACCTTAGGCTATAACCCTAGAGCAGAGGAAAACATTGAAAGTACAAATAACTCACATAGAGTTTAAAAGGAGATGAATCAGATAAATTCATCGTTAAATAAAAATAAAAGATAACTTAAATAAAACTATTATTTCCTGTGTGTATACACTATATGCTAATCAGGATAATCTATATGTAGATGTCAGGTGTAAAAGGCTTATTATATACTTATAACATGAATGAGGAGTCAATATCAAAGTTAATAGCTGAAATAGAGGCTTACGTTGAAGATAACTTTGATGATGTGATCATTTTGGAAAATGTAGTACTGGACCCAGAAATGGTGGAACTAACTGATAGTGATTCAGACACCGAAGGTGGAGTTGATCAAGCATCAACTGAAGTGCAGAATCTGAGGAACAAGGTTTCTTCTCTAGAAAATTTGTGGGAAATAGAAAAATTACTAAATAGTCAATTGAGAAAGGCATTAATCGAAACGATGGAAGAACAAGGCAAGCTTAAAATCCAAATAGATCAAATAGGAGTTAAAAGCCGAATATCAAGTGTAACTCTGAGCGAGAAGGGGAAAAGAAAGATGAACGACCGGGAGTTAGAAAATTCTGAAAACCTTAGCAATATAGGAAAGTGTGGAAATCGTAAAAGGAAACATAGAGGCATGTGCAAGAAAGGGAAAAAAGATATGTTATATTTGCGGCTATGAGGGACATACCTCTCTTTATTGTCCTGACTATAAGTAAGGTGCATATTTTAAGTGTGGGTTAGAAGATCATCAGGCGAAAGATTGTCCAAGATCAGAAGAAGGTGTAGGAAATAAGTAGAATTAATATGGTTGGTAATGTGCGTATGTAATGTAATATTCCCAACTTTGGTGTAAGTGTAGTAGCGAATCCCGACTTTTGTGGTCACAAAGGGATATCAGATGTTTAAAGCAGTATGTGTTATGCTATATAAAATATTTTGAAATTGCTAAATGAATATGAATCTATGTTTAATTTATGGAATGAGTTTGAAATGTTAAGCTTATACAATAAGGTTTAGAATGTAAGTTAATAAAGTATTATTTAACTAAAAAATGCCGCCAAGACATCAAACCCGAAACCAAAGGGCAGAAGAATCTGTCAATAATGACGGAGGACAACAACTAGACCTGATGCAGAACGGAATGCCAACGGCGGGAAATTAGCTAGACAATCTATTCGCGAGTTTGAAGGATTTTAAGGCCGTAGGACCACCAGAATTTAGAGGTACCATTGACCCGATAGAAGCCTAAACATGGGTTAAGGAAATAGAAAAACTGTTTGTAGTCCCTAGGGTAGATGAGGGGCAACAGACAGCTTTTTCCACCTATATGATGAAAGGAGAGGCGAATTTCTGGTGGGAGGAAAATTAAGCTAGGTCAGGAGAAGGAGTGATAGCATGGACTAGGTTTAAAACTTTGTTCTTTGAGAACTATTTCTCAACTAGTTTGCAGGCTAGGATGGAGGTGATGTTTTTGGAATTGAAGCAGGAGAACTTGACAGTTGCGGAGTATGCCACAAAGTTCAATGAATTAGCTAGGTTCTCTGCACACCAAGTAGATATGGAGGCTAGAAAGGCAAGGAGGTTTGAGCTAGGCCTAAAACCCTGGCTTTATAATAAGATGGCGGTATTGCAGATCAATATTTTTGTCACACTCTTAGAAAAGGCTATCATAACTGAAGGGGGAAGTGAGACCATGAGCCTCTATAATAAGGAGAGAGATAATAAGTGTGAGGGAGTCGGGAAGGTAAAAGTAGGTAGTGGAAGTAGGGGTGAGAAAAAAAAGTGGAACAATGTTGGGAGTGTCCAAGTCAAGCAGGAAGGTGTGAAAAATTAGGCCGTGCAGTGTAAGAATTGTGGGAAGAGTCATTTAGGTGAGTGTCCTAAGGGTAAGTTTGTGTACTACAAGTGTGGGCAGGAGGGACATATCTCTCCTATTGCCCCAATCCTAAGATGAGCAATGGGTGTTTTCTGTGTGGATCAACGGAACACAAGATAAAGGACTGTCCAAAAAGGAGGATGAATATAGGAAGCGTGAATGCGAGGAAAGGCAGTGGAACACTGGCGATAACGGGACCAACTTTGACGAAACCAACCGCAAGAGTCTTTAACATGACGGTTCAGGATACCGTAGCAGCCGAGGATGGAACTTCAGGTATTATTCGTATGAATTTTATTTTTGTATATATAATTTTTCTTAAATATAGTAAATTATGTTATAAAGAAATTTTGAAGGAGAAATTTGAGTTCTGTTAGAAATTAAATTTCCGTATAATCAGATAGACAAGTTGTATGTAAAATGGTTAAAGATCAGTTCGATCGAATTTGATCGAGATATACTTGAAATGATTACGTATGCTATTTGCTCTAGTATCTATAAGTTTCAAAGCGGTGATTCCGGGGACGGAATCCTTATAAGGGAGGGTGGATGTAATAACCCAATATTTTCAATAAGAAATTTTGCGAATATTTATATATATATATATAAGGATGGGAATATGTGCAAAGTAAAGTATATGTATATATATGATAAATAAAATTATTTATTACATGAATAATTGTAAATAAATTCTTTTTAAGAATTATTGATAATTATAGGTTATATTCTTATAATAAATTAATTTTGTAATAAAAGATATTTATTGTAATAACCCATGATTTCGAATAATCCAAATTTTTTGAATAATTTTTTAAAGTTAATATTGACATTGATTGTTAATATTGTACTGTGTATCTATGATACAAGTCTCGAGAATTAGTCAATCTGTGTATTGATTGAGAAAATAAGAGTACAGTTGTGCTTAACAGCTTTAGAAACCTTAACCCTAATTCTGGATAGGGATTTGATGGAAAATATAATTAAAATAATTATATTGATATGTATGTGTTTGTACTTTATAGAATTATTGATCAATAATTGATCGGATAAGGTTTTAAACTAATAAACCCTAATAAGAGATTAGAAACTCTAATCTCAGGATTAGAAACCCTAACGCGCAGTTAGAAACCTTAATTGAAAGCCAGGAAACCCTAATTTTATATCCGGGAATCCTAAACCCTAATTAGGAAATCCTGATCCTAATTGGCGAGCTTAAGTAGTTTAATAAACGTTAATATGATTAGGAAAACCTAATTTAATTAGAAAACCCTAATTTTAGTTTTAAAATTTTAATTTTCTAATTTAAAAACCCTAATTAGAAAATCCTAGAAAGCTAAAGTTTTAAAATCTAAAGGTTAGGACCTTAGGGTTAAACCCTAAGGGTTTGTACAATTGTCAAGTGTGCCATTAAAATGGGAAGGAAAAAGACCAAAAATGCCCTTTTTGGATTTTTAAATATGTAACTTGTAAATTTTCCAAGAGCTTTAGTTGGTAAACCACTACATTAACTTTGTGACATAAAATCCAGCAATATCAGCCAGCCAACATCAGATCTATGTAATATATCTTGATATATATAGATTTGGGAGAGAGAAAAATCATAAAACTTGATCATTTTCTCTCTTGCCCTCACCAACTCTTTCTCTCACTAAGACCTCCAAAATTCTAAGGTAGATCAGTCACATTATTAGCCCCTAGATCACCTAATATCATATTGTAGAACTAAGATCAAGGATTGGACAAGAGAGGTATAAACCCTAAGTTTCATTTTGATCTAGCATGCTTTGTAAAAATTTTTATTCAAGTGTTTGATCTTATGTTATATTTTATTTTTAGATGATCTATGTTGACCCATCATGGATCCATACCATCAAAGTGCTTTAAAATCGATTTTTTCCAAAACCGTCCAATAACAAAATTTGTGGTCTGACAAGCTAATGCCAGGAGCCACAGATTCTTGTTTGTTTATGGTTTTTGATGTTTTAAAGTTGTTATATGTAGCTTGTCATTTGGTCTTTAATCTGCAAGTAGAATCAGTGTCATTTGATGTCTAGATTTGTAGTTATTAACGGTCAAAACCCGTTGACCGGGCATGACCGGGTCAAAATCTGGGCAACCCAGAAAGTATGAAACCGTGTCTGACATGAGTTTTGAAGGTCCAGATCTGACATATATGATGTTGTTTTAATGATGTGTTATATTCAACATGTATCCTGTTATATGTTCTTTTATTCCGTGGCTTTAGATCGTGTAAATAAACAACAGGTAGATCGTAGCAAGTGGTCAAAGTAGACCACTCACACTGTTTTTACGTTTCTGGAAAACCCAGAAACAGTTAGAACAAGCATTCTGACATAGTTTGACCGGATTAAATCTGGCGTTTTGGATGTTGTTGAACTGAAATGTTGTTATGTAAATGTACCTTGACATTAGTACTATAGTTTTGAACATTAATAACATCAATACATTAACCGAAACTAGAAGAAAATGGAATTGCAAAGTGAGCAGTCGAAGTTGTCTGGGTTTCTGTGTAACCCAGAAAGCCCAGAAAACTTCTGACAACCACTTTGAAGCTTTGGATTGTGAAGCTATGTTATTGTATGACTTTGATGATGATTGATTCATGTAGTGCTACATAAACACTACATGATTAATGTTTAACATGACCAAGAAACAAAATGGATTGAAATTTAAAGCTGGTCAAACGAGCTATCTTGAACACTGATTTATCAGTGTTCTTGAGCTAAGAACACCTAAGATGACAGATAAGTGTCGCTATAGCCTATAGCGACGGTTACTAATAATTTTGTTTTCCTAATTTCTGAAAAATGATTAAAAATAGATAATAAATTATAAAAATTATCAAAAATGGTTTTAGAAATTATTTTAAATTTTGAAAAATAGTTTTTGACTATTTGGAATATTTTTCATTAATAATATTAATTATTTGAATAAAAATGATATTTAATTTATTTAATTAGTATATTAAATAAATTAGAGAAATATGATTTAATATTATGAAAAATCATTTTAAATAAGAATAATGTATTTAAATATATTTTGAGTTATAAAATATAACTTTTAATATTTTTAGAGAATTTTTATTAATAAATTAATATTAATGATATTAGATTTATTTAATTATTAAATTAAATAAATAAGTTAAAAATGATTTTAAATAAGAATAAAGTGTTAGAAAATATTTTGAATTATAACATGTAATTTTCAATATATTTGGAGAATTCTCATTAATAAATTAATATTAATGATATTGGATTTATTTAATTATAATATTAAATAAATGAATTAAAAATGATTTTATTGATTTAAAAATCATTTAAAAATAAGAAAAATGATTTAAAAATATTTTAAGTTATAATTAATGACTTTTAATATTTGGGTGATAATTTCATTAATATTTACATATTAATGGTGATGATTTAAAAATTATTTTAATTATTTTAAAAATTATTTAAGTAGAAAATTGATGATTTAAAAATATTTTTAGTTATTAATAATAACTTTAATATTTTGACAAGTGTGTCATTAATATTTTTAATGTTATTAAATATTAATGATGATGGAATTAATTAGTATTTAAATCATTTAAAAATGATTTCAGTGCTTGAAAAATTATTATAAATTATAATAAATGATTATAAATTATTAAAAGCTTCTGAAAAATATTATAAATAATATATAATTTATCTAATATAATATTGAAGCTTTGAAACCAAATTTACTTGATAATAACTGTGTTAATTGTCGGAGAGGGTGACCAAAACACCGAGATGAGACCGAAGTCCAACTAGACCGAAATAGTTAGACTTGATAAGTGTTTATATAGGTTATGAACACTAATGTGACTATGTGGTAATGTGTTTAGGAGAAGATTGACTGTGAATTACAGTGTTGTGTGTTATGAAATATTTTACTAATTGTGAGATCGATATTATTGGTTATAGGTCTTTCGAAAGTAGATAAGTTTATTGTATAGCTGCAATCAGCGAAAGTGGTAAGTTTCCTAACGCAACCTTTAGTTAATATTGTTTAAATATTATAGTGGTTAATTATTGTTAATTATACCACGTCCAAGAATTTATTGTTGATTATTCGCAGTTAGTGCATGTTTAATAATTCAAATTAAATTATTGATTCGTAGAATAACTGTTGTTGGATATTCATATCCGTAGAAGCTAGTATTGACAGTACAGATAATTCCTGTTTATTGTCGAATTATGTTGAGAAATGTCTTAGCCAATTATTCTGGCTAGACGAACATTTGTTAGAACTTGATAGGTTCGAGAAGAGAATTCAATTATTATTGACAGATCGATGCCAATTATTTCGGCTAGATCGAGAAGTAATTAGAAATTGAAATCACAGTATTTCACTGTTAAATCAAAATCTTGATTCTGAGATTGAGAAGAACAACTTTTTTTTAATATAAATGGAACATTTTATTGGTCGTATATTCGGCCTTTGCGCGCGATTAAGTATTATGCATAATATAGGGTATAATAAAGCTGATCACTTTATATACTTGCACAGGGGTATGATTTAATCTTTATGGTTATTTGATACACATGGGTATATCAAAGTCAATTCTTTGATAGTTACTCGAGAAGAGAAGTTCAAGATCCAGTGGATCGCTCAGCATAAATATGGAAAATATTCCACCATGCTAGTTCGTAGAATTAATTCTTGATTATTCATTTGAATATCGTAGAAAACCTTGAAAGCATTTTACTCTTTCATTATTAGATTATTATTGCGTAGAATGCGAGTAGACTTGTTATTTATTCCTATACATTTAACATATGTCTTAACTTGTGGGGCAAACTTGTTGCTCACCCTTGCTAAATAAAATTTCCAGTTAGGGACGAAGTGGCAGAAGGTGCAGTGAAGAATAAAGGAAAAGGCATCCTGATAAATTAGTATAATGAACATTATTATTATTATGTTGTATTGTAAACCCTTTTTGTATATCTAAGGGGTATATTTGTAATGTTAAGATTAGCGGACCTGGGACTAATGTATTAACAACATATATTAATGTGATATGTATTACTATTTCTATATGAATGGGTAGTTAGATGTTATTATATTATGGATCATGAGCACCAAACTCGGGGGTCAGGTAACCCGGATTTGGGAGTGTCACAGGTTGGTATCAAAGCTGTAGGTTATAAACCTTAAGCGGGGTGGGGAAAACCTTTGGATTATAACCATAAGCAAAATCTAGAAAACTCATTTAGAGTACTAAGTGAGGGATTGTCGAAGCATATCGATAGTGAGATATGTGGACACCTAGTGTGAGGAGTTTGTACTAGTGAAGTACTAATCAAGTTGTTTAAACTGATTGTAGGATGTCGGGAGAAGATAAGATGAGTACGGAGATGCCAGCGGGTGTCGCACCACAGTGCCAGTAGCCGAGGTTCCAGCACAGAGTGAGTCAGTTGAAGAGGTGGGGAAAGATGAACCCATGGTTAATCTCAGGAGTGATCATGATGATTATCTTGAGATGTATCTGAGTAGTGATGAGGAGGCGGAGTCTAAAGAAGATAAGGTGGAGTTAAAGAATAAGATTAAAGTTGGAGAACAAGATCAGCTATCTGTAGAAGTCCAGGAACTCCGGAGTAAAGTATTTCTCTTGGAGGAGCTGTGGAAGACAAGCGAGTGTTACGCGAACTGACTGAAGAACGGAACGAGTTATAGGTGCATGTAGAGAGGATGAAGACTAAAGGTGGTGGATCGTCTGAAGGAGCCAGCAAGAAGGGAAAGAATAAGAGAAAGAGGGAAAAAGACAGTGACAACTCTGAAAATTCAAACTCGAAAAAGAGGCAAGCTTGCAACAAGTGTGGGAAGACTCATGTGGGAGAATGCATGATATGGAAGAACGTGTGCTTCAATTATAAGTAGAAAGGGCATATTTCTTTGCAATGTCCTAAGCCTAATATGAGGAAGTATTTTTCATGTGGTAGAACGGGTCACAAATTCAATAAGTGTCCCAACAAGAAGAAGACTAGTGAAGGGAGTGGTCAGTAGACAACTTAGATATAAGTGATAATATCTTTTGGTAGAAGGTTATGATATTAAGTGTTGTAATATCGAGAATGGTGTATAAGCATATGTAAATATATATATTTTTTATTAATGAAATCTTTATTTTCTATATGAATGTAAGATTAAGATAAATTTGTGAGTTCTTAAAACTAATACTTATGGTAAGTTCATGACTCATAATTTTATGAAATGTTTTAAACCCCTCAGCGAATGGACACTAAAGGTCTGACTAGGATAAGTTCATACACTCATATAATTATGACAAGTTACTGAACTCATAAGTGTGGTAAGTTTGATGAACTGGGAATAGTTATGTGAGAATGATAAATGGCAACTTTTTGTAAAGTTGGAGAATTTAAATGTTTTGTGTAAAGTTATGTATGTTAACCCTAAAATTTATTTTAAAGGGATAGTAATATGTGTTAAGTACTAAATGTACTATGTGCTATTTGAATAAATACATGATTACATGAGAACTATGTGTTGAATTCTTATTGTGTTAAGAATTTGTATAGAGAAAGAGAATTAATATAAAAATTTTATTTAAATCAGATAATGCCGCCTAGATGACAAAATTGAAATAAAAGAGAAAAGCAGTCGGTAAACAATGAAGGAGGTCAAGCGGACCCAATGCAGAATTTTGTTGATATGATAGCCCAAGCTATGAAAAATAGAGCTCCAGCTGCAAGAAGAAGAGCGAGGAATCAGCCAGCCGACAGATTGGCAAACTTCAAAGACTTTAAAGAGGTAGGACCGCCTGAATTCAAGGGGAATACAGATCTGATTGAAGCCCAAAGTTGGGTAAAAGAGATGGAGAAAGAATTCGTTATTGCTAGAGTAGCGGAAGAGCAAAAGATGGATTTTGCAACATACTTGATGAAGGGATAAGCTAATTACCGGCGGGAGACTAATCAGGCGAGAGCTGGAACAACTATAGTAACTTGGACAAGATTCAAGGAACTGTTCTTTGAGAACTACTTCTCACCGAGTATGCAAGCTCGGATAGAAGTTAAGATCTTAGAACTAAAGCAGGAGAATATGTCTGTTTCTGAGTATGTGGCTAAATTCAATGAATTAGCAAGATTCGCACCTCATTAGGTGAACACTGAGGCAAGAAAGGCAAGAAGATTTGAGAATGGACTGAAACCAGGGATATTCAATATGGTAGCGGTATTACAGATCAATAAGTTTGCGGCTTTATTGGAGAAGGCGTTAATTATTAAAAGAGGGAGCGAAGTTGCATCTTGATTTCATTAGGAGAAGAAGAAGAAGAACAATGACCGAGGAAACAGTGGTGGTAGTAATCAGGATAAAAGAAAGTGGAGTGAGAATACCTAATCGGGTAGCAAAACTGAAGAGAATAGGAAAGGGATGGAACCATGCGCAATCTGCGGGAAGAACCATTCTGTAGTCTGTCTAAAGAAGAAAGGATTTTGTTACAACTGTGAGCAAGAGGGATACATGTCACCCAATTGTCCCAGTCCGAAGAAGATACAAGGTTGTTATGCCTGTGGATCGACTGATCATTTGGTATGGAAGTGTCCAAAGAGGAATACGGAGAAGGAAAGTGTCAACAAGGGACCCGGTGGTGGAACTTTGGCAATTCAAGGACCTGCACAGCCAGGAAGATCAACCGCCCGTACATTCAATATAACGGCGCAAGATGCAGTGGCTGCTCAGGAGGTGGTGTTAGGTAACTGATAAGTAGGTTTTATACCTGCTTATTAGATATTAATTCAAAGAACTATGCCCATCTCAAGTACATTTTAGTATGTTTTTAGTTGCATTTCGTGTTATTTTGCATTGCATTGTAACGAGAACTCTTCTGGTGTGAAAATGCAGGAAATGGCATAGCTCGATGTTGGTAGGTGGCAATGAGATTAGTGAAGGCATAGCATGAGGAACAAGTGGAGATAAGTAACTGAGCATTAATGAAGGAAGAAGTATTAGCACCTAGACACAGAAGTAGCAACAGTAAAACTCAAGGATGAAGAGCACAGAAGTCGCGAGGCCGTGCGGCTGTACAAGCTGAAACTCGCGCGCCTGTGCCATCAACCGACAGAAGCTAAATTTCTATACACGCGTGCCTGTGCCTGTTTTGTATAGGGATCGCGCGTGGCCGCGTGAGTCATCGAATGCTGTTGTTTTGACTTACGTTTGAATTTGAAATTGAAGTGCTTTAATTGATCTAAACTACTCTGGTTGGTACCAGACGCGAATTAGTATTGTTTTTATCAGTTTTTAGACTAGAGAACTAGGGTTCTACGCTTTGAACGAATTTCCAAAGAGTATTCAAGCATAGACTTAAGATTTTTTTTACCTCGTCTTTAGAATTCAATCATTGCATAAGAACTACTTATATTTTGCTGGAAATCTTTGGAGATTTGAACAACATTTTGGAATATAAACTGTAATTTGGTTTGATCAAGTCTATCTTTTCTTTTAATTGCTTTAATTATTTTCCATGTTTTACTCTAATCCCATAATGGCTTTCGGTTGAGAAATGAACTAAATTCTATTATTGGATTCTAACGAATTTATATATGTAATCTAAAATTATTGACCTGATTGTTTGATTGTTTAGCTGTCATGGAATTTTTATTATGATTGATTGGATTGCATGAATGTTTGATCACCATTAATTTTATGTACTCGTATGGAATTAAAAAATAACATGCGAGTATGGTTGTAATCATGATAGCATGCATTTATGAGGCTGAAATGTTTAGCTTTATATTTCGAGAATCAGATAAAAATACACTGTTTCACCCTGTGTAGTAACATACAAGCAGAGTTATAGGGGACAACATCTAATATGGCAGCCGAAGGACAAAGAGAGGAGCATATGACTTTGAGAGATTATTCAATGCCTAATATTAATGGATTGCAGTCCAGTATAGTCAGACCAGCTTTAGCAGCTAATACCTTTGTGATAAAGTCGGGAACTATTCAAATGGTGCAGAATTCGGTTCAATTTGGCGGTGCTGCTACAGATGATCCTAATGAGCACCTATTGAGTTTTTATTAAAATATGTTATACTTTCAGATATAACGGGGTGACGGAGGATGCTATCAGACATAGACTGTTTCTGTTTTCATTGAGGGATAAAGCGAGAAGTTGGCTTCACTCTTTACATTTAGGATCTATTACTACATGGAAGGACCTAGCATATAAATTCTTAGCCAAGTTTTTCCCAATGGCTAAGACTGCAAAGATGAGGACACCAATTTCCCAGTTCAATTTGTAACAGGGTGAAACTTTATATGAAGCCTAGGAGAGATATAAAGAGATGCTAAGGAAGTGTCTGCACCATGGCATGCCGGATTGGATGGTGATCAACACATTCTATAATGAATTGGGATGACAGTCAAGGCCAATAGTAGATACAGTTACAGGAGGAGCTTTATTGGTAAAAGTTATGTAGAGGCCTATAACCTTATTGAGACAATGGCAGCAAATGATTTTCAAAACCCTACAGCCAGGATGCCACAGCCCAAAGTTGCAGGTTTGTTGGAAGTGGATGCTATCACTCAATTATCAGCACAGATAGCATCCATGGCGAAAAAAATTAATTTATTAACAAAGACTAAGGCGAAAACAGTTACCTTTGTGTGTGAAATTTGTGCAGGGTCACATTCAACGGACCAATGTGCTATCAGCTCGGAGTCTGTACAGTATGTGAGCAACTATAGGAAGGATCAAGGAAAATTTCAGAACACATACAACTCCAACAACCGCAACCATCCAAACTTCAGTTGGTCAAATAATAAAGGAAATCAACAGAGTCAATTTCAACCGAATAACCAATTTCAGTCACAGCCAGCTCAGCAATAGTTTACACCAAGACCACCTTATCCACCTGGATTTTCTCAACAACAACATCATACTCCATCTGCACCTCAGCAAGAAAAGAAATCAAAAATGGAGGAGATGATGATGAAGTACATGGTAAACACAGAGGTGATGATTAAAAGCCAAGCAGTGGCTATTAAAAATCTGGAAACTCGAATGGTTTAGATGGCAAGCATGCTTAATAATAGACCCCATGGTTCATTTCCAAGTACCACAGAGGCAAATCCAAGAAGAAAAGAGAAGGAACAATGTCAGGCGATCACACTAAGGTCTGAGAAACAGGTTGTAGGAAATCAGTCAGGTGCGCTCGCGCGAGGCAGAAAAGTTATTTGAGAAGAAAGAAAACAATGAAGGTTCTGGACAACAGCATGAAGAGGATAACATAGCAGGTTCAGTTGAGAAGCCCGGAAATAAAATACCACTAGTTCACCCTCCGGTTCCTTATCCACAATGATTGAATAAGCAGAGGGAAGACATGCAGTTCAGTAAGTTCTTGGAGGTCTTTAAAAAGCTACAGATTAACATACCTTTCGCTGAGGCATTGGAACAGATGCCTAGTTATATAAGGTTTATGAAGGGTATCTTGTCAAGGAAGAAGAGATTAGAAGATTTTGAGATAGTTGCCTTGACGGAGGAGTGCAGTGCAGTGCTTCAGTGCAAATTACCTCCAAAGCTAAAGGATTCGGGCAGTTTCACAATTCCATGCACAATCAGAAAGATGAGCAATATCCATTCTCAAATATCCACTCTCAAATAGAGTCCTCATTACATTTATTGTCACACTATTTTATAGAATAGTAAGGACTACTAATACACCATCTCGGACCATCACTTCGTTCCTCGACTAGTCCCGACTACATTCTAATTTCCTGAAGAGAACAAAGAAAGCAAAAGGGTGAGCTCAACTAGCCCAGTAAGAAATATTATGACTAAGATAATGCAGAATAAATTATCATTAGTCTTCAACAATGTTAAACTGATAAAATACAATAGACAACAAGTTTAACTGCAGTGGAATAAGCAATCCATTAGAAGAGTCAAGTAGAGCATGATATCTACTATCTTCTATGATTTAAAATATTTTCATCAATTTTTATCGCTGAGACTCAGCTTAATAAATAAAATCGAATCTTCCCTGCATCACGGCCAATGATATTCATGTAATCATCAATGGTCATAATTATACCGAATAATCCCTGGTCATAATCATACCACAACTGTCCATCAATGAACTACAGGCCAATGTGGACTTTCACCACATTCATTTGTCACATTACGGTCATGATTATACCGAAAATCCCTGGTCATAATCATACCAAGTCCATCTATGCACGTAAGCCAAAGATTGACTTTCATCACAATATAAACATGAGGATGATGACAATGATATAAACATTAATCAAACAAAACCAAGGATAAATATTAAAGACTTTAAATTTATCCAAATATCATCAATCACTTAATAAACTCATAATCTAATATTATTAATATTATAACAATATTTTAATCACTTCCTAAACTTATAAACAATTTATTTTAATTATTTACACTTTACCAAATAATGCATTTAATTATTCAAAAATGCCATACTCCTAAGATTTCAACACCAATGATCAAAGACCTCATCAAAAATCTGCATATACCTTATATAGGATTTTCATGGCATAAAATTCTATTTTCCAATTTTGTTACTTCACATAACGTATTTAATTTATTTACTCATAACTAGTTTATTTTCATGAAAAATACCAAATCAGTCTCAAAATTTTTTTTTTTTTGGGATTTAGTAGAATATAGTCCTATATTGAACATATATTTTTCTCGGAATTTTTAAAATTCATTTACTATTTTTCATATGGCCAAAACTGCCGAATATTTAAACATTTATCATAAACTGTACTTTTGTTCAAAAATTCTGAAATTTACAGAGTATACTTCTGTTATATATATGTACTCCCAATAAAAATTTCAATAATTTTTGAGTTAACCAGAAGGACTTATAAGGGTTTACTTTTAAAATAGTCTTTTCCCATAAAATTCATAACTCCTAATCTATACATCCAAAAATCGCCATTTTTGGACACAATCTAGAAAACTCAACAAACCATCATTTCAAATTTTTCCAGAATTTTTGAGTGTCAGAAAAATTACGAAACTGTAAATGGATTTTCACCCGCTATGCGGTAATCCACGTAGACAGATCATTTCCACAATTTAATAAGGAATGAATACGAAGGGTCATTCACCATGCATGTGGTAATCCACATAGACATGCTATTCCAATAGAATAATAAAGATTGGAATAACAGAAGAATTCACCATGAATGCGATAAACCGCACAGACAGGTTATTCCAACAGAATAATAAATAATAGAACCAGGTCCTACGTAAACGCACAGAAAGGATATTCCGACAGAATAATAAAGAATGGAATAATAGAAGAATTTCACCATGTATGCAGTGCTTCGCATAGACAGGTTATTCCAATATAACAATAAAGAATGGAATAACAGAAGAATTTCACCATATATACGGTAGTCCGCGTATACAGGTTATTCTAATAGAATAATAAGGAATGTAATAACAATAGCTCTCTTCATGAATACGAAAGAAATAATACCCCTTACTATAATAATAATATCCCTTACCTCAAAAGAAGACTGGATACTAGAATAGTGAGGTAGCAGACTTCTCTTTTTTTTTTCTCTATAATTTTTCTCTATAATAATTTCTATAAAGATTTAGTGAATTAGTGAGAAATGAAGGAAGAATGGGTTTCTATTTATAGGAAAATATAGTTTCGATAATTGCACGTTTTGGGGCTCAAAATATTACAGTACAATACCCCCAACTTTTATTTCATTTTTAATTTAGTCCTACAAGTATTATCAAACTTGCACCACCTCCCCTAATAGTAAATAATGTGAATCAATAGTTCAATCATGTGAATCAATAGTTATAATCATGTGAAAATACGAATTACAGTATAGTACCTCCATCTATACCTCTATTTTTAACTTAGTCATGCAAGTAGTATCAATCTTGCACCAACTCCCCTAATAGTAAATCATGTGAATCAATATACAAAGGGTCTGAATTTGTGTAAAAATTTAGTTTTAAACAAGATATGGCAAAATGATGTTTTGTAAAAGAGGTTTTTTAAACACTTATGCTCAATAGGAATTGAGGCCTTTGGATACTTCCATTTTTATTAAATGTTCGATTGGATTACTTTTATTTTCGAGATGCGAAGCATCTTCGAGAAAATAATATACAAAGCAGTGCCGAACTCCTCGTGGGCATGAAAACTATCTGAAGAAATGTGACGCCCCCAAATCCGGGTTATCTGACCCCCGAGTTTGGTGCTCACGATCCAAAATATAAATAACATTTAACTACCCATAATATATAAATAGTAACATACATAAGTCTTTATCAGATATTTATAATACATTACCCAGGTTCTCTAACCTTAACATTACAAATATACCCTTTAGATATATAAAAGGGTTTACAAACATAACATAATAATAATTCTATTCATAACTAATTTATTATAACGCCTTTTCCTTTGTCCTTTGCAGCACCTCCTGCAACTTCGTCCCTAGCTGAAAAGTTTTATTTAGCAATGGTGAGCAACAAATTTGCCCCGCAAGTTAAGACATACAATAAATGTATAAGAATTCAAAACAACAGACTATCTATTTTGATAGAATGAAACCAAAGTTTGAGGAACTTTGAAATAGCTGAACAAATCGTTATTCAATAACAAGTCTTCTCGTATTCTATACAACACAATAATTCAATAATGAAAGAGTATAATGCTTTCAAAGTTTCTACGAAATTCTAATGAATAATCAAGAATCAATACTACGAAATAGCAAAGTGGAATGTTTTCCAGATTTATGCTGAGTGATCACACAAGATCTTGAACTTATCTTCTCGGGTAGATATCAAAGATTTACTTTGATATATACTCAGGTGTATCAGATAACCATAAAGATTAAATCATGCCCCTCTGCAAGTACTTAGAGTCGGCCAACTCCTTGTACCCTATTCTGTTGGAATAACCTGTCTGTGCGGTCTATCGCATGCTTGGTGGTTTCTTTTGTTATTCCATTCTTTATTATACTCAGTTGGTTAAAGTTTTGGATTTTATACTCCATGAAATTAGTGGAATATCCTTAATATTTGTGCTTCATCTAGTATCTTTTCATGGAAATATTCTTCTGAGCATTCTTGAGTTTTACCCCACAAAGCAGTATCATGTTGACAATTTGGACATTATTGGTTCCTGGATAAATTAATTCTTGAACTTGTTTTATTGAATTCTTATATCATTGTCATCATCCTCATGTTTATATTATGTTGAAAGTCATCTGTGGCCTGTAGTGCATAGATGGACTTGGAATGATTATGACCAGTGATTAATCGGTATAATCATGACCTTAATGTTACAAATGATGTGCTAAAAGTCCTCATTGGCCCATAGTGCATTGATGGACAGTTGTTGGCATGATCATGACCATTGATGAATACACGAATATCCTTGGCCTGTAGTGCATGAATAATTTGTGGTTGTGATACTAATGAATATCCTTGGCCGTAGTGCAGGGATGATGTGGATTAATTATTAAGCTGATTCCCAGTGATAAAAGTGATGAAAAACCTTTTAAATCATAAAAGATAGTAGATTTTATTCTCTACTTGACTCTTTTAATGGACTGCTTGTTCCGCTGCAGTTAAACTTGATGTTTGTTATATTATATCAGTTTAACACTGTTGAAGGCTAACGATAATTTATTCTGTATTATCTTAGTCATAATATTTCTTACTGGGCTAGTTGAGCTCACCCTTTTACTTTCATTGTTCTCTTCAGGAAATGAGAACGTAGTAGGGACTAGTCGGGGAACAGAGTGACGGTCCAGATAATAGCATTAGTAGTCCTCACTATTCTGTTAAATAGTGTGATAATAAATGTAATGAGGACTCAATTGAGTGTGGATATTGTCTAGATGACAATATTTGTATTAAAACTCACAGCATATGTTTTGTCGTATTTTACACGACTGTTGTATAATTAAGTTGTATTTAAATTTTGTACCATGTATTTGGCGACTCAAGATAGGTGATGTATACCTATTTTGGGGGCGTCATATAAGTCTTATTACAACATAATAATATTAAAGTCCTAGCGCAAAAGAACAAAGCTATTATGTAGCCTTGCCCTTACCCTTGTCCTCTTTGCTGGAAGGTTCACCACGTTCTGCCTTAACTGAAAGTTTTAAGAAAAGCAAGAACGAGCAACAATTTTGCCCAGTAAGTAATATCGCAATAAGGGTGAACAGTTATAAAGTTCAAATCTCAAGGGTATGACAGTGAATAATAGTTTAGGAATTATAAAAAACTCTCAATAAAGGTCGCTATGCATTGAAAGATATCAATAAGATCAAAGAGTTAATCATATCAAGGTTCAAGAATAATGAACACTGAGCAGTCACTAGGGACTAAGAACTCCTGCTAGAATTAACAGTATTATACTGAAAAACCAATAAAAACAAGTATAACAAGTGATTAGCTTAAGTACCCTACATTATGTATAACATTTAAACATGCTAGTATGTGCACACGTTGGTTCCCTGACAATTATAAAATTTCCCCATCAATGAGGGTTGTTCATCTTAGTAGATTTACAAGAGTCTGCACCGAGTCAATTGATTTGGATAGCTTTCTAACATATGATAATAGTCTAGCCGAATCAATGGCTTAGACAAATTTTATAATGCATTTAAGAATGATAAGTTCAATACTTGCAATAGATATGGCAATAATTTGGAATTATATAATATATAAAGCGTAAAGAGTTTAGGGAACTTGCATTCAATGTGAAAATCAAATGAAGTGAGAGAACTTGCCTTAAGCGTAGATTAAACACTTTGAAATCCTAACGTAATTATGTATATAACATCTCTATTAGTTACACAATTCTATAAGTCAATAATCTCACACAGATTCGATCACATAAGTTAACAACATGCATTCATTACTATCTTGGCAACGTAAATAGAATGTCACGTTAGTATGCTATCACACCACATAGTTATATAATCAACATCTATTTAGCTTGTAGAAAAGTAATACGAAAGTTTGTATAAATCTTTAGATTCTTGGTTGCACTTGGCCATTATGTATTAGAATTCTTTAAACATCATGAAAATCATGTATTTAAGACTAAAAATAGTATAACATACATGTTGCAAGTTTACAGATTACAAACCAATCACCAGACCAAACTATAGGAGGGCGCAGCTTCGCCCTGGTTAGGCTTAGAGATGGCGCAACTACGCTGTCCCCTGGCCAGACCAGAGTTGAGCTTTGCTCTCCCTGTGCTGTCTAATCCCAAAGCATACATGGATATTAACACATAACATAAACACATATTTAATAGTTTGCATGCTCTTAAGGTTTATCCAAGTTCAACTTTACATGTTATAGTTTTAAGTTAGTATCTCTAATGAATTAAGGCCATTTAAGGTCATGAAATCATGAGGACTACTATGTTCACCATGTATCCATGTAAGGAAATCATGAAATCAGTTAGTATGCATGGTCATAAGGGTTTTCATCATATACATATAACTAGCACAATTTATTACTTTAAAACATGTCTAATTCATGTTTGACTAACTTTCATTGCATCTAACCAAGATGGACGTACGTATGTGTTATGTGTAGTCACATAGGGAGTATTAATCATACATGCTCTAAGTTCAGAACGTACACAACATCATGTTCCTAATATTAGTTTACAACACATCCAAGTTTGCTTTTAAAAGTTATTTTAACCTAAGCTAAAGTATTTCTTAATACATGCATATCATGTTGAATCACATTTCATGCATAGCTAAACCATTTACACATGCTCACAAATATAGAAATGAGACATTATTAGTTTCATTAAGGTTCATTTCTAAAGCTCTAAGTCTTTAGAAAACACATACTAAAGCAAGTTAAGGTAATCACGTTATACAAATGGACTTAGGTGCACAATTTAGGTCTATTTTCATACATATTTAGGTCGTATTAGCATGTTAGAACTACCACACTACATCAGAAGTCAAAACTTAAGACTGATGCATGGCACAGCTACGCCGTTCTGAATTACAGGGAGCGCGCAGCTGCGCCCATCCCTAGAGAGCTCAGAAGGATCTCTACTTCTACAGAACTCAGAACCAACCGTATATTCCCTTAAATTAATATACTTAAACCAGCCACATTGCTTTTATATATGCTTACAAACTTAGTTAACATCTAGACATTAACTTACAATCCAATTTACAAGAGATTCCATGTAATTCTTGGAATTTGAAATAATTGAATGTAATAGCACCGTTTAAGAAAAACTACCTCTGTTGAAGCTTACAAATGGAAATTCTTCCAATCTTAGATTGTTCCTTCTCAATTACTAGACTCACACTATATATGAACTTAACAGAGAACTCAGTAACGTGAATTAAGAAGAAGAGCTTACAATTTATAGAGAATTCATTGTCCAATTTTGGGTTTTGCACATTTAATTAATCCAAGCTAAAGAAGAAAAATCCAATGGGTTGAGAGGGTTTGGTGAAAAGAAATTACCAACTTCCTCTCCCTTCTTCTCATCATCATTATAGCTAAAAAGTCTGAGTTTGGAAAAGGAGAGAATAGGCTAGGCCAATAGCTAATAACGTGAATGAAAAAGAAATGGTTTACTGATTTTGGGAAAAAGCTCTCTTAACACTCAGCATTTGAAAATTGGCTATTAGCTTATTAAGTTTTAATTCCTTTTTGGCTTACTAGTTCACATTTGATGACTTAATGTTATTTCTTAGACTTTAGTCATGGACACATATACACATAATCATATAATCCATGTACATTTAACTTAGATAAAATAAAGTAGTTGGGTATTATTAACCTGGTATTCTCTATAAATATTTTTATTACACAAACTCCCATGTTATAGCAATATTCAATATTAAATGTTTATTTTTCTAACATTCGACTTCTTCTCGAATTTCTAAGATGCACAGTTAAGTAATTCTTTCTATATTAAAATGTCACACATGATTCTATTTTACTACTTAGTACTCCATACCAATCAATTTAATCTTATCATATGATTTCAATAATGTCACACATTACAATAACGTCCCATATAATATCCACGGTAATAACCAACTTTTCCAAATCTGGCCACTGGCACAGCTACGCCAGTTTGTACTGTAGGAAGGGAGCAGCTGCGTCGATCCCTGGCAGTACCAAACTAGTTTAGATATTTTCCAATTCCTACCTCTACCACTGTCAACGTCAGGATTTTTATTTATCCCTTTTTGTTCTTGTCTTTTGGTGTTCTCACTTTCCTTTCCCGTTCATAAGTCATTTTTAAGTTGAAGCCGCATAAAAAAATTGAGATTTCATCTTCAAATCTACTGAGTTCGGGCTGTTTTACGCAAAATCTATCATCGTACAATCATTCTGAACTATCCTGGTAACATTTACATGTTTTCTTTTCCAAATTTTACCGTTGGAAAGTTAGATATCATATAAAATTCTTCAAAACACATAGTAGTGAATATGCATGCTCATATGACTTGATAAAAATTATTCAACACAGTAAATGTTAGTATTTTACCATGCTGAATATATTAATGTTAAAAAAATTGACTTTTGAAATAGTCAATTTTGAACCTTTTTTTGCTATTTTTTCGTCCTATTTGAGGACAAATGAGCAAAGGTTTTGAAGCAAAGTAATCCTGGTAATTAGGCTACCCTTATGGATTTTGACTTTGATGTTTTTTTATGCATATAGGATGTTTATGACTTTGAATTGGTGTGCTACTGAATGTCCACCTAGTCATGCCTACGCTCATGTGGATAGTCATTTTTACAAAGGAGGCTCTGGCAAAAAAATTTCACGAGTCTAGGCATTGAATGAACATGCATTTTTAACTCTACTGTAGATGTATGTTAAAGTAATGTATGCATGCATATAGCTATGAACTGCATTTAATGAGCTCTAGATTAGAATTTACTACACCATTTCTGAGGTGATTTAGAAACTTTTGTCTAGATATATGGATATAGACCAACCGAGTAGCTCTCGTAGGATCTCTTCAGGTGTGAGGAGGAGAGCTTCAGATGTGTCTTGACCTCACCCACCCCGACAGCCTCATCGGTTGACGGAGTCAGTGATTCGTCCTATCCAGGTTGAGAGACTAAATGTTGAGGACGAGGAGGAGGTCGTACCCATTACGGATCTTGCTCCTTTTTCTATTCCCTGCAGGGAGCTTCCAGCTATAAATGTGATGATTCTAGAGCTTCTGGATGATTTGAGTCGTCATCCCTCGATCTATATTCATGCGAACGAGGTGAAAGCCCTGTTGATCTTCCTTTCCCATTTGTGGGGTCAAGGGTTCTGATTTTGATTGACATTGTGATGCAGGTTCTCGACTTTACGCAGCCTAGAGGGAACTGGTCCATTACACATTCTCTGTACAAGAGTCTTTATCCAAAGTACCAAGAGATTGTGCATTCTTGGGGCTTCGAGGCTTTATTTTCCATCCTCCCCCATCGTTGTCCCTGGGGTTATCTCAGGACTTTGTCTAAGTGCTGGTTTCACCAGACCCAGTCTCTCCATTTGTTGGATTGTAAGGTGATGATGACAGCGATGGATTGATGGTTCATCACTGAGATGGAGTTTTCTAGGGCGCTAATGCCTTTGGTGGTAGAAATTTTCCCGACTACAGTTAGATCCTTGTTAGGAGTCCCGGCTATGGCGCTCAAGGAAAGGACTATCCGTTCTGGTCCCTTGAGTGTAGATGCCGTGAGTGGGGCTTTGACTGAGATATTGCCCGATGATCAGTGGGTTAGCGATCACATCCTTCGGCAATTATTTCTGATCATCCTCAGGGGTTATTTTCTGGCTGATAACTCTTTGACGGTGTCATTCTCTTTAGTCAGCGTCACTCGGGAGGTGGACCATGTTGGAGAGTTTGATTGGGGTTCCTACACCTTTGCCTACTTCCTCAGGGGGATGCGCCTACGCTTAGAGGGCGTGATGGAGGCTTGGTTAGGGTTTTACCCATTCCTGTTGGTGAGTATTTCCTCTTTTGATTTCCCTTGTTCGGGTTACCAGTTTGATTGACCACAAATATTTGAACTTGTATTGGAAGTTTTGGGCCTATGAGAGGCTCCCATGTCTTCATCCTGTTAACCTATTAGGTTTAGAGACCTATCCACGGGGATGGTGATGGAATTACTCCACTTTGTTGGAGGTTCCTATAGCTGAGGGTTTCACCCATTCGCGCCTATAGTTGGAGTTGTTGACCGCTGCTGTCATTACATAGGTTCCTTACTCTGGGGACCACTTGACATTTGGTTTCGAGGGTGGTTTCCCGAATGGTGTCGAGTATGTATTGTCCACCCGTCGGATTCCTATCCTTACAGACGGAGGTTGGGAGCTCTATTTAGGAGAGCTCCCTATTATGAGCACTATGAGAGATATTCGCATTCCGATCTTTCCTCATGCCAGGTGTCATTGGCCTTTATCGCAGCTGATCATTGAGGTCCCATTGATGGGCATGGATGGCTTTACTTTGTCAGAGGGACCTTTCACTCAGGAGACTTTTTACCGCTAGTGGTTCCCTCGCACCATTGGAGCTCAGACCCGCGCCACACAATTTATGGGGGATATGGTTCTTGGCTCCGTCATGGTGATATATTAGATTGCCTGCATCCGAGAGCCTACTCATCTGACGCAGATTGAGAGTTTGACCCAACAGTTGGACCGGGCACATTTCTTTATCCGACATTTGGGCAGAGACCCGTCATAGGCAGATACTTTTGATCCTTCCAGCTCTGGGGCTGGCCCTTTAGGTGGCCCATATTCAGATGGTTTTGTCAGCACAAATCCTCCATTGTATTGGCCTGGTATCCCTTCTGGAAGAGATTCAGTGACTTAGGAGGAGTTACATCAGATGGACAAATTGGATGATGTAGACATCAACACCATTGACTTCTTCTGATGCATTTCTTGTTATATCTTTTGATAGGCCCTTGTTAGTTGTTGGGCGGCTATGCCCCATTTCTCGTTATAACTTTTGATAGGCTTCTGTTAGTTATTGGGCTGTTGTTCCACATTTCCTTGTATTTTTTAGTTATACACAAAGATGATGTATTTAGATGATGATGTACTTAGGAATATATGTATATTGTTTTCCATTCCATACATCATATTGTCACCTGTTGTATATTATGCATGCATTATGTTATGGACATGCATTTCCAGAGATGGGTTTAGCATTGACCCATGGATGATCTTATGATACGGCTCTACAGATGTCGTCATCAACTGTTAGCTGGATTGAGCATAACCCACCAGTGTTGGTGGCATCTTCCTTGAGATTGTGGTACGATAGTCTGTCTTCCCTAGATCGGGTGACATTTGATCAGTTGCTATGACACTCTATGACCCTTCTGACATTTTAGATTCCACCGAGATTTATAGAGGGCATGCTGGAACATTGGGTACCAGATAGGCATGTATTCGGATTTGATACCCAAGAGTTGACTCCTACATTGGAGGAGTATGAGTGTCTTACAGACTTACCATTAGATAGGCCTTGCACTCGGATGGCTGTCAGTGACATGAGTCGGTAGTTTATGACCATGACAGGATTGAGGCACAAAGTTGCCCTGGATGAGATTTCCTCAGGGCATGTAGAGTCCATGAGTTTCTTGATTGACAGATTTGGGTTGTTGGACAGCTATTTGCGATACTCTAGGGACTTCCCAATTTCTGAGGGTGATTGACACGTCGCCTGTGTAGACATACTCTTGATGTGTATAGTGGCTTATCTGTACATGCCGTTGTACATGGACCACCTGGATATCAGAGTTATCATGGTAGTCCGTGCTCTTCGGGAAAGACATACCATCTTACCGATTATTCTGGCAGAGACCTTGAGGTCGACCACGTTTTGCCATTCCCATTTAGTAGGGGTTTTTATAGGCAGTTTGGTCTTATTGTACGTGTGGTTTATGACACACTTAAAACTAATTGGCACTTTCAGATGCTATGGGTACTATTTTTCCCATGATATAGCCATGTCATATTCCTTTCAGCCGACTGAGTGTATAAATGTAGCTTCATGGTTGGCTTTCTTGTCACGAATCGAGGACATGTTTGATATTTTACCATGTTCAGGGTTAAGCTCTCCCTATAGCTTTATCATTTATGTAGTTGGCATAGACTATCTTCCCCTGGCTGGTTAGAGGGGTGTGACCACATATCATCTAATGGCTGTTATGGCACAATTTGACCAGTTTCAAGATATTCATCCCTTTAACGGGGCAGTGGGTCAGCATTTGTCATCTCAGCTTTTGTCAGCAGAGGATTTGTCCAGGATTTATAACTGTTGGACCTGTCAAGAGATGGCAGACTTTTTCAACTAGCCATCCAGGTCGCTCTCTAGAGTATTATGCATGGTTGGAGGCAGAGATTGCATCGGCTAGGGTTGTATCCTCAGAGCCAGAGATTGATTCTGATAGTGGAGAGCCTATAGAGTACCCTAATTCTCCTATTGAGGATGAGTTGTTTACTGGTTTGTTAGTAGCTCTGGTTGATTCCCCCAGTATTCCTGCTGTAGAGTATTTAGAGCAGAGTTTACATCTGATGACGTTTGACAGGGATCAAGCTAGGGCCTTAATGTTGACAGCTCTTTCTGATAGAGATGTCATTTTGATTGAGAGAGATGATGCTCTAGATCACAGGGATACCGCTGTTATTGAGCGGGATAAGGCTCGATCATCTAGGGATGTAGCTGTTGTTAAGCGAGATGAGGCTCTAGCTACCCGAGATGCTGCCACTACAAATATTACTACATTGAGCTCTCATACTGCTGACATTATGGCAGAGATCAGTGTATTCATTGATGAGCATGATAGCACTATGTAGAGGGCCGTAGATCTCCTGGCTCGTGTGGATACCCTAGGGTAGGAACTCATAGATTTACCTCCATCTACAGAGAGGGATGTCATGTTAGACTTGATAACTCGCTTATCCACTGGTTTGTAGAGTAGCTTTGATTTTCCTGCATAGACTAGGTTAGCCATTTTTGTTATGTAAAGGATACATTTGTATATATCAAACAATATTATATGGCAAGGAAATATATTTTGATTCACTTCCGTTTTAGATATGCCTTGTTACTTGTTTGATAGTTGCCTATTCTCCAGAACTTGTGATCTTGATGAATTCTAAACTCCTCCTTGACGGATGGACATTTGAGATGTCTCAGGATTTTTCAAAATGGATCGTCGATCTTTGTATTCCCCTACCCTTTGGTGTCTTGGGACTAGTTTTTAAATATGGTTATGGAGAGGATTCTAGCTTTCCTCTATGAGGTTGATCGCCCCACAGATGGTCACTGATACTCCCTTATATGGAGGAGACTAGGTAGTTCCATCTCTCATGGATTGGTGTTTCTCTTTGAGGATTCAACCACAGCTTAGATGGTCACCAATTTTTCTCCCATTTATGTGGGGGAGACCAGGTAGTTCTATCCCTGGGGTCTAAGCCGATGATGTGTGATTTAACTGCCCCATAGATGGTCGCCGATGTATTCCCGTATATTAGGGAGATCAGATAGTTCCATCTCTTATGGTTTGGTTTGAAAGTTTGAAGGATGATCTTAGTATTGTTGACATGGTTTTATGCTTTTGTAGGGGTGAGACCGCATCGTGAATGGCTACCTATGTACTCCCATTGATGAGGGGGAGATCAGGTCTGCGTAGTTCCAATCTAGCATGAAAAGGTTGAAAGTTGTATGTGGTAAAGATGGTTTTTGTTTTTGTTTTTGTAAAGGTTAGACCGTACCATAAATGGCTGCCTATGTACTCCCGTGTATTGGGGAGATCAGGTATGCGTAGTTTGTCCCTGGTGGGAAAAACTTGAAAGTTGTATGTAGTGAGAGGTTTTGAAAACCTGAATTGAATGATGGATTTGATCTAGAACCAGGATACTAGTTTGCAGGTAACTTCAGACATAATTCCATTTGATGATGTCTGAGTTGATGAGTTGGGGAAATTCCTCGCCATCCATCTCTTGCAATCTGAGGGTTCCTTCTATCAATACCTCCTTGACAACAAACGGTCCTTCCTAGTTTGGGGAGAATTTTCCTTTAGATTGATCTTGGTTATCAAGGACCTTCTTCAAGACCAAGTCATTTTCTTTGAAATGCAGTAGCTAGACTTTCTTGTTGTAGGATTGAGCAATCCTATGTTGGTATAATTGACCATGGAATATAGCTGTGGCCCGCCTTTCATCTGTTATAGACAATTGGTGGTACAGATTTTGTAACCATTGGTCTTTATCCATTTGAGCATCTATCAACACTCTAAGTGATTCCATTTCCACCTCTATGGGGAGCACTGCTTCCATGCCATAGGTTAATGAGTAGGGGGTTGCCCCAGTGGAAGTTCGCATTGACATTTTGTAGGCTAATAGAGTTAAAGGTAACAAGTCAGGCCATCTTTTGTGATTGGCGGACATCTTTTGCATGATCTTTTTGATATTCTTATTATCCAGTTCAACAACACCATTCATCTTTAGATGATAGATGACAGAGTTGAGATGCTTGAAATTTACTGCGTAATTCCTCAATCATTTGGTTGTTGAGGTTTTTGGCATTGTCTGATACAATCACCTCTGGTTGTCCATATTAACATATGACATTGTTTCTGATGAAACCAATGATTAACTCTTTAGTAACTCTGGGGGAAAAGGCTGCTTTTACCCACTTGGTGAAGTAGTCGATCATAGTGAAGATAAACCGATGACCATTGCTGGCTTTGGGCTCGATTGGCCCGATCACGTCCATTCCCCACATTGAGAAGGGCCAGGGTTAACTCATATTGTGGAGCTCCCTTGGAGGGGCGTGGATAACATATCCATAAATTTGGCATTGATAACATCTCTTGACGTGATCATCACAATCAGCTTTTAGAGAGAGCCAGTAATGCCCTGTTCTTAAGATCTTCTTGACAAGTAGAGGACCGCTCATGTGTGGTCCGCATACTCCACCATGTATTTCGTCCATGAGTCTATGAGCTTGGTCTTTGTCTAGGAATCTTAGAAGGCCTATTCTCGTATATCTTTTATAAAGTGCGTCTCCACTTAGATAGAATTTCATGGACATATTATGGATCTGCTTTCTTTTAGCTTGAATCGCCCTAGTAGGCATAGATCCATCTCGTAGATACTCCTTGATAAAGTGGTACCAAGGGTGTTGGATGGGAGGCAGGTCATCCAATACTTCTCCGATGTAATTCCCATAGGCTGGGGCCTTTTTGCCTGGCAAAGGTAATATGTGGAATGCTTCCTTTCTCCGTTATGTCGATCAAGGAGGCCAAAGTTTCTAAGGCATCAGCAAAGTCATTCTTGTTCCGAGGAATGTGGAGGAAGGATATTTCTTTAAACTCCGAAGCCATCTGGATAACTTGCCGATGGTAAGGCAGCAAATGTAATTCCTTAGTATAATAGACCCCATTGGTTTGTCTGATTACCGGTTTGGAATCTCCAAAGACAATTAACCATTTGACACCCATGTATTGTGCTAGCTTCAATCTCATTATACAACATTCATACTCATCTGTATTGTTGGTGTTGACAAACTGCAATTTGATGGCAACGGGATACTGCTATTCCAAAATGGACACTAGAACTTCTCCAGCTCCAGTACCTTCCATGTTTACAGCTCCATCAAAATACATCCTCCATGATTGGGCTGTATTGTCCTGATGGTGTTGCTGAATTATCATTATCCTTTCATTGGGGAAATATGTTTCCAAGGGTTTGAAATCCCCGGATGGCAATGCGACCAGTTGATCCGCAATTCCTTGACCTTATATAGAATTTTGAGTCACGTAGATGATGTCAAATTGCTGGAGGATCAGATGCCATTTGGACAGTCGACAATTCACCATAAGTTAGCTAAACACGTACTTGAGAGGATCCATGCGGGATATGAGATGGGTTGTATGACCATGGAGATAATGCTGTAATCTCATGGAAGCCCATGCTAATGCACAATAAGTATTCTCAATTAAGGTATACTTGTGCTCACTGATGTTTAATCTTTTGCTGAGGTAATAGATGGCTCTTTCTTGGCCTCTATCATCTTGTTGTCCCAGCATGTAGCCCATGGCATTGTTTTTGATTGACAGGTACAAAAACAGGGGAATGCCATGTAAGACCCCAACTTTTATGGATAAAGAATAATTTTCTCGAAATATATTTTTGAATATTATGGTGTGGATTTGAAATAATGTTATAGTTGTGGGTAATATTTATAAATTTTGCAAAGTAAGCAAGTGGTTATATAATATTCGATTGGTCGGGGAATATTCGTTTTAACAGGGAATATTCATACGACGGCACAATCATTGGTGGACCCCACAACGAAAGTATTATCGTAGTTAGAAAATGATAGAATTATCTTTTTATAAAAATAACGGCGAAAGTGTTACCGTTAAAAATGTTGAACTACCCAATAGTAAAAGTACAGTAATACGCGTGGTTGTATAGTAGCACACGGTATTGATTATTGATGCTTACGTGAGAAGTCACTCAGTTATACTCAATTATTGCTACAGTAATTGCTGCATCATATCTCTCATATTATGGATTCAATTATTGTCACAGTATCATCTGCATAATATGTTATATTATTAAATCAATAATTGAGACGACAAAATTATTCAGATTATTATTTGCAATATTGACAATGTCTAGAAGTTCTGTCCTCTTTCCTGGGAATGACCTGGTTGTTAAATATTGTGAATTATAATATTAATGATGAATAAGTTCGTGTTGATTAAAGATAAAATTGATAGTTCCATTGTGTTGGAATTATTAGTGTTAATGAAAATCGATATTTATTTCGATAATAATTGATGTCTGGAGGTTATATTGACCAATCATGTATTTAACCAAATAAATGAGCAATTAATTGCTATTAATTCACATAATTATAACTATTTGTTCACATGTGTGTACTATTGATTCACATTCTTGTACTATTAGGGGATGTGGTGCAAGATTGATAACACTTGTATGACTAAGTTAAAAATGGAGGTATAGTTAAAAGTACTATATTGTAATTCATATTTTCACATGATTATAACTATTGATTCACATGATTGAACAATTGATTCACATTATTTACTATTAGAGGAGGTGGTGCAAGTTTGATAATACTTGCAGGACTAAATTAAAAATTAAGAAAAAGAGGAAGGTATTATACTGTAATAATTTGAGCCCTAAAATGTGCAATTATCGAAACTATATTTTCCTATAAATAGAAGCTCATTCTTCCTTCATTTCTCACTAATTCACTAAATCTATAAAGCAATTACTATAGAGAGAAATTATAGAGAGAAAGAAGAAGAGAAGTCTGCCAATTCATTATTCCAGTATCCAGTCTTCTTCTAAGGTAAGGGGTATTATTCTTTCGTATTCATGAAGAGAGTTATTTTCTTTCAATACTCGTAAGGGTTGTTATTCCATTCTTTATTATTATGTTGGAATAATCTGTCTATGTGAAGTACCGCATATATGGTAAAATTCTTTTGTTATTCCATCCTTTATTATTCTGTTGGAATAACCTGTCTGTGCGGTCTATCGCATGCCTAGTGAATTCTGTTGTTATTCCATTCTTTATTATTCTGTTGGAATATCCTGTCTGTGCGGATTATGCATGACCTGGTTCCATTCTTTATTATTCTATTGGAATATCCTGTCTGTGCGGATTACGCATGACCTGGTTCCATTCTTTATTATTTTGTTGGAATAACTTGTCTGTGCGGTCTATCACATGCCTGGTGAATTCCTTTGTTATTCCATTCTTTATTATTCTGTTGGAATAACCTGTCTGTGTAGACTACCGCATGCATGGTGAATGATCCTTCATATTCATTCATTATTAAATTGTGGAAATGATTTGTCTACGTGGATTACAGCATGGCGGACGAAAATCCATTTGCAGTTTCATATATTCTATTATACCTAGTTAGTTAAAATTTTGGCTTTTATACTCCATGAAATTAGTGGAATATCTTTTATATTTGCGCTTCATCTAGTATCTTTTCATGGAAATATTCTTCTGAGCATTCTTGAATTTTACTCTACAAAGCAGTATCATGTTGACAATTTGGACGTTATTGATTCCTGGATAAATTAAATTATAAATCTTTCAAATTTATCCTTGAACTTGTTTTATTTAATTATTATGTCATTGTCATCATCCTCATGCTTATATTGTGATGAAAGTCATCTTTGGCTTACGTGCATAGATGGACTTGGTATGATTATGATCATGGATTATTTGGTATAATCATGACCGTAATGTGACAAATGATGTGGTGAAAGTCCTCATTGGCCTGTAGTTCATTGATGGACAGTTGTTGGTATGATTATGACCAGGGATTATTCAGTATAATCATGACCATTGATGATTACATGAATATACTTGGCCGTGGTGCAGGGATGATTTGATTTTATTTATTAAGCTGAGTCTCAGCGATAAAGTTGATGAAAAACTTTTTAAATCATAGAAGATAGTAGATTTTATGCTTTACTTAACTCTTCTAATGGATTGCTTGTTCCGCTGCAGTTAAACTTGTTGTCTATTATATTCTATTAGTTTAACATTGTTGAAGGCTAATGATAATTTATTCTTCATTATCTTAGTCATAATATTTCTTACTGGGCTAGTTGAGCCAACCATTTTGCTTTCATTATTCTCTTCAGGAAATGAGAACGTAGCCGGGACTAGTCGGGGAATGGAGTAATGGTCCGAGATGGTGTCATAGTAGTTCTCACTATTCTATAAAATAGTGTGATAATAAATGTAATGAGGACTCCATTGAGTGTAGATATTGTCTAGATGACAATATTTGTATTAAAATTCACAGCATATGTTTTGTCGTATTTTACACGACACTTGTATAATTTAGTTTTTATTTGTATTTTGTACCATGTATTTTTCGACTCAAGATGGGTGATGTATACCTATTTTGGGGACGTCACAGTTGGTATCAAAGCTTAGGGATATGATCCTTGGCTGAGATGTGAGACAAGAACTAGGAGGGGAGAGACGGGGAATTCCTTCGCTAGTATGACCTATCTAAGTTTATTTGTTATATAATTAGTTGATCAGAGTATAGGGATAATATGTGATATGTGACGCCCCCAAATCCGGGTCTCTTCCAACCCGATAAATGGTGCTACACGGTACTACCATTCATTCACACATTTCCTCAAATAGTCACAAGAGGACTAATGTAACTCCATATTATATCGAAGTAATATTACATTACCCAGGTTCTTTGTAACCCTTTCATTTGTTCTTGTCATAATATCAATATATTACAGACATTCTTCCTATACTATTACATAAGTATGCTACGGGTTCGTCTTCGCCTTGCCTTTATCCTTGCCGGATCCTTCAGTCCGCTCGATCTTAGCTGTGTTCATATGGTTCAAGCAAGAGTGAGCATGGCTAGCTCAGCAAGTACTATAATTCTATAAATAACATGCTTGAAACATGGAACTAATATATCTCCAGTAACTGAACAATAGTTACGAAGTACTATTGGTGATTCAAAATAGCACTTCATTTCCTTCAAAACATTTTACCATCAATATTCAGTAGAATAAAAATTACGGCTCAAGATTATGAGCATACATAAGTTCTTTTGAAAAGGACATCCCGGCACTAAGTCCGTAAGTCCGGCATAGCTTACGAGCACTTCTGAGTGATCAGGTCATAGTACTCTATGTTGATCAACACTACATTCTTTAAACGTGTATAAGTTTAATTGTGGCAACCTCACGTGCCTGTCGTTAAACGACAAAAACATTTGAACATGTATGGTCTTCGATTGAAAACCATACCTATATAATTCGGTAATTTACAAATCATGCTTGACAGAATCATAATATAAGTCTAGCCGGAAGAATTGGCTTAAGACTTCATCATTCTAGATTTCATGTGAAAGAGAACATGAATTACAAAGCTTGTCCAGACTGAACTGGAACAAGGGTTAGAATACTTGCCTTTGGTGTCTGCTTACTGGTTAATACACATACACTTTAAGTCTCTATGATTCTACAATTCATAATCATATAACGTACCATATTAGTTCATAATTAACCAGGTATATGTTCTATTATACTTTGCCCTTCATCTCAATGTAATTCTAACTTAGTTTCGTTATTAAGGGTTTCGGCTTTCATTACGTCATTCATATCCCGCTCGTCTTTGATTGATTATAAACATGCATTAGTGTATTACAAGCACCTTACAATGTCTTAATTATGTTGTGATTACATCACAATTCATTACTATTAATCCCTCTTTCATTCTACACTTGGAACCCTTCTTCTCTATCTTATTCCTTGCACTGGCGCCGCGGCGCCAGTAATTGGTATGTAACTCGCGCTGCGGCGTGAGTTAGCAGTGTGCTATCATTCGGCCTCGCGCTGCAGCGCGGCCAAGAAGGCTTAGAGTCGCGCTGCGGCGCGAACTCTGGTTCTCAGAAAATTTTGTAGTTTTTGAAAATTTTGCTAACTTCCCGGACGCATAACTTCTTCGTTTTAACTCCGAATTGGTCCGTTCAAAAGCCTACGGTTCACTAATTTCATAATATATGCGTTCATGCAAGAATTTTATCTATTTGACTTCATTTGCTAAAATTTGACCTATTAGTCCATTTTAACAAAAACGATAAACGTTCGTGAACGTTCAACGCTCATTTCTTCGTTCTAAGTCGGAATTCGGTCATTTTCGAGTCCACAACTCTATAATGACTACAATGACTTGTCTCATCAAAAGCCAACGTTTTCCGACTTCCAACACAACATATGACTTCTATTCCGAGAATTTTACGAATTCGACGTTAATCGTCTAATCGTGCGAAGTTCGTCTAATCAACCATACTAAGCGTTCTAAGTGGATTTTAACCAACATATCATCATTTCAAGTTATTTACTACACCAACTTATAATCAAAGTAGGTTTTTGACTTATTTTCATAAGTCATTGACTTTCTCAACTTATGAACTAGAAATCTTCATACTCATGACTTACCAATATTTTAAGTCCTTCAATCAATGTTCTCATGTTATAAACAACATACTAACATCATATGACAAGTCCTTCATGATCCTAACAACTTATTAGGGTTCAAGTTTCTTATTCAACTTATTCGGCTTAAGTTCATTCCTTATAACTTATTACATGTTATCCTCAAGCAATCCCCCTTCTCTATCAATCCTATCATAGAAAAGATATAGATAAAAGAAAATGAGTCTTACCCTTGAAGACTTCTATTTGCTTTGGAAACTATCAAAGGTTGAAGTGGCTTATAAGTGCTTTAAGTGACTTATTCTCTCTACCAAATAAGTAGTTTATATGCTTGAGAGGAAAGTGTTTGGATGATAACAAAAACAACCAACAAAATGAAATGAACTTGGTATTTATAGGCCACCAAAGCTTGGGGCAAAATGGACAATAATCAATCCCACCTCCTCATTCCACCTCGTCATTCCACCTCCTTACTATTCACAACTTAACCTTCACGTCTTCTTGCTAGCCACTTCTTTTACTTGCTCACCACAACACTTGGTCATCACACTTAATCCTTGCCTATCAAGACTACCCACTTCCTCACTTGGTTTGACCCATGGGTCAAGGCTTCACCTTGGGCTTGGTTAATTAGTCCAACTACTTTCCTATTGGGCTTGAATTACAATAGATTGGACTTGTGATAATCATACACTTGGGCTTCTATCAATAAACTAGAAATCCCACAAGTCCATTACCTTAAATTCAATAACCTAACATACATATCCTACGCATAATTCTCGTATGCTATCTCGCATATTAATTCAAAATATACATTATCTCGTTCTTCGTACATAATAATACAATACGTCGTATTTATACCTTCATTCCTTACTGCATATAATGCTTACACATTATACGATCACAACTTCCTTCTTTTAACGCTTAATAACCTAACTATCTCAAATTAGGTACGCATGCGAAATATTTCATTTTCCATACTTAGATTATTATTACATAATCGATATCATCTCGATATTATAACATTACGTATTTCTCGGAAGTTCAAAAATAATTCCCGAGCAGAAATTGATGAATAGTGTTTTTCGGAAAATTTCTCAGAAAACTTTTATTTTCGTTTTAGAAATTCAAACACTTTAATTCTCCGACGTAGTTAAAATACTACGACGTTACGACGTTTCTAGGTTATAGAACGACATCCATATTCTCAACACGTAATAATAATAAATAATATTATTTTATTCATTATTAAAAGAAATTACAAAATGTTCAATTTTCTGGGGCGTTACACTCTCTCCCCCTTATAAGGATTCTGTCCCCAGAATCTCGCTATATAAAAAAAAATTACACAAATAAATTCGGGTAATTCTTTTTCATCATATCTTCTAACTCCCACGTTGCTTCTTCTGCATCGTGGTTCTTCCATATCACCTTTACTGAAACTATAATTTTGTTTCGCAGAATTTGTTCTTTCCTATCGACAATTTGAATTGGCATTTCCTCATACGTTAAGTCCTTCTCGACATGAATAGGCTCGTATTCTATCACGTGCTTATAATCCGGCTTATAAGGACGTATTACCGAAACATGAAATACATTATGTATTCATTCTAGGTCTGGAGGTAACGCTACCATGTAAGCTACTTCACCTACCCGTTTTAAAACCTCAAAAGGTCCTATAAATCTCGGACTTAACTTTCCTTTCTTCCCAAAACGTATCTTTCCTTTCCAGGGAGATACTTTTAGGAATACGTATGAACCCACTTCAAACTCTCGATTCTCTCTATGCGGATCTGTAAACTTCTTCTGTCTGTCTTGAGCTGCTAAGAGACGCATCTGAATCTTTTTAACAATATCCGCTGTCTGTTGCACCAATTCTGGTCCCAACATTCGGCGTTCTCCTACCTCATCCCAATACAGTGGCGTTCTGCATTTCCTACCATACAAAGCTTCGTAAGGCGGCATACCTATGCTTGCATGATAACTATTGTTATAGGCAAACTCCACTAATGGTAGATGATCATCCCAACTACCCTTGAAATCCATAACGCATGCTCTTAGCATATCTTCTAATGTCTGAATTGTCCTCTCGCTTTGTCCATCCGTTTGTGGATGATACGCCGTACTCAGCTTCAACTGCGTTCCCAACTGCTCTTGCAGACTTCTCCAAAAGTTCGACGTGAATCGTGGATCACGATCTGACACAATCGATACTGGCACTCCATGTCTAGAGATTATTTCCTTAATATAAAGTCTAGCTAACTGGTCTAAGTTATACTTAACCCTAATTGGCAAAAAGTGAGCTGATTTCGTCAATCGGTCCACTATTACCCAAATTGCATCATACCCCTTATAAGTAGTCGGAAGTCCCACCACAAAATCCATTGTGATATTCTCCCATTTCCACTCCGGAATCTCTAATGACTGTAACAAGCCACTAGGTCGTTGATGTTCAGCCTTAACTCTCTGACAAGTTAAGCACTTACTAACGTACTCAGCAATCTCTCTCTTCATGTTCGGCCACCAGAAACTCTGTCGAAGGTCTTGATACATCTTAGTGCTACCAGGATGAATCGAAAACCTTGAACCATGAGCCTCTTGTAGAACCTGCTCCCTTAATTCCGTCTCATCCGGAACCCAAATTCTTCCGTCAAATCTCAATAATCCCTCGTTATCAAGACTATATTTAGTATCTTTTTCATTGGTCAGCCGTTCCTTCATCCGTTCACACTCATCAGTTTTGAGTTGCACCTCCTTAATTCTCTCTACGATGGTTGGTTGCATCTCCATTGCAAACAACATTGGTCCTTCTTCTTCACTGGGTAGCTTCACCTCTAACTCCATCCTTGCCATCTCTGTTATTAACTCAGTTTGAGCCGTTAACAAAGACAACTTTTCCCGACCCTTTCTACTTAAGGCATCGGCAACTACATTGGCTTTTCCAGGGTGATACATGATTTTACAGTCGTAATCCTTTATCAACTCCAGCCATCTTCTCTGCCTCATATTCAACTCCTTCTGTGTGAAGATATATTTTAGACTTTTATGGTCCGTGTATATCTCACCTTTTTCTCCATAAAGATAATGTCTCCATATCTTTAGAGCAAAAACTACTGCGGCTAGTTCTAGATCATGAGTAGGGTAAACTTTCTCATAATCCTTCAACTGCCTAGATGCATACGCAATGACCTTACCATGCTGCATGAGCACGCAACCAAGTCCTCTATGCGAAGCATCACTATAAACTACAAAATTTCCCGTGTCATCGGGTAATGACAACACAGGTGCCTCACTCAACCTCTTCTTTAGTTCTTGGAAACTGTTCTCACACTTGTCAGTCCAAGCGTATTTCACCGTCTTCCTCGTCAAATTAGTCAACGGAGTAGCTATCTTTGAAAAATCCTGGATAAATCTCCGATAGTAACCCGCTAACCCTAGGAAACTCCGCACCTCCGTCGGCGTTTTCGGTTGTTCCCAATTCATCACGGCTTCTACCTTCGCTGGATCCACTGAAATCCCCTCATGGTCAATGACATGACCTAAAAATTGCACCTTCTCTAACCAAAATTCACACTTTGTGAATTTCGCATACAACTTCTCCTTCCTTAATGTCTCCAACATTAATCTAAGGTGTTCAACATGATCTTCTGGCGTCTTAGAATAGACTAGAATATCATCTATAAACACCACGACGAACTTGTCCAAATATTGTTTGAACACTCTGTTCATCATATCCATGAATGCAGCTGGTGCATTTGTCAACCCAAATGACATCACTAAAAACTCGTAATGACCATAACGAGTCCTGAATGCTGTCTTTGGCACGTCCTCCTTCCTAACCTTCAACTGATGATACCCCATTCGTAAATCTATTTTAGAAAAATAATTAGCCCCTTTCAGCTGATCAAAGAGATCATCGATCCTGGGCAATGGGTATTTATTCTTTATCGTTAACTTGTTCAACTCTCTGTAGTCGATACAAAGTCTTAACGATCCGTCCTTCTTCTTGACAAACAGTACCGGTGCTCCCCACGGTGACACACTCGGCTGAATGTACTTCTTATCCAATAGTTCTTGTAACTGCACCATCAACTCCTTCATCTCTACTGGCGTCAAACGGTACGGTGCCCTGGAAACTGGTGCCGCTCCTGGCACAATGTCTATCACAAATTCTGTCTCCCTATCCGGCGGAAGACCAGGTAATTCACTCGGAAATACATCGGCGAATTCCCTCACTATAGGTATTTGTTCCATGGTTGCTACCACTCTTTCGGTATCAACAACATGTCACAGATATCCTACGCATCCCTTCCTCAGTAATTTTCTAGTTTGTGTCATGGTTAGACAACATGAACGTCCCGGCGATCTATTCCCATAAAATACTACCCGAGGTTGTTCTAACGTCTTAATGTTCACACACTTCTTTTGACAATCTATTATTGCCCCATGGTTTACTAACCAATCCATTCCAAGAATTACATCGAATTCTTCTAACTTTATTGGTAATAAATCTACCGATAATTTACAACCCCGTATATCTACACAACAACTCCTATGAACATCTTCAATAGGAATTATATCTTCGTTTGCTACCTTAATATTTACAGGTATAGGTAACTTTTCGGGAAGTAGTCCTAATCGTCTAGCAAAACCGCATGCTATAAATGAACAGGTAGCACTCGAATCAAACAGCACGTACGCATTGATATCGTTGATCGGGATAATACCTGCAACGACGTCCCCTGATGCAACCGCATCCTGGACTGTCATGTTAAAGGTACGACCCATCGGCCTACCCTGCTGAGCTGGACCCCCAATAGCTAACTTACCGCTATTAGTGCCCCGATTCCCGTCCGTCCCCTTCTTCGGGCAGTTCTTTGCCATGTTGTCGGTTGACCCACACACAAAGCATCCATGATTCTTTTTCGGACTCGGACAATTTGGCGCAATATGCCCCTCCTGTCCGCAGTTGTAACAGACGACCTTCCCCTTGAGACAGACTCCTAAATGAGTCTTTCCACAGGTCTTGCAGGCCTCCATTCTTCTCTTTGTGTCTCCTTGCTTCACTCCGGTATTCCCAGAGTTAATTACCTTCCTCTTTTGACCCTCGCCACTCCCACTGGCTCCCTCAATCTTGACTCTCCCGTCAACCTTCCCCTTATTCCTCTTTTCCTTATGGTATTGGCTCAACGCCTCACTACCACCTTCAGCGATTATCGCCTTCTCTAAAACGATCCCAAAAGAAGTACTTTGGAATACGGATATACGGTTATAGAGCCAGGGTTTCAAGCCCTGCTCGAACCGTCGCGCCTTCCTCACCTCGGTATCCACTTGGTGTGGAGCGAACCTAGCCAGTTCATTGAACTTGGCAGCGTATTGGGGAACCGTCATTTCCCCTTGTTTCAGCTCTAAAAACCGCATCTCCATCCTTCCCTGCATGCTCGTGGGAAAATAGTTCTCGAAGAATATCTCCTTGAATCTATCCCACGTTAAAGTTGTTATCCCGACCCTAGCCTGATTGGCTTCCCACCAAAAATTGGCCTCTCCCTTCATCATATAGGTTGCAAAGGCAACCTTCTGGGCCTCATCAACATTTGCAATTACGAATGCCTTCTCTATCTCCTTAACCCACGTTTGGGCTTCGATTGGGTCCGTAGTTCCTTTGAACTCCGGCGGACCTACACTCTTAAAATCCTTAAAGGTAGTAGCTCGTGCTACTCCTGGATTTACGGGGATATTAGCCCCTGTTCTATTAAAGGCGGCTGTTAATAAATTAACAAACTCCTGCATCGCGTTAACCGGACCTCCCTCCGGTTGATTTACATTCGCACCTTGATTACGTTGCACTCTTCTCGGCGGCATTTTTCCTGATACAATAAACACATTGCTTTATTATTCCTTTCTTTATTAGCTATCATTAATATAAAACAATAACTCCAAACATTCATAACTCATTGCTTTCCATAAAACGATCTTTATATACATTCTTTGTAGTATAATACTACATCGGTTACATACTCAGCCTAAGCTGATTACATTACTTTCCCGCCATCACTTTCCAAAAATTGGGACTTACAAAAGACTACCCTTTACTATACAAAAAGGGTTTTACATCACTACTACTTACAAAAATATCTACAAACTACTCTAACCACCACTTAAACTACATCTGCCTCAAGGCATTATTGAAATCTGCCTTGGCCAGACCGGCAATGATATCACGGCTAATAGTATGCCGCGTTTGCCCCACCTCCACCGGATATCCAGCTACCTGCTGCTGAAAATCCGTGTGAGAACTCCTATAGATATAGGACATCCTCCCTATTTTCTGCACTTTTGTCTTGAGCTCCTCCTTAAGCTCCAAGACCTCGTGCTTTAAATCCTGGACTTTGTCCTTAGCCAAAATCCTCTCGTCATGCTCCTGCTCCCACATGGACTCAACATCAGTCTTGTCCTCTATAAGCATTTGAAGCTCTGCCTTCAGCTCCTTAACCTCCTGACAGTAATGGATATTTCTATCCAACACTGACATAAACAGAGACATCATCGACCCCCCAGGAGCTATCTCTGCTGCTATAGCCACTGGGTTAAAGGAGACTGTCTCTACCTCCTCCTCTATCATCCCGTCAAATACTGACATGTAGTCAGCTTCTTCTGAGTCTTCAGACTCAATGATTACTACTTCTGGCTCTGCTGCTATAGGGTTCGGTACAACCTCTACTTGGTTCACCGACTCTTCACTTATGGTCTGTTCATAAACAAACATCTCGTTTACTCCTGACATCTACATAAAACAAATGAGTTGATTAGTACACGTCAGTAAAATAATAAAAATACATATCATAATCATAATGCATTTTTATAAGGTTATTTTCTTCTTGTATTTCTTTGATTCTTCCTAAGGTTATGGCTTAAGGTTTTAATTTCCCCCCTTAAGTTTTATAACCTCTTGCTCTGATACCAACCTGTGACGCCCCCAAATCCGGGTCTCTTCCAACCCGAAAAATGGTGCTACACGGTACTACCATTCATTCACACATTTCCTCAAATAGTCACAAGAGGACTAATATAACGCCACATTATATCGAAGTAATATTACATTACCCAGGTTCTTTGTAACCCTTTCATTTGTTCTTGTCATAATATCAATATATTACAGACATTCTTCCTATACTATAACATAAGTATGCTACGGGTTCGTCTTCGCCTTGCCTTTATCCTTGCCGGATCCTTCAGTCCGCTCGATCTTAGCTGTGTTCATATGGTTCAAGCAAGAGTGAGCATGGCTAGCTCAGCATGTACTATAATTCTAATAAATAACATGCTTGAAACATGGAACTAATATATCTCCAGTAACTGAACAATAGTTACGAAGTACTATTGGTGATTCAAAATAGCACTTCATTTCCTTCAAAACATTTTACCATCAATATTCAGTAGAATAACAATTACGGCTCAAGATTATGAGCATACATAAGTTCTTTTGAAAAGGACATCCCGGCACTAAGTTCGTAAGTCCGGCATAGCTTACGAGCACTTCTGAGTGATCAGCTCATAGTACTCTATGTTGATCAACACTACATTCTTTAAACGTGTATACGTTTAATTGTGGCAACCTCACGTGCCTGTCGTTAAACGACAAAAACATTTGAACATGTATGGTCTTCGATTGAAAACCATACCTATATAATTCGGTAATTTACAAATCATGCTTGACAGAATCATAATATAAGTCTAGCCGGAAGAATTGGCTTAAGACTTCATCATTCTAGATATCATGTGAAAGAGAACATGAATTACAAAGCTTGTCCAGACTGAATTGGAACAAGGGTTAGAATACTTGCCTTTGGTGTCTGCTTACTGGTTAATACACGTACACTTTAAGTCTCTATGATTCTACAATTCATAATCATATAACTTACCATATTAGTTCATAATTAACCAGGTATATGTTCTATTATACTTTACCCTTCATCTCAATGTAATTCTAACTTAGTTTCGTTATTAAGGGTTTCGGCTTTCATTACGTCATTCATATCCCGCTCGTCTTTGATTGATTATAAACATGCATTAGTGTATTACAAGCACCTTACAATGTCTTAATTATGTTGTGATTACATCACAATTCATTACTATTAATCCCTCTTTCATTCTACACTTGGAACCCTTCTTTTCTATCTTCTTCCTTGCACTGGCGCCGCGACGCCAGTAATTGGTCTGTAACTCGCGCTGCGGCGTGAGTTAGTAGTGTGCTATCATCCGGCCTCGCGCTGCGGCGCGGCCAAGAAAGCTTAGAGTCGCGCTGCGGCGCGGACTCTGGTTCTCAGAAAATTTTGCAGTTTTTGAAAATTTTGCTAACTTCCCGGACGCATAACTTCTTCGTTTTAACTCTGAATTGGTCCGTTCAAAAGCCTACGGTTCACAAATTTCATAATCTATGCGTTCATGCAAGAATTTTATCTATTTGACTTCATTTGCTAAAATTTGACCTATTAGTCCATTTTAACAAAAACGATAAACGTTCGTGAACGTTCAACGCTCATTTCTTCGTTCTAAGTCGGAATTCGGTCATTTTCGAGTCCACAACTCTATAATGACTACAATGACTTGTCTCATCAAAAACCAACGTTTTTTGACTTCCAACACAACATATGACTTCTATTCCGAGAATTTCACGAATTCGACGTTAATCGTCTAATCGTGCGAAGTTCGTCAAATCAACCATACTAAGCGTTCTAAGTGGATTTTAACCAACATATCATCATTTCAAGTTATTTACTACACCAACTTATAATCAAAGTAGGTTTTTGACTTATTTTCATAAGTCATTGACTTTCTCAACTTATGAACTAGAAATCTTCATACTCATGACTTACCAATAATTTAAGTCCTTCAATCAATGTTCTCATGTTATAAACAACATACTAACATCATATGACAAGTCCTTCATGATCCTAACAACTTATTAGGGTTCAAGTTGCTTATTCAACTTATTCGGCTTAAGTTCATTCCTTATAACTTATTACATGTTATCCTCAAGCAATCCCCCTTCTCTATCAATCCTATCATAGAAAAAATATAGATAAAAGAAAATGAGTCTTACCCTTGAAGACTTCTATTTGCTTTGGAAACTATCAAAGGTTGAAGTGGCTTATAAGTGCTTTAAGTGACTTATTCTCTCTACCAAATAAGTAGCTTATATGCTTGAGAGGAAAGTGTTTGGATGATAACAAAAACAACCAACAAAATGAAATGAACTTGGTATTTATAGGCCACCAAAGCTTGGGGCAAAATGGACAATAATCAATCCCACCTCCTCATTCCACCTCCTCATTCCACCTCCTTACTATTCACAACTTAACCTTCAAGTCTTCTTGCTAGCCACTTCTTTTACTTGCTCACCACAACACTTGGTCATCACACTTAATCCTTGCCCATCAAGACTACCCACTTCCTCACTTGGTTTGACCCATGGGTCAAGGCTTCACCTTGGGCTTGGTTAATTAGTCCAACTACTTTCCTATTGGGCTTGAGTTACAATAGATTGGACTTGTGATAATCATACACTTGGGCTTCTATCAATAAACTAGAAATCCCACAAGTCCATTACCTTAAATTTAATAACCTAACATACATATCCTACGTATAATTCTCGTATGCTATCTCGCATATTAATTCAAAATATACATTATCTCGTTCTTCGTACATAATAATACAATACGTCGTATTTATACCTTCATTCCTTACTGCATATAATGCTTACACATTATACGATCACAACTTCCTTCTTTTAACGCTTAATAACCTAACTATCTCAAATTAGGTACGCATGCGAAATATTTCATTTTCCATACTTAGATTATTATTATTACATAATCGATATCATCTCGATATTATAACATTACGTATTTCTCGGAAGTTCAAAAATAATTCCCGAGCAGAAATTGATGAATAGTGTTTTTCGGAAAATTTCTCAGAAAACTTTTATTTTCGTTTTAGAAATTCAAACACTTTAATTCTCCCACGTAGTTAAAATACTACGACGTTACGACATTTCTAGGTTATAGAACGACATCCATATTCTCAACACGCAATAATAATAAATAATATTATTTTATTCATAATTAAAAGAAATTACAAAATGTTCAATTTTCTGGGGCGTTACATGATATGATAATTAACCCTTATTTTCTGGCAGTATTTGAAAATGGCATCCGAAAATGTTGAGATAAGCAATGAAGCACATGAGACCGTTTTGTCACCACAGATTAATACTCAAGATAATGTGCAACAGGAAGACAATAATCTTCAGGTAAACAACAACGATCAAATGATGAATGATGGGATGTTCAGAGGCTTTATGCAATTTATGCAACATCAGGCGAGGGTGGCTCCTGTCCAAAATGCAGGTGGAAACACTGACAACTCTTGGACGGTCACCGCTAAGCAGTTCAAGGAGCTGGGACCACCGGAGTTTTTTGGAGATCCAAAACCATTTAAGGCGGAGATGTGGATAAAGCAGATCAACAAGATATTTCATGTCTTGGGATGCTCCGAGGAGCAAAAGGTTCCCTTTGCCACCTTCATGTTGCGAGGAGAGGCAAATTACTAGTGGGAATCTGTAAAGCGTACTCAACCTACCGCATTGAAGATGTCTTGGGAGAAGTTCTAAGAACTGTTCAACGACAAGTACTTTACTGAAAGTATTCGTCACATGAAGGAGGTAGAGTTCATCAAGCTTGAGCAAAACAATATGACCATGGCGCAGTACGAATCTAAGTTTTTCGATTTGTCTCAGTTTGTGTCCCACTTGGTTGATAATGAAGAGCGAATGACGCGGATGTTTCTAAGAGGTTTGAAACCCGAGATATGTCAATACCTAATTTCTCACAAACTGTGTTTGTATTCAGATGTTGTGAATAGGGCTCAGTTATTGGAGCGCGATAATGAGTTAACCCAACCAAGAGAGAGCAGCCGACAAGTCGATAATACCAGTGGTAGCAGTCATCGAAACGGTGACAACAAGCGTGGAGGGAATCAACATGCCAGAAATGGTAATCATGGCCATGACAATAAGAGTGAACATTTCAAGAAGAGGAGATTCAACAATGATGGAAAGACGTCAGCACTAACACCTGTTGTTAAGGAAGGAGAAAACCGATCATATGTTACAAATGCGGAGGGAAGGGACATATCAGTCCAAATTGCATGATGCAGTCCAAAGCGTGTTACAATTGTGTAAAAGAAGGTCACCTAGCTCGATTTTATAATGCACCGAAGTCAAGTCCAGCTGGGATGGAGGCATCGAAGGGTGTCCCAGACAAGACAAAACCGGTAGTTCATGGGAGAGCATTTGTCGTAACCTCCCAAAAAGTGAGGAATCCGAACGAAGTGATCACGGGTAAGATAATCATAAACTCTAACGAAGTTTATACTTTATTTGATACCAGTTCTACCCATTCTTTTATTTCTCCTACTTGCGCTCAACGTTTAAATTTGACTTCGGAGAAATTAGACTTTGACTTATCAGTTGAAACTCCGTTGGGAGAAACCTTCATTACATCCACTGTTTATACGTCTTGTTTGATTCAAATCGGTAACCACACGTTACCTGTCGATCTTATTTCTTTAAAAATACTTGCATTTGATGTGATTTTAGGGATTGATTGGTTAACTACTCATCATGCTAAAATCGATTGTTTTCGTAAGGTTGTTAGCTATCATATTCCTAACCAACCTATTATATGAATTTAAGCAACCAACCCACTAAAGTCAATCACTGTCATATTAAGTCATAAAGCTATTCGTTTATTGAAAAACTAATGTCAAGCTTTCTTAGCCCATGTCTCAGATTTAAATAAAAATACGTCAGATTTGAATGATATTTCTATTGTTAATAAATTTCCTAACGTATTCCCTGAAGAACTTCCTGACCTACCCCCAGAGCGTGAAATTGAATTTTGTATCGACCTTGAATTCGGTACAACACCCATTTCCAAAGACCCATATCGAATGGCTCCTACTGAACTTCAAGAGTTAAAAACCTAACTACAGGAAAACAAGACATCAGTTTCATTCGTCCTAGTACGTCTCCTTGGGGTGCTCCTATTTTATTCATGAAGAAAAAAGATGGAAGTATGCGACTTTGTATTGATTATCGGGAGTTGAATCATGTCACCATCAAAAATAGGTACCCATTGTCTCGCATTGATGACCTATTTGACCAGTTACAAGGAGCTAAATTCTTTTCAAAGATTAATCTTCGTTCCGAATATCATCAATTGAAGATTAAAACTGATGACATTCCAAAGACTGCTTTCAGAACTCGGTACTGGCATTATGAATTCCTAGTCAAGTCTTTTGGATTGACTAATTCTCCTACTGCCTTCATGGACATGATGAACCGAGTATTCAAGGAATATTTGGATCACTTTGTGGTCGTCTTTATTGATGACATCCTTATATACTCCAAAACCCGTGAAGACCATGAGCAACACTTGAGGCTGATACTTCAAAAGCTTCGAGAAAACAAGCTTTATGTCAAGTTGAAGAAATGTGAGTTCTGACTTGAGGAAGTTGCATTCCTTGGGCACATGATATCAAATCATGGAATATCTGTTGACCCAGTGAAGATTGAAGCAATTCAAAGCTGGGAGCAATTAAAGTCAGTGACCGAAGTACGTAGATTTCTCGGCTTAGCTGGTTATTATCGGAGATTCGTGGAAGAATTTTCTCGAATCGCTACTCCATTAACTCAGCTGACTCGAAAAGATACAAAGTTTGGTTGAAGCGAGGAATGTGAGAAGAGTTTTCAAGAACTCAAGAGAAGACTCATTTCAGCACCTGTTCTAATAATACCATCTGGCTCGGAGGGATTTGTCATCTACAGTGATGCTTCAGGCAAAGGGTTAAGATGTGTTCTCATGCAACATGGGAAAGTCATAGTTTATGCCTCACGACAACTCAAAGAATATGAGAGGAATTATCCTACTCATGATCTAGAGTTGGCAGAAGTCGTTTTTGCGCTTAAGATTTGGAGGCATTACCTGTTAGGTTTGTAATATTCATGAACGCAATCAAATTGCAAAAATTAGCAGAAGCGTGTAAAAATCAGAGTTTAAAATTTTACAAACCATATACCCGGATCACCCTTTATGCACAATTATTAATTTAACGAAAAGATAAAGAATAAAATCATACCCTTGAAGATCAAGCTTCCTCAGGTACAAGTTCACCTCCAAATCTTTTCGCGTTCAACTTGAATCCACCGGGTTTGGTTCCTTCCCTTGATCAACGTTAGCCACCCAATTGTTTGGCCTCTAGAGGTGATCCACCAAGGAGGAAGAAGAATTCAAGAAGATGGGTATTTGCTCAAACCCTAGTTTTCTATCTCTAGTAGAAAAAGGGGCGTACTCTCCAACAATTGGAATTACGTATTCTAATAATACGTCAACCTCTCCCCCACCCATAATAAGACTCCTCTTATTTATAGATGTGGGCAACCCATCCTTAACAATTAAGGAATTGGGTTTTATTTTAATTAATTAAACTCTTTTAATTAATAAGGCTCCTAATCTTATTAGGAATAATTAATTAACCTTTTAATTAATTAAGCTCCCTAATCTTATTAGGGATAATTAATTAAACTCTTTTAATTAATTTGCCTCCTAATCCTATTAGGATATTTTAGAGTACTTTTATTAATTAATTCCCAAACTCCTTTAGGAATTAAATAATAATAATAATAGTAATAATAATAATAAGACTCCTCTTATTAATTTATATTTAATATTTCTAAAATATTAAATAATAAATATTAAGCTATTTAATTTATTCTATCACCATAGATTAAATTAAATATACTTAACTTATTATTACGATTATGCAATTAACTTCTTAAATAATTATTCTTCCTTTTATGGTGTGACCCTTTAGGTTCTCCATATTAAACCGGTTGTGAATAAATCAATTAGAACAATTTTAATCTTATTTAAATAAATAAATTAAACTAATAATTTATTTAAATAAATAATATTTATTCTACAATAGGGATAAGCCTCCCTAGCGATCAACGACTTTCCAGATAATATAGATTTCAACATTAATCATAAAAGAACCTTTGAGTAAATAGTTACCGTACAATTCAATCCTTCCACCATACAATGTCCCAATTAAATATAAGACATGAAATTTCTGTCAAGTCTTATTTTATTTAATTATATGTATTTCGACTCTTAAATGCACAACTCCAAATAATGCAAATTAGAAACTCCTTTCTAATTTCATTCTGCCTTGGCCAAGGACTACTGAGTTGTCATTTATCGAATCACATAGGACATTTCTCTTCTTTTACTAGAAGTGGTAGATTCTTTATTGATCATACATTATCTCCATGTACAACTTATTATACCCAAGCATACCCTTTGATATACCATAAGGGTCTTAAGGAATAAGTCAAAGTATAACTCATCATACACAAGATACTATGATGATCTCAAGTCCAAGGATTACTTGTACTACTATCACTATAGGAATTCCTATTGACATGCAAGTAAAACTCCATTAGGTATTCCTTAGCGAGCCACGTTCAGTGAACTTATTCTCTAATAAGCACCTACATACTTGCTTTAGTGTCTCCACACAAATGATCATGAGATCAATCATCCTCATCCAATGAGCAAGCAACGTATGTACCAATCTATCCGGATTCACTAATCCCCAATTTAGTAATCCAACGATTGGGAACTATTTTAGTTTTAAGCTTTCTAAGAATTTAGATCTCATTAGAATGATCATCATCATTATTCTAAAAGCATTGCTTAAAACTATGGGTTTATCACATATTATATAACAACATCATGTAGATAATTAAAAGCCTTTAATAAATTAATACTTTTTATTAATAAATGAATAAGATTGTTTACAAAGTATATGCTTTATCATCAAACATGATTGGCTTGTGTGCATACTACTTTCATTACCCGTATGGAGAGAAGGTGGAGATCTATACGGATCATAAAAGCTTCAAATATTTCTTCACTCAAAAGGAACTCAACATCCGGCAACGACGATGGCTTGAGTTGTTGAAATATTATGATCATACCATCCAATACCATCCTGAAAAAGCGAACATAGTAGATGACGCATTGAGTAGAAGATCATATGCGGGCACGAGTGCAATATTGTCAACGCAAAGGCCCATTTTGTATAACTTGGAAAGGATGGAAATAGAGTTAAAGACTCCAGGGACCCATGTGATGATGGCGCAAATATACGAGTGGAAATGACTTTAATCGATAAAGTTAAAGCTGCTCAAGCTACAGACCTGGAGCTGATACGTATGAGGAAGAAAGTATAAGAAGGTGCTATTCCGGAAGCAAGAATCGATGAAGAAGGATTACTTCGAGTCAACTCCAGACTTTGTTTTCCTAACGATTCTGACTTAAAGTATAAAATCATTATGGAGGCACACAACACACCATTTGCAATCCATCTTGGGAGTACCAAAATGTATAGTGATCTTCGACATACATTTTGGTAGAGCAATATGAAGAGAGATATAGCAGGGTTTATTTCAAGATGTCTAACTTGTCAATGAGTCAAGGCGGAGCATCAAGTGCCAAAAGGTCCATTGCAACCACTTGAAATTCCAGAATGGAAGTGGGAGCACATTACCATGGATTTCGTTACTGGTCTTCCAAAGGTTTCTCAAGTCATAGATGTGATTTGGGTCATTGTTGATAGATTGACCAAGTTTGCTCATTTCTTACTGATACGAGAAACTTATACACTTGAACGTCTTGCTAGTATATACATAAACGAGATTGTAAGATTGCATGAAATGCCAGTATCCATAGTTTCTGATCGAGACCCAAGATTCACTTCAAGGTTTTGGGTTAATTTGCAAAAAGCTATGGGCACGGATTTACGATTTAGTTCGGCATATCATCCTCAAACGGACGGGAAGTTAGAAAGGACTATTCAAACTCTTGAAGATTTATTAAGACTCTATGTCCTTGACTTCAAGGGAAGTTGGGATAAGTTCTTACCATTGGTGGAGTTTTCCTACAATAATAGTTATCTAGCAAGTATTGGCATGGCTCCATTTGAGGCATTATATGGAAGAAAGTGTCGTTCTCCAGTATGCTGGGATGAGGTGGGTGAAGCAACATTGTTAGGACCGGAGTTGGTACGTATGACTACAGAAAATATTAAAACGATCCGACAACGTATAAAAACCTCACAAGAACGACTAAAGAGTTATGCTGATCTTCATCGAAAGGACGTGGAATTCAATATTGGAGATCATGTGTTGTTGCGTATTGTTCCATGTAAAGGAGTTACGAGATTTGGAAAGAAAGAATAGCTCAATTCTCGATTCATTGGCCCATTTTTAATCCTCGATCGAGTAGGAACCTATAGATTTGCCTTACCGCCAAGTATGTCTCGTGTTCATAATGTTTTTTCACATATCTATGTTACGTAAATATGTGAAAGACCCAAACCACATTATTGAAATAGAACCAGACGAGATAGAGGAAGATTTAACATATGAAGAGTTACATGTTAAAATCTTGGATAAGAAGGATCATATTCTACGCTCCAACATTATACCTTAAGTCAAAGTTTTGTGGAGAAACCACGATGTGGAGGAAATGACCTGAGAGTTAGAATCTGAGATGAAGTCAAGATATCCTCACCTCTTTGATATACGAGGTACGTACCCTAATTTCGAGGACGAAATTTCATAAGAAGGGGGGTTGTAAGACCCCAACTTTTATGAATAAAGAATAATTTTCTTGAAATATATTTTTGAATATTATGGTGTGGATTTGATATAATGTTATAGTTGTGGGTAATATTTATAAATTTTGCAAAGTAAGCAAGTGGTTATATAATATTCAATTGGTCGGGGAATATTCGTTTTAACAAGGAGTATTCGTACGACGGCACAATCAGTGTTGGACCCTACAACGGAAGTATTGTCGTAGTTAGAAAATGACAGAATTATCTTTTTATAAAAATAACGGTAAAAGTGTTACCGTTAAAACTGTAAACGTACAGTAATACGCGTGGTTGCATAGTAGCACACATTATTGATTTTTGATGCTTACATGAGAAGTCACTCAGTTATACTCAATTATTGCTACAGTAATTGCTACATCATATCTCTAATATTATTGATTCAATTATTGTCATAGTATCATTTGCATAATATGTTATATTATTAAATCAATAATAGAGACGACAAAGTTATTCATATTATTATTTGCAATAGTGACAATGTCTAGAAGTTCTGTCAAGGAGAGGTTTGGTCACCTAATTGCACACCAATAAGGAGAAATCCTTATCGGAAAGCCCCCTCTTTCCTGGGAATGACCTGGTTGTTAAATATTGTGAATAATAATATAATGATGAATAAGTTAATGTTGATTACATATGAAATTGATAGTTTCATTGTGTTGGAATTATTAGTGTTAATGAAAATCGACATTTATTTCGATAATAATTGATGTCTGGAGGTTATATTGACCAATCAGGTATTTAACCAGATAAATGAGAAATTAATTGCTATTAATTCACATGATTATAACTATTTATTCACATGTGTGTATTATTGATTCACATTCTTGTACTATTAGGGGAGGTGGTGCAAGATTGATAATACTTGCATGACTAAGTTAAAAATGGAGGTATAGTTAAAGGTACTATACTGTAATTCGTATTTTCACATGATTATAACTATTGATTCACATGATTGAACTATTGATTCACATTATTTACTATTATGGGAGGTGGTGCAAGTTTGATAATACTTGCAGGACTAAATTAAAAATAAAGAAAAAGAGGAAGATATTATACTATAATATTTTGAGCCCTAAAACGTGCAATTATCGAAACTATATTTTCCTATAAATAGAAGCTCATTCTTCCTTCATTTCTCACCAATTCACTAAAGCTATAGAGCAATTATTATAGAGAAAAATTATAGAGAGAAAGAAGAAGAGAAGTTTGCTACCTCACTATTCCAGTATCTAGTCTTCTTCTAAGGTAAGGGGTATTATTCTTTCGTATTCATGAAGAGAGTTATTTTCTTTCAATACTCGTAAGGTTTGTTATTCCATTCTTTATTATTATGTTAGAATAACCTGTCTATGCGAAGTACCGCATACATGGTGAAATTCTTCTGTTATTCCATCCTTTATTATTATGTTGGAATAACCTGTCTGTGCGGGCTATCGCATGCCTAGTGAATTCTGTTGTTATTCCATTTTTTTATTATTCTGTTGGAATATCCTGTTTATGCGGATTACGCATGACCTGGTTCCATTCTTTTTTATTCTGTTGGAATATCCTATCTGTGCGGTCTATCGCATGCCTGGTGAATTCCTTTGTTATTCCATTCTTTATTATTCTATTGGAATAACCTGTCTGTGTGGACTACCGCATGCATGGTAAATGATCCTTCGTATTCATTCCTTATTAAATTGTGGAAATGATTTGTCTACGTAGATTACCGCATGGCGGGCGAAAATCCATTTGCAGTTTCATATATTCTATTATACCTAGTTAGTTAAAATTTTGGCTTTTATACTCCATGAAATTAGTGGAATATCCTTGATATTTGCGCTTCATCCAGTATCTTTTCATGGAAATATTCTTCTGAGCATTCTTGAATTTTACTCTACAAAGCAATATCTTGTTGACAATTTGGACGTTATTGATTCCTGGATAAATTAAATTATAAATCTTTAAAATTTATCCTTGAACTTGTTTTATTGAATTATTATGTCATTGTCATCATCCTCATGCTTATATTGTGATGAAAGTCATCTTTGGCTTATGTGCAGAGATGGACTTGGTATGATTATGACCTTGGATTATTTGGTATAATCATGACCGTAATGTGACAAATGATGTGGTGAAAGTCCTCATTGGCCTGTAGTTCATTGATGGACAGTTGTTGGTATGATTATGCCCAGGGATTATTCGGTATAATCATGATCATTGATGATTACATGAATATCCTTGGCCGTGGTACAGGGATGATTTGATTTTATTTATTAAGCTGAGTCTCAACGATAAAGTTGATGAAAAACTTTTTAAATCATAGAAGATAGTAGATTTTATGCTCTACTTAACTCTTCAAATGGATTGCTTGTTCCGCTGCAGTTAAACTTGTTGTCTATTATATTCTATTAGTTTAACATTGTTGAAGGCTAATGATAATTTATTCTTCATTATCTTAGTCATAATATTTCTTACTGGGCTAGTTGAGCTAACCCTTTTGCTTTCATTATTCTCTTCAGGAAATGAGAACGTAGCCGAGACTAGTCGGAGAATGGAGTAATGATCCAAGATGGTGTCATAGTAGTCCTCACTATTCTATAAAATAGTGTGATAATAAATGTAATGAGGACTCCATTGAGTGTGGATATTGTCTAGATGATAATATTTGTATTAAAACTCACAGCATATGTTTTGTCGTATTTTACACGACAGTTGTATAATTAAGTTTTTATTTATATTTTGTACCATGTATTTGGCGTTTCAAGATGGGTGATGTATACCTATTTTTGGGGCATCACATGCCATCCTTGGGAGGTACCAAGACAGAAGCTTTGACTAGTTGCTCTTTGATGGAAAGTAAGGTTTTTTGACACTTTTTGTTCCATTTCATGGAGGAGTTCCTCCTTAACAACTTGAAGATAGGCTCACAGGTTGTTGTGAGTTGGGAGATGAATCGGCTGATGAAGTTGATTCTTCCAAAAATCCCTGTATTTCCCTCTCTGTCTGGGGTATGGGAATCTTAGTAATGACTTGAATTTTGGTAGGATCCAGCTCGATGCCTTTGTGTCTCAATAGGAATCCCAAAAACTTGCATGACTTAACGCCGAAGGTGCACTTGGCCGGATTTAGCTTCAAGTTATACTTGCGCAACTGGTTAAAGAGCTTTTTGAGGTGGTCTATGTGGTCTGCTTCCCTTTGACATTTGACAATGATGTCATCCATATATACTTCTATCTCTTTGTGCATTAAATCATGGAAAGTGCCATCATGGCTTGCTGATAGGTAGCTCCGGCATTGATGAGGCCGAATGACAACCGTCTGTAGCAAAAGGTTCCCCAATGAGTGATGAATGTTGTCTTCTCCCAGTCCTCTTTAGTAACCATGATTTGGTGATACCCAGCAAAGCAGTCAACAAAAGAGCACAGCAATACTGAGTTGTATAGCATATGAGTATGTGGATAAATGGTATCGAGAAGTTGTCTTTGAGATCAGCTTTGTTCAAATCTCTGTAATCCATGCATACTCGCACCTTCCCTCCGGGTTTAGGTACAGGAACTGTGTTTGATAGCCACTCAGGGTATGTTGATACCATGATGATGCCGACTTAAAATTGTTTCACAATTTCTTCAATGACTTTCAAACTCCACTCAGGTTTTAATCACCTGAGTTTCTGCTTACCTGGCTTGAATCCCTCTTTAATGGGTAGGCGATGAATGACAATGTTAGTGGACAAACCGATTATGTCTTTATGAGACCATGCAAACATATCCTGGAATTAGGTCAATAAAGTAACCATGTCATTCCTTTAGCTTACGGTAAGGTCCATACCAATCTGGATCGGTTTAGGGTTTTCTGAGGTTCCAAGTTTAAAAGTGGTGGTTTAATCAAGATTTCGCTTGGGTTTGTCTTCGACCCATTCTTTGATCTCCTCAGGCACCTTATAGTCCTCTTGCTCAATCTCCATCAAGTTAGAGTCCAACTTTACATCAAAGTTGCAGTCCTTGTGAAGAATTGGCACTCCATCAGCAAGTTTAGACAAATCTAACTTTAGAGTCCTGAAACAAAATGCTTTCACTTAATATATGAAACTGTTTGATCATACAAAGTGTTAGCATAGCAAAAACAACTACTAATACTATGCAACAAAAGTAAGTAGTTATTACTATCTATAAGGCAGAGGGATTTTTTGCCCTTTTTACCCTTTTCGGCAAATACAAGGAGTGCTACTCCAATTGTCGAGGGTCAAGTCTTGATGGACAGCTATAATGAAGGGGCGGTTATCATCCTCATCCTCTTGAATAATGACCATGACGTCTGGACAGTCATCATCTGGGATGTCCATGTCCATACCCTCTATATGTATCAGGACACACATCTTTGACAACTGTCTCTTTATGTCTTGTTTGCGCCTTTGATTTCTTTCCTCAATATTTGGGTCTAGAATTAGGACTTATTTCCAATTAACCGGTCTTGACTTAGGAAACAACATTCCCACCACAGAGATAGGAGTTTTCCTTAGAGGCCGTTCATAATCTGTATCTGTAGGTTTAAGCAATAACATTGTAGATAAAGGAACTGGTGTATGCTTGTGCGGGTTCCTGTAACTTGACCAAAGTGAGTAGCCTAGTCCGGCCTTCCCTGTCTGACTAGGAACTTGAATTGGGAATTTGATTCCTTGCTGATTCCTTGTCTTAGTTGGAAATCCAAGGATATCATTTCTTGACTGGCCGACATTTTGGCAAAAAGTCTGGGTTTCAGAGCTGGAGCCCCGATGGATTGATAGTGAGTGTTGCCCACCTTAAGGGCTTGGAAGCTGACAGGCTCAACTTCTTCATTGAAACTGATTAAAGGTATATCACCTTGGACATGATACTCTAGTTCAACATTGACAGTGACCAGATTACCGTTGATGATATTCTTGAGTTATTGATGAAGAGTGGATGGGGCTCCCGCTATATGGATCTAAGGTATTCCCAACATTAAATTATATCATGTAGTGATTTTGAGCACTTGAAAGGATATGTAGAATGTATGTGGACCGATTTCCACTGGTAGTTCAATCTCTCCGATAACATTTTGCCAAGATCCATCAAAGGCTTTGATGATTGTGTGACTACTTCAGATCCGGTTGAGATTGATCTTCATTATCTCCAATGTGGGATAGGGGCAGATGTTTAGGGATGATCCTCCATCTATCAGCACACCTCTAACCACATATCCAGAAGACATCACTGCTATGTCCAATGGTTTGCAATGACCCGTCCCTTTGGGAGGTATGTCATCATCAGTGAAAGATATCACATTGCAAGTGGGCTTCTTCCAATATCTTCATTAAGACCTTCCGATGATCTTCTGAAGAGAATAATAAGTCCAGAATAGATATCTGTTGAGGTGCTTCTTTCAAGATTTGCACCACCTTGGCCTCATTATGTCCCTTCTGGCGGAGGAATTATTTGATTTTCTCCTTGGGCACTTTCCCCTTAGATTCGATGACTGGCTTCATCACTCGTTGAGGGATATATAACGGATTTTCCTTGGATACCGCAACAATTGTATTTGATGTTGATCCTTCAACCTCTCCATAGTTCCATGAGACTTTCTTAAGGCTAATGATATGATACTCTGGCCTGAATGGCAGTACCAGTGGTTCTGGTGCAGCCACCTTCAAAGGGTTTTCAACTCATTTGAGCTTAATGGGTTGAATTGTAAAGGGTGTTGTAGCCAGGTCTCTCTTAGAGGATATGACTGCTATTATTTCCCTCCATCTTTGTTATCCTGGAGGAAATGTGTGTCCACTCTCTAGTGATACGGTGTCATCGTCTGCCATTTATAGGTCACCGCGGTCAACCATATTTTGGATAAGATGACGGAGTGCCCAACATCCTTTAGTGTCGTGACCACGAGAATGGGATTGGTATTGACATACTCTAGTAGCATTAAATATTTTTAAGCGTGGGTTGACTGGAGGTAGCAGTGCTGTGATCTTTCCCTCATTGATCAATATCTGTAATATTTCTTCCATCGGTTAGCCTAAATAGGTTAACTCCCTTTTATTGGCATAGTCTCGACGGGCTTGGGCTTTTACTTTTTTGGTAAGCTTTTCCTCCAAGGTCTCACTTTCTTGGGTGAGTGGTAGAGTCTTTATGATAAGGGAGAGGAGACTTGAATGCTTCGGACTGAACAACTATCATGTGACTTGGTGTTGATGTATCACCAGTTCTGCCAGTTGATTGACCTGTTTGTCAATAGATTTTAACTCCCGTTCCATCATGAACTAGAACTCTAATATCCCACTTGTCGGAATAATCTTTATTGGTTTGGGGAAAGCCACCCACGTATTTGGAACTATCACCACTGCCTCTATTGATCATGTTAACATCCTCTTCCTTATGTTGAGGGAGAGGGTTATCTTGAACATGTAGTTGTTCGAGCTTTGTTACCACGATCTACCATTGTCTATGAAGCCCTGGATCTTATGTTTGAGGGCCCAACAATCCTGAGTGTCGTGGCCTGGAGCTCCAGAATGGTAAGCACACTTCTTATTTGTATTGAAGCCCTTTCCACTTGGATTGGCTGGTGGTAGGAGATGAGTGATTTTCTTCTAAGCTGTTAGAAGTTTGAAAATGTTTTTGAGTGAATCCCCTAAGGGTGTGAATACTCTTGAGCGTCTGACTTCTCCATTATTTGGCAAGGGAGGATTTGAGGATTGTGCTTGAAAAGGGGAATAGTTTCTCCTTTGAATAGGCAAGTTTTGATTGCCTTTTTGAGCTTTTCCTTGCAGTATCAAGGAGACATCCTCTTCTTTCTTCTCATGAACCCTCCGGGGGTTGTTCCCATAATTTCCATATTGGATATGCTCAACTATGGCTTTTAAATCAGTGAGGTCTTGATTCTTTCCAAATTTTAACTCCATTTCTGCCATCTCTCCGTGCTTAATAATTTTTTAGAATGGTTTTCCTATTACAACTAGGACCCTCTCATAAAATGGAGCTTCTTGAATATCTATGAAGGTCATCATCATCTCAGTCTCTGTCATGGATGGGATTACTTAAGCAGCCAGACGCCTCCATCTTTAGGCATACTCTCTGAATGACTCATTGACTTGCTTCTTGACTTTGGTAATTTGATACCTTCTTGGAGCCATATGATTTTAAAAGCTGTATTGACTAAGGAAAGCATGGGCTAACTCCTCCTAGTTGTGAATTTTGGAATTATCCAATCTGGTGTACCATGCTCTGGCTTCTGTAGTCAGACTCTTCTGAAATAGCTGCATTCTCAGTTTTAACTCATGGCGTAGGATCCGAGCTCTCCAATGAACACTTTTAAATGCATGTAAGGATCTTTTAATCTATCATATTTCTCGAAACCAGGAGCCTTAAATTTCTCCGGATAATGAACCCTGGGGAAGATGCAAAGGTCTGGATAAGAAACACTTTCGTGCATTCCAATCCTTTTGATAGACCGAATGGTCTCTTCTATTTGTAGAACCTTCTTCCGAATATCATCTGTGTCTTGATCTTCTTAAAGATGGGTGATTTCAGGGGTTTTGTTGGACTTCTCATTTTGAGACTCAGGTGCTGGGACTTCTCTGTCTAGACCCTAGATTCTTCCCTGTGCAGAGGATTTTGTTTGGATAGGTATTTGTAGACCCTGAGTTGATTTGTTTAGTTCTTTCAGGAGAACAACCAACTCTGTTATTTGATTCCTCAATCCTTCGAGCTCTTCGCGAGAGACATGAGTAGGATCAGGTGGGGCATTTGTAGCTGTGTCTGACTATGGGCTTAGTGCCTTTTGGACTTTGAACGTGTAACGGTAATGGAAAAATGTTACCTGGTATTCAACATGTCCATTTTTAGGAGTGTTTTAATGTTCTCCTGCAAAACGGATGTCAGTCGTTTTGATGACAGGTCTTGATATGAAAAAGGAATGCATATTTTACATACTCCTTTATATTTTCCATTATATTAAGATTAACATGGAAATAAAATTACAAGTAATTAAAATTACAGGTAATTAAAAGGGGAAGGTATGAAGAGACTTCTCTTTGCTTTTGGTTTATCAAAGGTTGACCTATCTTAGGCTACTCTCACGGCTTTTCGGCATGAAAGTCCCCAGATCATCATAATTTACTAGATGAGATGTTAATTCGATCTTTCAACTGGAGCGAATCTGGGTGGTGCCTTTCCTGAGCCTCGCGGAACTAGTCTCCCTTGAGTCCAGTAATCAAACACCGACGGGTTAACCTCCTGGTGGAGGAATCACACAACATATATTCACATACATCGCGTCTCATCGTATGAAAATGATGACATGTGCGAAGCACTAAAGTGTAGTAAATAAAGCATTAGTATACATCCATTCAATGTAAATGAAATATTCACACATAAGCAGATAAAAGTTTTCGAAAAGTTTGAATAACAGCTTAAGCCCTCTTATTGGAGTTCCCTAACGGAATCGCCACATGTCAACGTGAAGATTTTTATTTGTCCCTTTCTGTTCTTGTCTTTTGCTGTTCTCATTTTTAGGTGAGATTTGTTTGAAAAAAACAAGTTTAAAAAGGTCCAACATGTATATGTCGACGGTTTGACTATTAGAGTCGCCAGTTGATATTTTTAAATTGACATTGTTTAACTGGTATGAGAAATCGAGAATCGTTAGGGTCCGGGGGCTTGATTAAGCAGAGGGAAGGTGTTAAGCACCTCCCGGCTTCTGTGATAACACGGTTACCACCATTTTCATTAACTTTTACCTCTTTGTGTGTGTGTGTGTTAGGTCTATGTGCAATTGTTTGGAAGTAGTGATATGCCTCATTTTCACCTATATACAAAGTGTTTGAGTTTTGTATAAAAGTTCAATTTTAACAAGATATAGCAGTGGAGTTTTGGAAAATAGGTTTTCAAACCCTTGTGTTCAATAGTAATTGATGCCTTTGATACTTCTATTTTATTATATGTTCAATTTGATTGCTTTTATTTTCGAGACGCAAGGCATCTTCGAGAAAATAAAATACATAGCAATGTCGAACTCCTTGTGGGCATGAGAGCCATCTAAGGATAACCAGACACCGTAGATAATTTACAAGCCGACTGCGGTTGCAAAATATCCATCATGGGAACTGAATCTATATTCAGAGACTGAATCTGTGATCACATGATTCCTAGGCTCACATGAAAGAATGATATATACAAAAGATATAAAAAGAACTAGATTTGAATAAATCTAAACCATTTTAGGTTCAACGGTTCCAGTTTAGTCAGTTTTGAATCGGTTAAAGTTATAAGTAGCCAGATTTTGGCAAATCTAGCCCGTAGGCTGAAAGATTAAATATCTACATTATGAAAGCAGTTAAATCAGATATTTGTATAAAAACAATATATATATATATAGGGAAAAATGTATGTACACAGCTGTGTATTACACAGTAGGCTATGGCGACGGTTTTTTGGGCTATAGCGACAGTTTCACCCGTCGTCATAGCTATTCTAAGCTATGGCGACAGTTTACCATCGCTATAGTCCAAAAAATCTACCGTCATAGCCCTACTGTGTAATACACAGTTGTGCATATACATATATCCCATTATATATATATATATAGAAGTAATAGAAAGCTTAAAAATCTAAAAAATCTTACAGTGGGCTGCCAAAAAGACTTTAGATAGCTTTTAATGCCTGAAAACTCAGTTTCCACCAGTTAAACTTCAGTATGTTACAAAACATGAGCTTACAAGTGTTTAGAAAGAAGAATCACTTAGTTTAGAGCACTCTAGTAGGGGTTACAGGCTGAAATGGACATAATTTTCTCTCATTTTCTCTTTTTTTTTTTCAAATAAGTTGTCAAGAACTCATATTTAAAGACCAGATGACTGTGGGTCAACCCGCGATACCTACGAGTCTACCTGCGACTATCTGGGATGCCCCAGGCCATGCGGGTCTTGTCATCTCGAAGTACGTGCACTTAGGATACGCGTTGTCTGCTCAAACCTTCATAACTTTTAATCTGGGCATCCGATAAAGGAGTGATATACCTTTTCAGAATGTTGTTTTCAAGAGCTACACAATGACATGGGATTAGAGGTTGTACGAAGCCGGGAAGAAGTACCTTTTCGCACAGTTTGGACTGATGTGTCCCTCTCCTTCGCATTTGAAGCATATGATAAGTGGTCGTTCTCCTTTCTTAACAACATGTGATGGTGCTGACGTCTTTCCATCATTGTTGAATCTCCTCTTCTTGAAATATCCATTCTTATTGTTTTGGCCATGATTACCACCGAAGTGGTTACCATTTTTGGCATGTTGATTCCCTCCACAGTTATTGTCACCGCTTCGATGACTGTTATCATTGGAATTATCATTTTGCCGACTGCTCTCTTTTGGTTGGGTTGAATCATTATCGCGCTCCAATAACTGAGCCCTATTAACAACATCTGAATACAAACACAGTTTATGAGAGATAAGATATTGATGTATCTCTGGTTTCAAACCTCTTAAAAAAATTCGCGTCATTCTCTCCTCATTATCAACCAAATGGGACGCAAACCGGGATAACTCGGTAAACTTGGCTTCGTACTGCGATACGGTCAAGTTGTTTTGCTCCAGTTTAATGAACTCTACCTCTTTCATGTAACAAATACTTTCGGGAAAGTACTTGTCGTTGAACAGTTCTTGAAACTTCTCCCAAGACATCTTTAGTGCGGCAAGTTGAGTTCCCACCAATAATCTGCCTCTGCCCGCAACATGAAGGTGGCAAAGGGGACCTTTTGCTCCTCGGAGCAACCCAAGACATCAAATATCTTGTTGATCTGTTTTATCCACGTCTCCGCCTTAAGTGGTTTTGGCTCTCAAAAAAACTCTGATTGTCCCAGCTCCTTGAACTGTTTGGCGGTGACCGTTCGAGAGTTGCCAGTGTTTCCACCTGCATTTTGGACAGGAGCCGCTCTCACCTGATTTTGCATGAAGCCTCAGAACATTCCATCGTTCATCATTTGGTCAGTGTTGTTGTTTGCATGAGGATTGTCGCCTTCCTGATGCAAATTATCCTGATTATTGATCTATGGAGACTCAACGGTCTCCTGTGCTCCATTGATGTTCTCAACATTCTTGGATGCCATTTTCAAATACTGCCACAAAACAAGGGTTAATTAATATATCACATATTATCTCTATACTCTGACCGACCAATTAAATACCAAATAAACTTAAGTAAGTCATACTAGCGAAGGAATTCCCCGTCTCTCCACTCCTAGTTCTTGTCTCGCATCTTAGTCAGGGATCATATCCCTAAGCTTTGATACCAACTGTGACGCCCCCCCAAAATAGGTATACATCACCTATTCTGAGTCGCCAAATACATGGTACAGAATACAAATACAATCTTTAATATACAACAAGAAAGCTGTGAGTTTTAATACAAATATTGCCTTCTAGACAATATCCACTCTCAGAATAAGTCCTCATTACATTTATTGTCACACTATTTAACAGAATAGTGAGGACTACTAATACTATCATCTGGACCGTCACTCTGTTCCTCGACTAGTACCGGTTACGTTCTCATTTCCTGAAGAGAACAGTGAAAAAAAGGGTGAGCTCAACTAGCCCAGTAAGAAATATTATGACTAAGATAATGTAAAATAAATTATCATTAGTCTTCAACAGTGTTAAACTGATAAAATACAATAGACATCAAGTTTAACTGCAGCAGAACATGTAATCCATTAAAAGAGTCAAGTAGAGAATAAAATCTACTATCTTTTATGATTTAAAAGGTTTTCATCACTTTTATCGCTGGGACTCAGCTTAAAAAAAAATAATCCACATCATCCCTGCACTACGGCCAAGGATATTCATTCGTATCACAACCACAATTTATCCATGCACTACGGGCCAAGGATATTTGTGTATTCATCACTGATCATGATCATGCCAACAACTGTCCATCAATGCACAACGGGCCAATGAGGATTTTTACCACATCATTTGTAACATTACTGTCATGATTACACCGAATGATCCCTGGTCATAATCATACTAAGTCCATCTATGCACTACAGGCCTGACTTTCAAAAAAATATAAACATGAGGATGATGACAATGATATAAGAATTCAATAAAAACAAGTTCAAGAATTAAATTATCCAGGAACTAATAACGTCCAAATTGTCAACATGATACTTCTTTGTAAAGTAAAATTCAAGAATGCTCAGAAGAATATTTCCATGAAAAGATACTAGATGAAGCGCAAATATCAAGGATATTCCACTAATTTCATGGAGTATAGAAGTCAAAACTTTAACCAACTGAGTATAATAAAGAATGGAATAATAAAAGAAATCAACATGCATGTGGTACTTCGCATAGACAGGTTATTCCAACAGAATAATAAATAACAGAACCAGGTCAGGCGAAATTCGCACCGACAGGATGTTCCAACAGAATAATAAAGACGGAACCAGGTCTGGCGTAAAACGAACAGACATGATATTCCAACAGAATAATAAAGACGGAACCAGGTCCGGTGTAAAACGCACAGACATGATATTCCAACAGAATAATAAAGAATGGAATAACAGAAGAATTTCATCAAGTATAGGGTAGCCCGCGTATACAGGTCATTCCAACAGAATAATAAAAAATGGAATAACAGAAGTTCTCTTCATTAATACAAAAGAAATAATACCCCTTACCGTAAAAAAAGTATTCCGACTGGTAGGGCGAGGATATTTTTGAATAAAACTTGCACTACGCTCAAAGCTTCTTAAAACTCAAAAGAAATACGCTCAAGATTATAGAAGAGAATTTTTCTGAATTTCTGGTGTGATTTCAATTCTAACTAAGCATCCTATTTATAGGAGAATGGAAGGGTACTGTTAAGAAACGGACGTAACAGTTTTTTTAAAAGAAAAATCACGAACGAATATCACAGCTTCACTAATCCAACACATCAGTAATCTTTTTTCAAGGAGTTGGCCAATTAGAAAAATTACACATGTCAATAAGGAAGTCTTAACCAATTAAAAAGCACCCTACATCACAAGTTGTCCAAAATGCTGCATAATTGAAAAAGGTTGGCCAATAATTTGCAAGTGTTAAAAATTCTCCCATAACCTGCCAAAATTATTCCTCATTCACCCTCCTGTTTCAAATATATATATATATACACACACACACACACACAACTTTAGTTTATATATAATAATCAATCCCTTACCAATACGTAAACCTTTCCCACTCTTATTTCCATTCTTCATCCCACATGTGTCCCCCACATTTGGCCCACCTTTATTATATAAAATAATTTTCTACCGATTATTTTGAAAAATGGGTAAATGAGGGTCCATAAAATAAGCAAAATTTATATAAATACATCATTAAAATGCTTTCAATATTTTTTAACAACATTTATCACTATTATTATAATTCACAATATTAATCGACCAGGTCGTTCCCAGGAAAGAGGGGGCTTTCCAATAAGGATTTCTCCTTATTGGCGCGAAATTAGGTGACTAAACCTCTCCTTGACAAAACTTCTAGACATCGATAATATTGAAAATAATAATATTAATAACTTTGTCATCTCAATTATTGATTTAATAATGTAAAAAATATTGACAATAATTGAATAAAATTGAATGACTTCTTACATAAGCATCAATAACCAATACCGTGTGCTACTATGCAATCACGCGTATTACTGTACTTTTACTACCGAGTAGTTCAACAATATTAACGGTAAAACTTCCGCCGTTATTTTCAATAAAAATATTTTTGTCGTTTTCTCAATTCGATAATAATTCCGTTGCGGGGTCCACCAATGATTGTGCCGTCGTACGAATATTCCCTATTAAAACGAATATTCCCCGACCAATCGAATATTATATAACAACTTACGTACTTTGCAAAATTTATAAATATTACCCACAACTATAACATTATATCAAATTCATTCAAAAATGATAATTATAGAAAATTCATCTTTATTCATAAAAGTTGGGGTCTTACAATATGAGCGGAATTATCGTACTCATGATCTAGAGTTTGCAGCAGTCATTTTTGCGCTAAAGATCTGGAGGCACTGTCTATATGGAGAGAAAGTGGAGATATATTCAGACCATAAAAGCCTCAAATATTTCTTCACCCAAAAAGAACTCAACATGCGACAACGACGTTGGCTCGAGCTATTAAAAGATTATGACCACACCATTCAATACCATCCTGGAAAAGCAAACGTGGTAGCTGACGAGTTGAGTAGAAGATCATATGCAAGAATGAGTGCGATGATGTCAAGTATACGCATAGAACCAACTTTAATCGATAAAGTTAAAGTTGCTAAAGCCACAAACCCGGAGATGATGCATATGAAGAAGAAAGTACAAGAAGGTGTTATCCAAGAGGCAAGAATCGATGAAGAAGTAATACTCTGAGTCCACTCTAGACTTTATGTTCCTAACGATTTTGATTTGAAGAACAAGATCATGATGGAGGCACAAAATACAACATTTGCAATCCATCCTGGAAGTACCAAAATATATCGTGATCTTCGATATACATTTTGGTGGAAGAATATGAAGAGAGAGGTCGCGAAATTTATCTCGAGGTGTTTAATTTGTCAACGTGTAAAGGCGGAGCATCAAGTGCCCAAGGGTCCATTACAACCACTTGAGATTCTGAAATGGAAGTGGGAACACATTACCATGGATTTCGTTATGGGTCTTCCCACAGTTTCTCAAGGTATAAACGCTATTTGGGTTATTGTTGATAGATTAACCAAGTCTGCTCATTTCTTGCCGATACGGGAGACTTATTCCCTTGAACGTCTTGCTCATACGTATGTAAATGAGATTGTGAGATTCCATGGCATGCCAATATCCACAGTTTCGGATCGTGACCCAAAATTCACTTCACGATTTTGGGTTAGCTTGCAAAAAGCTGTGGGCACGAATTTATAATTCAGTTCGGCATACCATCCTCAAACGGACAAACAATCAGAGAGGACTATTCAAACTCTTGAAAATCTATTAAGACTCTGTGTCCTAGATTTCAAAGGGAGTTGGGATAAGTATTTACCATTGGTGGAATTCTCCTACAACAACAGTTATCAGGCAAGTATAGGTGTAGCTCCATTCGAAGCATTATATGGACGTAAGTTTCGCTCTCCAGTATGTTGGGATGAGGTTGGTGAAGCAACATTGTTGGGACCAGAGTTGGTACGTATGACTACAAAAAAGATCCAAATGATTCGATAATGTATACAAACAGCACAAGATCGACAAAAGAGTAATGCGGATCTTCATCGAAAGGACGTGGAGTTTAGTATTGGGGATCATGTATTATTGTGAGTTGCTCCATGGAAGGGAGTTACAAGATTTGGAAAACGAGGAAAGCTCAATCCATGATTTATTGGTCCATTTCAGATTCTTGACCGAGTAGAAAATTTGGCCTAAAGACTCGCGTTACCTCCAAGCATGTCTTGTGTTCATAATATTTTTCATATATCTGTGCTACGTAAATATGTGAAAGACCCAAACCACTTTATTGAGTTAGAACCGGACGAGATGCCGAAGACTTAACGTATGAAGAGGTACCTGTCAAGATCTTGGATAGGAAGGAGCATGTCCTACGCACAAAGGTCATACCACAAGTTAAAGTTTTGTGGAGGAATCATGCTATAGAGGAAATGATCTGGGAGTTGGAAACAGAAATGAAAGCGAGGTATCCTCACCTTTTCAAAACACCAGGTACGTACGTCAATTTCGAGGACAAAATTTCATAAGGAGGGGAGGTTGTAAGACCCCAACTTATTATTAATGAAATTGAATTTCCTCTATTTATTATTTTCAAATAGTAAAGGTTGATTTGATTAATGTGGTTAGTTATGGGTAAAATGTGCAAATATTTCAAATAAGCAAGTGGTTATAAAATATTCATTGTTGTCAGGGAATATTCGTTTGGTCGTAGAATATTCTTACTGTCGGGGAATATTCATACGACGACGCAGCCTTGTGTGGGCCCCATAACGGAAAGCGATTGAATGAAGAAAATGACAAGAAAGTTCTATTTAAGGAGATGTTTGGTCACCTAATTGCGCGCTCAGTATGGAGAAATCCTTATTAGAAAGTCTCCTCTTTCCTGGGAATGACCTGGTTGCCAGTATTGTGATTCTGTAATATTATTTGTGAATAATTAATTATTGATTTATATGATAAGAAAAATATTCATTTTATGTGGATATAGATGGAGAAAATTTTAAAAAGAAAATTGTTGAAAAATTATTATTTTATCTTTTCTGATAAAATAATTCATTTAAATATATTATTATATTTTAATAATATAATAATGGTGATATTTTTACAATGAATGTAGGATATATGAATATATGAGGAGGAATAATATTTTTGTTACAAAAGTTGTTTAAAAGATGTTAAACATGTTTGTGGGCCCATTTCTTGGCTGAAATTTGATTATAGCTTGTAAAATTGTCCGTATGTGGATTTCGGTCAATTTCTGTTTGGAATTTAGAAAATCTTTCTTCTGCAAAGTTGTACATAATGGAATTTTCTAAAGAAAAAAGACATTAATTAGGTTTGATTTTTTCTGATAAAAGGGCTATTTATTATGAATTATTGAAGTTCTGAAGTTCCGAAATAATTGATTTTTGGAAGTTTTAATTATTTTTAATAAGAAAAACATTTTTTTTTATTTTGGTGAGGTGGGTCTCACTTGGTGGCTGATGTTTTGAATCAAATGAGGTGTGCATTGGAATAAAAAATATATTAATATTTTATTAAATTTTCTACTTTGGTGTTCTAAGCATTTTTCTATAAATAGGATGCTTAGGTTAGAATTGAAAATCACACCAGAAACTGAAGTTTTCTCTCTCTATATTATCGAGCGTATTCTTGTGAGTATTTTGATACTTTGAGTGTTACTATACGGTGCAAGTTTTTTCAGCGTTATATCTGATATTCCAGCCAGAAGTACTATTCTTTTCGAGGTAAGGGATATTATTTTTTAAAATGATATTATTTCTTCTAATATCATTATGACGGAATATTTGTAAGATTTTTCTTGTGAAATTCTTGTCTTTTAGTGTCAGGGTTACTATTTACGTATACGACACTATTCACGTATACGACACTATACACGAATATGACACTATTCACAGAAAAATTAAATTTTTATTTTTTTTGTCCAAAATATTTATTATAGATACTAGCTTTGATTGTATCCATGTTTTGACCATTCTTGAATTTTACTTCACTATGAGTATTTATGAAGTATCTTTGAACTCAGATTGTTTAAAGTACGAATCCTTAATATTTGTTCTTTTGTTTCACTGGATTCGTTTTCTTTAAAATATTTTTCATCATCCTCAGTCCTAAATGATGATATTATTGAATATCTTTGGCCTCTAGTGCAAAGATTAATGATTTTCTGATGAATATCTTTGGCCCGTAGTGCAAAGATGTACAGGTGTTGAGATGAACATGACCAACTGATGAATATCTTTGGCCTGTAGTGCAAAGATGAATAATTGATTCAAAATGAATATTGATTGATGTTACAAGGATAAAATATTGATGATGGACTTCTAAATTCATAGATTATAGTAGATTTCATTCTCTACGTAACTCTTCTATGAATTGTTATTTCCGCTGCGAATATTGATCTGAAACTTGTTGTCTATTGTATTTTATCAGATTTTTCCATGGTAAAGACTAACGATAATTTTTTTTATATTATCTTAGTCATAATATTCTTTACTAGGCTAGTTGAGCTCACCATTTTCCTTTTTGTTCCATTTTTCTTCTCAGGAGGCGAGAATATAGCGAGTACTAGTCGGGGTATGGAATGATGGTTCTAGAAGTAGTTTTAGTAGTCCTCATCATTTTTATAAAATAATGTATCATTAATTATAATGAGGACTTATTTGGGTGTGGATATTGTCCAGAAGATAATATTTGTATTTAAACTCACAGTTTTTATGTTGTATTAATAAAGTTGTAGTTGTTTCTATACCATGTTATTGACGACTCAAAATGGGTGATGTATACCTATTTTGGGGGCATCACACAAGTGGTCCTTAGAGCCAAATGTGATGCAGGCTCCCTTCTTTGGTTTAAGGCAGTTAGGTGTTATGTGGCCTTCTTGACCATAATTGTAGCAAAGTCTTTTCCCTTTCATACAGACCCCAGGTGAGCTTTCCCGCAGGTCAGACATGCTCCAATCCTCTTCTTTTGACCTCCTTGCTGAATTCCAATTATCGAGTTGTTAGTCCACCAATTTTTCTGATTGATACTTCCTCCCATGTTGCTACCACTGACCTTGTTATTTCCCTCATTTTCACTCTTCTTCTTCTTCTGATCTTGATTCTACTTGGTCACCGCATCGCTCCCACCTTCAGCGAGGATGGCCTTTTCCAGTACTTCAACAAAAGTGTTTAGCTGAAACATTGACACTTTGCTATATAACCAGGGCTTCAGTCCCGGTTCAAACCTTCTTGCTTTCCTCTCATCCATGTGTACTTGATACGGGGTGAACCTAGCCAACTCATTGAATTTTTCTGCATAATTTGGTATGGACGTATTTCCTTGCTTCAATTCCAGAAATTGTACCTCCATTTGGTTCTGCTAGCTTATCGGGTAATACATCTCGAAGAACATCTCTTTGAACCTCTCCCAAGTGATCACACCTTCTCTTCCACGGACCTTATTTGCTTGCCACCAATAACTGGCTTTTTATTTTAGCATGAATGTTGTGTAGGCGGTTTTCTGGTCCTCTCTGACTCTGGCGACGTCAAAAACCTTTTCCATCTCCATAATCCAAGTTTGAGCTTCTATCGGGTTCATGGAACCTTTAAACTCTGGCGGTCCCACTGCCTTAAAGTCCTTGAACGTTGTATTTGGTGGAGCTTGAGGTCGATTGTTAATTGCTCCAGCCAGTAAGTTCACCAACTGCTGAACGGGGTCAGCATTGGCATTTTTGTTGTTCGTCGACCCTTCTTGGGCCGGTTGATGGATTGGTCTTCTTCTCGGCGGCATATTTCTATTAAAATATACGCTTATTAAGTCTTTATTCAATCCCTTAAATATTTAAGGCTTAACTAAAACATTTAAACATAATCACATAACACATTATCTCAAATAAACTCTGATATTTTATTTAAATTGAAAGTTTTAACATCATATGATAGCATCACTGCTATTACATCATCTATCCCGAGATAAAGAATCTTTAGGATTAAATCATCATAATATTCCTTTGTTTATAAACATATCGGAATTTACATTTTTAACTAACATAGATATTCACATAATTCATATTGTTCTTATCACGGCCTATTAAGACGTCGAATAGCTTCTCTGAGCTCTTCTTCCATGATATGAAACATCGTTCTGCGATCCAACATGTACGAAGGTAAGTCCTCGAACTGAATTGGATAGTACATAACTCGATCATGGGCCTTGTTCACCGCAGTGTTGAATGCACAATCCATCTCCACCATCTTGACTTTCTTTGCTTGCACCTCTTCTTCGGCTACATCTGCTCGCTGGGAGGCCTTCTCATAAGCATCTTCAGCTCTGGCTTATTTGGCGAATTTGTCTCTCAAATCATCCTTTAGCTTTGTAACCTCTGCCACCAGCTCTTCATTGTCACCCTCTAGGTGAACCAATTTCCACTCCACATTTCCAAAACGTGCATCAAGACCTTGGATTTCCTCATTCTTCTATCCTATAGTGGCCTGACATTCATCTGCCAACTCTTCCAACTCTGTGACTCAATCCTGAAGCTCGATGTTATTGTTATATACCTCGTCATACATCTGAGTTACAATAGAGTTCGGTGGAAACTCATCCTTCTCCTCTTCCTCCTCAGGGTCATCCTCAAGATCAGACTTAGGCTCATGCTCCTGACCAAACAGTGATCAACAGAGATGGCTCTCTCTATACCAACTGCTCCCAGAAGACATGAATGTCTCGAGGCTCCTCCTCTCTAGGTACTCGGTGTTACGCCCCCAAAATAGGTATACATCACCCATTCCGAGTCACCAAATACATGGTAAAAAATACAAATACAAACTTAATTATACAACATAAACTGAGAGTTTTTACATGAACATTATCTTCTAGACAATATCCAAACTCAAATGGAGTCCTCATTACAATTATTATGACACTATTTCATAGAATAGTGAGGACTACTATGACACCATCTCGGACCATCACTCCATTCCCCGACTAGTCCCGGCTACGTTCTCATTTCCTGAAGAGAACAATAAAAGCAAAAGGGTGAGTTCAACTAGCCCAGTAAGAAATATTATGACTAAGATTGTGACGCCCCCAAAATTAGGTATACATCACCCATTCTGAGTGGCCAGATATCACACTATAAAAATCAAATACAAACTTCATTTATACAACTGTTGAATTGTCGTACAGAATACGACCACAGTTAAGCTGTGAGTTTTAATACAATATTATCTCGTAGACAGTATCCAAACTCAAATTGTTACAACGCCATATAAAAATACAGCAACAAATATTTTAAGACCCCAAAGAAGAACAAGAAGATTACTATCATATTCATTCTAATGAGGTGCACTTTTGACGCTGTCAAAGTCGGGTTCTCATCACCCTTTTGTTGTTCGCCAAAATCAATTATTAAGTGACGTATAAAATATGACACACACATCTTAGGTCCTCAATACAATTATCTGTTGCATGTCATGCCGTTTTATAATGTATTGAGAAACTTCGACAGTCTCGGACCATCCCACTATTTCCCTGTTATCCCTGCTCGACCCAGCTACACTCTTATTACCTGAAAGGAATTGTGAAGCAAAAAGGGTGAGCACAACTAGCCCAGTAAAGAATATCATGACTAAAGATAATTAAATTATCAATAGCTTTTGTCAATAATAAATCAAAAATTTAGAACATATGGTAGATGATAAAACTTTTCAACCATAGTTGCAACGGAACGAGAAATCCATTAAAAGAGTCAAATAGACCATCAGGTCTATTATCTTCTCCATGTTAAAAGTCCACCAATAATGCTTATCCTTGTAACGCTAATCAACAATTCCTGTCCACAATCATATGAATAACTCATAATCATAATTGTGATTCTGAATTCCTTTGCGCACCCAGGACGAAGATAAATTTTATCACCTATCTTCACCTGAAACATCAAAAATCATGGTTATACCAAATCACAATCCCTGCTCATAATCATACTAATAAATTCATCTTTGCACTACGGCCAAAGATATTCATTAACAATTCATCTTTGCACTACAGGCCAAAGAAACACAACTGTATTTTAGAAGAGTCAAGTAGAACATGATATCTACTATCTTCTAAGAATTTAAAAGCTTATTATCAATATTTTATCGCTGAGACTCAGCTTAATAAATAATTCACATCATCGAATCACCCCTGCACTACGGCTAAGGATATTCGTTAATATCACATCCATGAATTATCCATGCACTACGGCCAATGATATTCATTATTATCACATCCATGAATTAATATTTCATTGTTGAGACTCAGCTCAATAATTAATCCACATCATCAATTCATCCCTGCACTATAGGCCAAAGATATTCTTTTAGTATCACGACCACGAATTATCCATGCAGTACGGGCGAAAGATAATCGTGTTTTCATCAACGGTCCTGATCATGCCATAAAACAATTCATCTTTGCACCCTTGGCCGAAGAGAATCCATAGCCATAATCATACAAAAAACTGTCCATCAATGCACTACGGCAAATGAGGATGTTTACCACATCATTCGTCACATTACGGTCATAATTATACCGAATAATCCCTGGTCATAATCACGCCAAATCCATCTATGCACTACAGCACAAAGATGACTTTTACCATATCATTTGTAACATTACGGTCATGATTATACCGAATAATCCCTGGTCATAATCATACCAAGTCCATCTATGCACTACAGGCCACAGATGACTTTCAACATAATATAAACATGAGGATGATGACAATATTATAAGCATTAATCAAACGAAATGAAGGATAAATATTAAAGACTTTAATTTTATCCAAATATTATCAATCATAATCTAATATTGTTAATATTATAACAATATTTTAATCACTTCATAAAATTATAAATAATTTAATTTAATTATTTACACTTTACCAAATAATGCATTTAATCATTCAACAATGTCATACTCATAAGATTTCATCACCAATGATCAAATCACTCGTCAAAAATCTGCATATATCTTATATAGGATTTTCAAGCCCTAAAATCCTATTTACCAATTCTTCAACTCCACATAACATATTTAACTCATATATTTGTAACTAAACTATTTTTATAAAAAATACCAATTTAGTCCCAAAAATTATTCTTTTATGGGATTAAGCATAATATAGTCCCATATTGAACATATATTTTTCTTGAAATTTTTAAAAATCATTTACTATTTTTCAAAATTCAATTTCTAATTAATTCCTTAAGAAATTAGCTACCTCAAGTTTAACTCCAAAAATTCCCAAATCTAGGCAAAATCTTACACATGTTAACGTGAGCTTCCAGTTTAAATTTCATGGTCATCGGAGTTATAGAACTCCGGTTATAGCGTTTTTCATCGAAAAAACTTAAATATTGAAATCGTCATAACTTACTCATTTTAAGTCGGAATGAGTTCATTTTTGGACAGGATGTACTTTATACCATATACTTTCATGTCCCAAAAGGCCACAATTTTTCTCATAATTTAAGTGGCCGAAACAGGACAGTAGCTATTTTTGTAAATTGCAGCTTTTGACTCCTTTGCTAAAATCAGTCCACACGAAAATCTACAACACATTTTTCGGTGATTCCACTTGGATAAGTTACAAAACTTATAGACCTTACTCTAGAACTGGACCTCACTCAAAAATTTGAAATATAATAGGAGATATGGTCAATTGAATTTCATGTTCCATTTTCACCAAAATCTGATTTTTCAACCCTTTATGATTTCTAAGAAACTTTCATGTTTTCTCATAATAACCAACATAACTCATCATAACATTTACTAATACTTCATATACCCATGATTTTCATCTGTCCAATGCTTTTATTATGACTCTCATCATAATCAATGTAAACAGATCATTTTCACAATTTAATAAGGAATGAATACAAAGGATCATTCACCATGCATGTGGTAATCCACATAGACATGTTATTCCAACAGAATAATAAAGAATGAAATAACAGAAGGATTCACCATGCATGCGATAGAGACTACACAGACATGTTATTCCCAACAGAATAATAAATAATGGAACCAGGTCCGGCGTAAACGCACAGACATGATATTCCGACAAAATAATAAATGCGGAATAATAAATAATGGAACCAGGTCCGGCGTAAATGCACAGATAGAATATTCCGACAGAATAATAAATTCGGAATAATAAATAATGGAACCAGGTCAGGCGTAAATGCACAGACAGGATATTCTGACAGAATAGTAAAGAATGAAATAATAGAAGAATTTCACCATGTATGCGGTACTTTGCATAGACAGGTTATTCCAACATAATAATAACGAATGGAATAACAGAAGAATTTCACAAAGTATAGGGTAGACCATGTATACAGGTTATTCCAACAGAATAATAAAGAATGGAATAACAGAAGTTCTCTTCATGAATATGAAAGAAATAATACCCCTTACAGGTACAACAAATAATATCCCTTACCTTTGAAAGAAGAGTATTCTGACTGGTAGGGTGAAGATACACTCGAAGAAAATTTGTACTACGCTTAAAGCTTTCTTAAACTTTAAAGAAATACGCTCAAGATTATAGAAGAAAAACCCTCTTTATAGTTTCTCTCTCTAGAGTTTCAGTGAATTCGTAAGAAATAATGAAGGAATTAGCTTCTATTTATAGAAGAATGGACTGCATAGTAACTAATTCATGAACGGTCCAGATTTATTTACTTTTAATCGGATGGACCATATTTAAAGCAAAATCTTTTAAATAAAATATAATATATTCTATTTATAATCTAATAAAACGAATAACTTTATAAAAGTATTCTGTTTTATATAAAAAGCTTTTCTGTTTTATTACATTAATAATACTAATAAAATAAAACTTCATCATCACTTACTTTGAAATTTTTTTCAAATTTCACCCTTAACTTTAATCTTTTATCAATTTAACTATTCACCAAAATAGAAAAATTGAATACTTTTATTTCATAAAATTCGGGGTCTCACAAAGATAATGCAGAATAAATTATCGTTAGCCTTCAACTGTGTTAAATTGATAAAATATAATAAACATCAAGTTTAACTACATCGAAACAAGTAATCCATTAGAAGAGTCAAGTAGAGCTTGATATCTACTATCTTCTATGATTTAAAAAGTTTATCATCAATTTTATCATTGAGACTCAGCTTAATAAATAATCCACATCATCGAATCATCCCTGCACTACGACTAAGGATATTCATTAGTATCACGACCATGATTTATCCATACACTACAGGCCAAGGATATTCCTGTTTTCATCAATGGTCATGATCATGCCAACCTCTGTCCATCAGTGCACTACGGGCCAATGAGGACTTTTACCACATCATTTGTAACATTACGATTATGATTATACCGAATAATCCCCGGTCATAATCTTACCAATCAACAGTCCATCTATGCACGTAAGCCATAGATGACTTTTATCACAATATAAGCATGCGGATGACGACAATGATATAAGAATTCAATTAACAAAAAGCAAATGATAAATTTTTAAAGATTTAATGTTTAATTTATCCAAAATTCAATAATGTCCAAATTGTCAGCATGATACTGCTTTGTAGAGTAAAATTCAAGAATAATATTGTATCAAAAATGATTTGGACAAAAAATAAATCAATTTTTGTCATGAATAATGCCCCGGGTGAATAGTACTTCATGAATAGTCTTTTGGGAATAGTACTTTATGAATAGTATCCTATGAATAGTACTTTGTTAATAGTAAACTATGAATAGTACTTTATAAATAGTACCCCGTGAACAGTTCTCCGGTATGAAAAGCTTAAAATTTAACAAGAATGTTCAAAAAATATCCTTGTGAAACGATACTGGATGAAACACAAAATTTAAGGATATTCTACTAATTTCACGGAGTATAGAAGCAATACTTTAATAGAATGAGTGTAGAATTAGTAATACGAAATGAAATGATATTATTCACATACTACAGAGTATGGAAGAAAATATTATTTCTTACGAATACTTAACAAAAATAATATCTCTTACCTTAGAAGAAGACTGGATACTGAAATAGTGAAGTAACAGAATACTCTTCTTCTTTCTCTCTATAGCTTCTCTCTCTATAATTGCTCTTGTGAGTCTTAGTGAATTGGTGAGAATGAAAGAAGAATGAGCTTCTATATATAGAAAAATATAGTTTCGATAATTTCACATTTTGGGGCTCAAAATATTATATTATAATGCCTTCATCTTTTCCTCATTTTTAATTTAGTCCTGCAAGTATTATCAAACTTTCACCACCTCCCCTAATAGAACATGCATGTGAATCAATAGTACATTCATGTGAATCAATAGTTCTATACATGTGAAAAAATAGTTATAATATAGTACCTTCATCTATACCTCCATTTTTAATTTAGTCATGCAAGTATTATCAATCTTGCACCAACTCCCCTAATAGTACATGCATGTGAATCAATAGTACATAAATGTGAACAAATAGTTATAAGTATGTGAATTAATAGCAATTAATTGCTCATTTATCCAATTAATTACCCGATTGATCAATATAACCTCCAAAAATCAATTATTATCGAAATAAATGTCAATTTCCATTAACAATAATAATCCCAACACAATGGAAATATCAATTTCATCTTTAATCAACACGAACTTATTCATCATTAATATTATAACTCACAATATTTAACAACCAGATCATTCCTACGAAAGAGGGGGCTTTCATATAAGGATTTCTTCCTATTGACGCGCAATTAGGTGACCAAACCCCTTTCCTCGACAGAACTTTCTAGACATCGTCAATATTGCAAATTATATGAATAAATTTATCGTCTCAATTATTAATTTAAAAATATAAAATATTATGCAGATGATACTGTAACAATAATTGAATCAATAATATGAGAGATATTATGCAGCAATTACTGTAGCAATAATTAAGTATAACTGAGTGACTTCTCACGTAAGTATCAATAATTAATACTGTGTGCTACTATGTAACCACGCGTATTACTGTACTTGTACTATCGGGTAGTTCAACAGTTTAACGGTAAAACTTTTGCTGTTATTTTTATAAAAGATATTTATGTCGTTTTCTAACTCCGACAATACTACCATTGTGGGGTCCATCAATGATTGTGCCGTCATACAAATATTCCTTGTTAAAACAAATATTCCCCGACCAATTGAATATTTTATAACCACTTGCTTATTTTGCAAAATTTGCAAATATTACCCATGTAATAACCTGATATTTTTATATAAATAAATAAGAAATTTTGCTTATAATTTTTTTTTTATTTTAATGATGAGAATAAGTGTCATGTAATGTGTATGATAAATACAAATATATTTATTACCTAAAAAATTATAAATAATTTTAGAATTATTAATCATTACAAAGGTCTAACTAGGACAAGTTCTTAAACTCATATGATTATGGTAAGTTCCTGAACTTATGATGCGTATACGACAAGTATGTGGGTGTAATGTAATATTCTCGACTTTTGCATAAGTTGTGGTAGTGATTCCCGACTTTGGTATCACAAAGGGATATAGGATGTTTAAAGCAATATGTGCTATGCTATAAAAAGTATTATGAAATTAATTAGATGAACATGATTTTATTTAATCAGATAATGCCGCCAAGTTGAAAACGAAACCAAAAGGCAGAAGAACCTATCAACTGAGCTGGAGGACAACCAGACTCGACACAAAATTTGGTGAATATAAATGCTCAAGCTATGCAGAATGGATTACTAGCCATGGGAATTCAGCCAAATAATCGGTCGACAAACCTCAAAGATTTCAAGGCAATCGAATCTCCAGGATTTAGAGGATCAACTGACCTTGTAGAAGTGTTTGTGACAGCTAGGGTAACGGAGGGGCAAAAGACAACTTTTGTCACCTATACGATGAAAGGGGAGGTGAATTTTTCGGGGGAAGCAAATCAAGCTAGAGCCGGAGAAGAAAGTAGTGGTGATAGGACTAGAAAAAGGAAAAGGGAAAATTTCGAGAATACCAGAAATAGGTCAGGAGGTGGAAAGAAACAGGTTGCGCAATGTGGGAATTGCGGAAAGAATCACTCGAAAAAGTGTCTTAAGGGTAAGTTTGTGTGTTACAAGTGTGGGCAGGAGGGACATATCTCTCCCAACTGCCCCAACCCAAGGATCAATAAAGAATGTTTCACGTGTGGATCAACGGAGCATAAGGTGAAGGACTGTCCAAAAAGGGGAAGGGAGGCAAGGAGCGCGAATACGGGAAAAAGCTGCGGGACTCTAGCGATAGCGGAACCAACTTCAACAAACAAACCAACAGAACCAACCGCAAGAGTCTTCAATATGACGGTGTAGTATACGATGGCAACAGAGAATAAAACTCATGGTATTATTCGTATAACTTGTATATTTTGATAAATATGATTTTCTTATATATATATAGCAAATTATTTTATAAAGAAATTTTGAAGAAGGAATTGGAGTTCTTTTATAAATCAAACTTCCGTTTAATCAGATAGACAAGCTTTATGTTGAATAGTTAAAGATCAGTTCTATCAAATATGATCGAGATCTACTTGCAATGATTGTGTATGTTATGTACCCCTGTATGTATGAGTTTTAAAACAGTCATTCCGGGGACGAAATCCTTATAAGGGAGGGTGAATGTATTAACCCGATATTTTTGTATAAATAAATAAGAAATTTTACTTATAATTTTTATTTATTTATTTATTTTAATGATGAGAATAAGTGTCAAGTAATGTGTATGATAAATACAAATATATTTATTACCTGAAAAATTATAAATAATTTTAGAATTATTAATCATTACAAATTATATTCTTATAGTAATTAATTTTTGTAAGCAAAAATGTTTTTATTAATTATTTTCCATGAAAACATGATTTTATATTATTTAAATAATATATAAAATGATTATTAGAATTATAATAATAAATAATTTATTGTATGAATTTGTTCAACATATTTAAGTTGATTATTTTAACTTAATTATTAATGTTGTATATGAAAGATAAACCAGATATGGAATCCAAACCCTAAATTTGGATTTTGATCAAGGGATGAGAATAATAATATAATATTATTTATATTTTGATTTTCCAGTGCTATAAATATGTATTGTATATGTGTAGACTGATAATGGTGGGCCAAATATGATAAATTATGACATAACCCTTATATCATGTTATTAAACCCTAATTGTTAAACTCAGTTATGAGTTTAAGACTGAGTAGTAATTGTGTTATATGAATTATATTATGTATTATAGAATTTCTGTAATTAGGAGAAACCCTAATTTGCTAAATTTAGAAACCCTAATTATTATTTTTGTAAATTATAATGTTAATTAGGAAACCCTAATTGTTAATTTGGGAACCCTAATAATATTAAGGAACCCTAATTTAAAAACCCTAATTTTCCTATTAAAAACCCTAATTTTAAATTAGTGTGTTTAATTAACATTTTATTACACTTTAATTTTAATTTTTTCAAACCCTAGAAATTATTTGGGAAATTTTAAGGCTTAAAATCTAGTGATTAAACCCTAGATTCAAGTACCTTAGACAAGAATACCCTTGAAATTAAAATAAAATTACCATTTTACCCTTTTATCTTATTTGTTGAATTATTGCTAGCCAAATCTTTGCAAATCTAGCCAGCCACCCCCTAGACCTACCTATGAACTATAGATTACCAGCACATCAGACATTGCAAGAATCCAATACATTGCATACATGATGTACATATAGATTCAAGAGAGAGAAAGTGTACATTTGGCCTAAATTATTCACAAGCACTTAACCATATTCTCTCAAGCTCAAACCCACTAAATTTTAGTGTTAGATCAGTCACAAATCAAGCCCCACGAACACCAATATCATATCAGAAGAACAAAATCAAAATCAAAGCTTAGAAAAGGTATAAAAACCCTAATTTAAAAATCATGTGATTTGATGTTAGATGTTTTGATTTATTGTTAAAACATGTTGTTTGTAGTCCATATAGTTGATATGGGTTGGTATTTGTTAGATCCATAAAATAAAAGTGCTCAAAATTAAGTTTTTCAAAAATCTGGAAAAAAAAATTTAGTGGTCTGACAACGAATGTCAGACCCTATAAATCTTATTATGTTATGTGTTTTTGTTATTTAAATGTTTTAAGTGGTAGTCTACTATGAAATATTTGTTATGGAACTTGAATCATGGTCATATCTGTTGTAGATTAAAAGATATTTAAGGTCAAAGTTAACCGGCTTTGACCGACTGTTCTTCAAACCCAGAATCAGCCCAGAAATCTCTGTCAGTGTTTTTGTAGAGCTTAGATCTTGCTATGTTTAAGTTTTTTTTCCATGTTGTTGTTTGATATTTGTAGACTGACATGAAGACTACATGTTAAGGCCTTTATATCACCTAGAAACTTAACAAAATCGATTTGAGTAGTGATCAAACTTAGCTAGCCGAAACTGCTCAAAAACATTTCTGGAAAACCAGAAATGCTCAAGAACAGTTCCGGGAGGGGACTTTGACCAGCCTATAGTTCTTGATTGTGTTGATGATATGATGATATAATGTTGTGTTATTGTTCCCTGTCATGTATTCTATAAGTATGAACCATTATATCACATGAAACAAGGCTAGAACCTAAATTAAACTGAGCACGAAACAAGGGACTCAAATTTCTGGGTTTCTAGAAAAACCCAGAAACGCCTGACAGGAAGTTTGAATGGTCAGATCTCCTTGTGTGTTGGTTTTATGATCTAGATGATGGTTGTTTACTGTAGTGTTATACTTCAGGTACACGACCAAGGTTTAACTTAGCCCAAAAACTCAATACACAGTACATGATTCGTGGTCAAACCAGGTCACTCGTTCACTGACATGCGTGTTCTAGGTTTGATGAAGAACACCATTACCGACAGTTGTGTCGCCTAATGTATCTTTCGCGACAATTTAATTATTAAATTAATTATTTTAATTAAATAAATAAAAAAATAGTTTTTAATTATTAAAAATACAAAATAAATTATTAAAAATTATTTTAAAGTTCGAAAATTAGTTTTTAATTATTTTAAGTATATTTCTTAAATATTTAATATTTTTGGAATATAAAAGGTATTTAATTTATTTAAGTATAATATTAAATAAATTATTTAAAATGATTTTAATACATTCAAAATCATTTAAAAATATATTATGATATAAAAAGATATTTTAAGTTATTTTCTATAATCTATCTATACAAAATAGAACTGAATTTGAAAATACTTAATTTCCCGCTTAAACCTATTACAAGATCGGGACCGTCAAAAAATTGGGATAAATCTAACCCTTCAAAACATTCCACCTAGGCAATACCATTCTATATCATTCTCATGCTATACCATTATATATATTCCCATGTTATACCATTCCACCCCGCCACCCCACCCCACCCCCCACCCCTCAAAAGGTTGTTTAAAATTTGAAATATAAAAATAGAAAATGATTTATGAAAAATATAAGTAAATAATTCAATTTTAAAATATCTATCTATACAAAATAGAACTGATTTTGAAAATACTTAATTTCCCGCTCAAACCTATTACAAGATCGGGACCGTCAAAAAATTGGGATAAATCTAACCCTTCAAAACATTCCACCTAGGCAATACCATTCTATATCATTCCCATGCTATACCATTGTATATATTCCCATGCTATACCATTCCACCCCCCCACCCCACCCCCCCACCCCCCACCCCTACCCCCCAAAAGGTTGTTTAAAATTTGAAATATAGAAATAGAAAATGATTTATGAAAAATATAAGTAAATAATTCAATTTTAAAATATTATATAAAATATATTTTATCCTTTTACATATTTATATTTATTTAACAAAATATAACTAATTTTGAATTTTTCGTTCACCCTAATAAATTATCTGGACCGTTCAGAGTTTGGAATAAATTCCATCGTCCATATAGTGCCGGAGGCACGGGACACAACTAGTTTTTAATATTTTGTGATTAATTTCATTAATAATTAAATATTAATGATGATTAAGTTTTTTAATAAAGATATTAGATAAATAATGAAAAATAGAATTAATGATTTAAAATTTATATAAAAATAATTTAGAGATTATAAAAATATTTTACGTTATAAAATATAACTTTTGATATATTGTCATGAAAAATATTAATATTTTAACATTAAGGATATTAGATTTATTTAATAATTATATTAAATAAAGTAATGTAAAAATGATTTTAATATTAGAAAAATTATTTTAAATGAAAATAAAATATTTAAAGATATTATAAGTTATAAAATATAACTTTTAATATTTTAAGGATAATTTCATTAATAATTAAATATTAATGATAATAATGTAATATTAAGGATATTGAATTTATTTAATGATTATATTAAATAAATAGTTTTAAAATGGTTTTATTAATTTAAAAATCATTTAAAAAGGATATAAATGAATTAAAAATATTTTAAGTTATAATTAATGACTTTTAATATTTGGATAAATAGTACATTAATACTTAAATATTAATAGTAATTATTTAAAAATGATTTTAAATGTTTTAAAAATTATTTAAGGGTAGAATAAATATTTTAAAAATATTTTGAGTTATTATAAATAACTTTAATATTTTGGCAATGATTTCATTAATAGTTTAATATTACTTAAATATTAATGATAATATAATTATTTGATATTTAAATCATTTTATAATGATTCCGGTGTTTGAAAAATTAGAATAAATTATAATAATTGTTTACAAATTATTGTAAGTCATTTAAAAATGATATTACTGTTATTTAAATAGTTTAAATAGATATTGAACTTCGATATAGAGTCTTAGACTTGATAATTACCCGATAAAGCCATCGGTACGCCGACAAGTTTCAGAAATTAACGTGGACTTACATAATTTGTTTGTATATGTCTTTGTTTGTGATTTAATGACCGTGAAACATGTGTGATAATGTGATTAGGTTATGTGTTGACTGTAATAAGCAGTACTATGTGTTATGATATGTGATTCTAATCGATAGAATGATCTTATTAATGATAGGTTTCGGTATAAAAGATAAAACTAAGTTGCGAATTGTAAGCAGCGTACCAGACAAGTATCCTACCTTTGCATTTCCTTTATGCAATGGACATGAATAAGAAGTTTCAGAATTATATTATTATTATGCTAGATTATTAACCCTATTGTGATATATTCTATATCCGATCATTGTTTATCAACATGTTAGTATATGGTAATTCAGATAATATTATGTTCATTAATTTCTAAACATGGTTATACAAGTCTCCCCACTTGGATAATCATTGTATCTAATCACATGTTGATATATATATATACCTCTAAGCTATTTGATCAGCTAGACACAGATTTAGAAATATCGTTGAATATGATAAATCTTTTTTGTATCCAATCAAATTATTTTGGTTCGGATTCCAGACTAAGTATGAACATCCCGATTAAGGGAAAACTTTTATGCACCCAAGGTGGACAAAGTGAACGATAATATCGGTCTTGAATGTAGTATTGATCAATACAGGGCACATTGGGATGATCACCCTCGAGCCCGTAAGTTATGACGGTTTGCGGAAGAAGTTCTGCTAAACCTATTCAAAAATTAAAAAAACAATGTTCATAGTATGTCAACTAACCCTATATATATATATATATATATATATATATATATATATATATATATATATATATATATATATATGTTAGTATTATCGGTTCAGTTTACTTCACAACTATTAATTCATTGTAGAAGTGAAGTACAAAGAAAATATTTAATTCTTTCAGCTAATTATATTTATAATTGTTATTACTTGATGGGCAATCAAATGTTCTTTCTTGCTTAATTTAAATGTTTTCAGCTAGGCATGATCAATCGGAATGTTCAGGCCAGAACAAGGGAAAAGGAAAGCAATCAGAATAATCTTATGTTATCTTTTATAATAGTTAGACAGTATTAAGACAATGATATTTATTATCTATCATGTAATGTATTGTAGTAAATGTTGCGTACTTGGTATTAGACTCTGATGTATGTAAATTATGTTTGATATTTATATTATTGTTATTATTATTATTATTATTATTATTATTATTAATTCCGCTCATAGAAATGGTATCGTAAAGCACCGAGTTCGGGTTTCAAGTACCCAGATTTGGGGGCTTTACAACCCACAACTATAACATTATATCAAATCTACACCATAATATTCAAAAATATATTTCGAGAAAAATTAATCTTTATTCATAAAATTTGGGGTCTTACAACCTCCCCTTCTTATGAAATTTCATCCTCGAAATTAGGGTATGTACCTGGTATGTTGAAGATGTGAGGATGCCTTGACTTCATTTCAGATTCTAACTCCCAAGTCATTTCCTCAACATCATGGTTTGTCCACAAAACTTTGACTTGAGGTATAACCTTAGAGCGTAGAATATGATCCTTCTTATCAAAGATTTTAACAGGTACCTCTTTATGTGTTAAATCTTCCGCTATCTAGTCCGGTTCTAATTCAATAATGTGGTTCATGTCTTTCACATATTTACGTAACATAGATATGTGAAAAAAGTTCCTACTCGATTGAGGATTTCGAATGGCCCAATAAATTGAGGATTGAGCTTTCCTCTCTTTCCAAATCTTGCAACTCCTTTCCATGGAGCCACACGTAATAACACATGATCACCAACATTGAATTCCACATCCTTTCGGTGAAGATCAACATAACTCTTTTATCGATCTTGTGAGGTTTTTATACGTTGTCAGATTATTTGAATATTTTCCGTAGTCATACGTACCAAGTCTGGTCCCAACAACGTTGCTTCACCCCACCTCATCCCAGTATACTGGAAAACGATAATTTCTTCCATAAAACACCTCGAATAAAGTCATGCCAATACTTTCTTGATAACTGTTGTTGTAAGAGAATTCCACTGATGGCAAGAACTTGTCCCAACTTCCTTTGAAGTTAAGGACACAGAGTCTTAATAGATCCTCTATAGTTTGAATAGTCCTCTCCAACTACCCATCCATTTGAAAATGATATGCCGAACAGAATCGTAAATATGTGCCCATAGCTTTCTGCAAACTGACCCAAAATTATGAAGTGATTCTTAGGTCTCGATCAGAAACTATGGATACTGGTATACCATGCAGTCTTACAATCTTGTTTATGTACATACAACAAGATGTTCAAGTGAATAAGTTTCTCGTATAGGTAAAAAATGAGCAGACTTGGTCAATCTATCAACATTGACCCAAATCGCATCTATGTCTTGAGAAACCTTGGGAAGGCCAGTAACAAATTCCATGGTAATGTCCTCCCACTTCCATTCTGGAATTTCAAGTGGTTACAATGGACCTTTTAGCACTTGATGCTCTGCCTTGACTCGTTGACAAATTAAACATCTTGAGATAAACTCCGCTATCTCTCTCTTCATATTGCTCCACCAAAATGTATGTCGAAGATAGCGATACATTTTGGAACTCCCAGGATGGATTGTAAACGGTGTGTTGTGCGCCTCTATCATGATTTTATACTTTAAATCAGAGTCGTTAGGAACACAAAGTCTGAAGTTGACTCGAAGTATTCCTTCTTCATCGATTCTTGCTTTTGGGATAGCACCTTCTTGTACTTTCTTCCATATACGCATCAGCTCCAGGTTTGTAGCTTGAGCAACTTTAACTTTATCGATTAAAGTCGGTTCTACTCATATATTTGTCATCATCACACGGGTCCCTGGAGTCTTTAACTCTATCTCTATCCTTTACAAGTCATAAAAAATGGGACTTTGCGTTGACAATATCGCACTTGTACCCGCATATGATCTTCTACTCAATGTGTCAGCTACCACGTTCGCTTTTCTAGGATGGTATTAAATGGTATGATCGTAATCTTTCAACAGCTCGAGCCAACGTCGTTGCCTCATGTTGTGTTCCTTCTGGGTGAACAAATATTTGAGGCTTTTATGATCCGTATAGATCTCCACTTTCTCCCCATATAGGTAATGCCTCCAGATTTTAAAGCGCGAAAATGACTGCTGCCAACTCTAGATCATGAATAGGATAATTTCTCTAATATTCTTTGAGTTGTCATGAGGCATAGGCTATGACTTTCCCATGTTGCATGAGAACACATCCTAACCCTCTGCCTGAAGCATCACTGTAAATGACAAATCCCTCTGAATCAGATGGTATTTTCAGAACAGGTGCTGAAATGAGCCTCCTCTTACGTTTTTAAAAATTCTTCTCACATTCCTCGCTCCAATCGAATTTTGTATCTTTTCGAGTCCGCTGAGTTAATGGAGTTGTGATTCGAGAAAATCCTTCCACGAATATCTGATAATAACCAGCTAAGCCAAGAAAGCTACGTACTTTGGTCACTGTCTTAGGTTGCTCCTAGCTTTGAATTGGTTCAATCTTTGCTGGGTCAACAGATATTCCATGATTTGATATCACGTGCCCAAGGAATGCTACTTCCTTAAGCCAAAACTCGCACGTCTTCAACTTGGCATAAATCTTGTTTTCACGAAGTTTTTGGAGTATCAGGCTCAAGTGTTGCTCATGATCTTCACAGTTTTTGGAGTAAATGAGGATGTCATCAATAAAGACAACAATAAAATGATTTAAATATTCCTTAATACTCGGTTCATCATATCCATGAAGGCAGTAGGAGCATTAGTCAATCCAAAAGATATGACTAGGAATTCGTAATGCCCATATCGTATTCTAAAAGAAGTCTTTGGAATGTCATCGGTTTTAATCTTTAACTATTGATATCCGGAACGAAGATCGATCTTTGAAAAGAATTTGGCGGCTTGCAACTGGTCAAATAGGTCATCAATGCGAGGTAACAGATACCTATTTTTGATGGTGACATGATTCAACTCTCGATAGTCAATACAAAGTCACATACTTCCGTCTTTCTTTTTTATGAATAGAACAGGAGCACCCCAAGGCGACGTACTAGGACAAATGAAACAGATGTCTAACAATTCCCGTAGTTGGGTTCTTAACTCCTGAAGTTCAATAAGAGCCATTCAATATGGGGCTTTAGAAATGTGTTTTGTACCAGGTTCAAGGTTGAAATAAAACTCGATTTCACACTCTGGGGTAGGCCAAGTTCTTCAGGGAATACGTAAAAAAATTATTAACAATAGAAATATCATTCAAATCTGACGTATTTTTGTTTAAATCTGTGACATGGGCTAAGAAAGCTTGACATCAGTTTTTCAATAAACGAATAGCTTTATGGCTTGATATGACAGTGATTGACTTTAGTGGTTTGGTTTCTTGAATTCGCATAATAGGTTGGTTAGGAATATGAAAGCTAACAACCTTACAAAAATAATCAATTTTACCATGATGAGTGGGCAACCAATCAATCCCTAAAATCACATCAAAAGCAAGTATTTTCAAAGAGATAAGATTGACAGGTAACGTGCGGTTGCCAATTTGAATCAAACAAGACTTATAAATAGTGGATGTAATAAAGGTTTCTCCCAGCGGAGTTACAACAGATAAGTAAAATTCTAATTTCTCCGGAGTTAAATTTAAACGTTGAGAGCAAGTAGGAGAAATAAAAGAATGGGTAGAACCAGTATCAAATAAGGTATAAACTTCATAAAAGTTTATGATTAGCTTACCCATGATAACCTCGTTCGGGTTCCTCGCTTTTTGGGAGGTTACGACAAACGCTCTCCCTTGAACTACCGACTTTGACTTCTCTGGGACGGCCTTTGGTGCCTCCGTGCCAGCTGAACTTTTCTTTGCCACACGAGAAAATCAGGCTAGGTGACCTTCTCTTCCATAATTATAACATACTTTGGACTCCAATGCGCAGTTTGGATTGATATGTCTTTCCCCTCCGCAATTGAAGCATACAATCGGTGGTCGTTCTCCTTCTTTAACAACGGGTGCTGGTGCTGACGTCATTCCATCATTATTGAACCTTCTCTTCTTAAAATTTTCACTTCTATTATCTTGACCATGATTACCACCGAGGTGGTTACCATTTCTGGCATGTTGATTCCCTCCACGTTTGTTATCACCGCTTCGATGAATGCTACCACTGGTATTGTCATTTTGCTGGCTGCTCTCTCTTGGTTGGGTTGACTCATTATCTCGCTCCAATAATTAAGCCATACTCACAACATCTAAATACAAACAAAGTTTGTGTAAAATGAGATATTGGCGTATCTCGGGTTTCAAACCTCTTAGAAACATCCGCGTCATTCTGTCCTCATTATCAACCAAGTGGGACGCAAACCGGGACAACTCAGCAAACTTAGCTGCGTACTACGATATGGTCATATTATTTTGCTCCAGCTTGATGAACTCCACCTATTTCATGTGACGAATACTTTCGGGAAAGTACTTGTCATTGAACAGTTCTTGGAACATTTCCCAATACATTTTGAGTGCGGCAAGCTGAGTACGTTTTACTGATTCCCACCAGTAATCTGCCTCTCCTCTCAACATGAAGGTGCCAAAGGAAACTTTTTGCTCCTCGGAGCATCCCAAGACATCAAATATCTTGGTGATCTTCTTTATCCACGTATCCGCCTTAAGTGGTTTTGGCTCTCCCAAAAACTCTGGTGGTCCCAGCTCCTTGAACTGCTTAGAGTGACCATCCAAGAGTTTCCAGTATTTCTACATGCATTTTGAACATGAGTCCCTTTCGCCTGATGTTGCATGAATTTCATAAAGCCTCGGAATATCCCATCGTTCATCATCTAGTCGGTGTTATTGTTTACCTGAGGATTATTGCCTTCCTGATGCACATTATCCTGGGTATTGATCGTTGGTGACTCAACGGTCTCATATGCTTCTTTGCTTATCTCGACATTTTTAGATGCCATTTTCAAACTTTGCCACAAAATAAGGGTTAATTGACATATCACATATTATCCCTATACTCTGACCAATCAATTAAATAACAAATAAACTTAGGTAGGTCATACTAGTGAAGAAATTACATGTCTCTCCCCTCCTAGTTCTAGTCTCATATCTCAGCCAAGGATCATATCCCTAAGCTTTGATACCAACTGTGACGCCCCCAAAATAGGTATACATCACCCATTCCGAGTCACCAAATACATGGAACAAAATACAAATACAAACTTAATTATACAACATAAGCTGAGAGTTTTTACACGAATATTATCTTCTAGACAATATCAAAACTCAAATGGAGTCCTCATTACAATTATTATCACACTATTTCAAAGAATAGTGAGGACTACTATGACACCATCTCAGACCATCACTCCGTTCCCCGACTAGTCCCGGTTACGTTCTCATTTGCTGAAGATAATAAAAGCAAAAAGGTGAGCTCAACTAGCCCATTAAGAAATAATATGACTAAGATACTGCAGAATAAATTATCATTAGCCTTCAACAGTGTTAAACTGATAAAATATAATAAACATCAAGTTTAACTGCAGCAGAACAAGCAATCCATTAGAAGAGTCAAGTAGAGCTTGATATCTACTATCTTCTATGATTTAAAAAGTTTATCATCAATTTTATCGCTGAGACTCATCTTAATAAATAATCCACATCATCGAATCATCCCTGCACTATGGTTAAGGATATTCATTAGTATCAAGACCACGATTTATCCATGCACTACGAGCCAAGGATATTCCTGTTTTCATCAATGGTCATGATCATGCCAACCACTGTCTATCAATGCACTACGAACCAATGATGAATTTTACCACATCATTTGTAGCATTACGGTCATGATTATATCGAATAATCCCTGGTCATAATCATACCAATCAACAGTGCATCTATGCACATAAGCCACAGATGATTTTCATCACAATATAAGCATGAAGATGACGAAAATGATATAAGAATTCAATTAACAGAAAGCAAATGATAAATTTTTAAAGATTTAATGTTTAATTTCTCCAGAATTCAATAATCTCCAAATTGCCAACGTGATACTGCTCTGTGGAGTAAAATTCAAGAATAATATTGTATCAAAAATGATTTTGACAAAAAAGAAATCAATTGTTGTTATGAATAATACATCGGGTGAATAGTACCTGAGTGAATAGTATCCTGTGAATAGTACTTCAAGAATAGTACTTTCTGAATAGTACCCCGTGAATAGTATTTTGTGAATAGTAACACGTGAATAGTACTTTATGAATAGTACCCCGTGAACAACTCTCCAGCATGAAATGCTTAAAATTTAACAAGAATGTTCAAAAACTATCCTTGAGAAACGATACTGGATGAAGCGCAAATTTTAAGGATATTCTACTAATTTCACGGAGTATAGAAGTAATACTTTAACAGAAGGAGTGTAGAATTAGGAATACGAAACGAAATAATATTACTCACATACTGTAGAGTATGAAAAAAAAATATTATTTCGTACGAATACTGCACAAAAATAATATCCCTTACCTTAGAAGGAGAGTGGCTACTGGAATAGTGAAGTAACAGAATACTCTTCTTCTTTCTCTCTATAGCTTCTCTCTCTATAATTACTCTTGTGAGTCTTAGTAAATTGGTGAGAATGAAAGAAGAATGAGCTTCTATTTATAGGAAAATATAGTTTCGATAATTGCACGTTTTGGGGCTCGAAATATTACAGTATATTACCTTCATCTTTTCCTTTATTTTTAATTTAGTCCTGCAAGTATTATCAAACTTGCACCACCTCCCCTAATAGTACATCCATGTGAATCAATAGTACATTCATGTGAATCAATAGTTCTATACATGTGAAAAAATAGTTACAGTATAGTTGTGGCACCCCCAAACCCGGGTCCTCTGACCTCGGTTCGGTCATCACGATAAAATAAAAACATCCACCTCTAAACAACATACGATAACTAAAATGCAGAAAATAATAAACGTACGTCGTTCATTCAAAAGGTGTTACTAGTCCCAAGATACGATAAACTTAATATCATCTTACAAACATGCCCTAAAATAAATATTAGGGTTCATATTAAACAATAGTGATTTAAACTAGGCATAAAGTAAGGTCTGCTCCTTGCCACTACTCTACATCTTTTCTTTACCCTTGTCCTTCCCTAAGGTCTCGGGCTTAGCTGCAATATAGTTCATGATATAGCAAGGATAAGCAACAAGTTTTCTTAACAAGTTTAAATACAACAATAAGGATATATCATGATGAATGGAAAAATATCTGGCAATGGATTCAACAATATGAATATCTGAAGGATTCAATAATATGAATATTATAAGGAAAGGTAATGATTGCTTTTATAATAACTGCTAGTCAAGTAGACTTTGAACTATACCACTCCAATGGAATCAATAGTTAATTGACCCTTTGGTTACTGGCTACAGAATAAGTACTTGAAGGGATCAGCCTCACGTACACTATGTATATGCATAACATTTAAATTTTTCATTTGTATCTTATATTAGATACCTGGTTCTCCCCTATCATAGAAAGGAGTGTTCTTTCAGTCTAAGAATCCTTACCCTCAATAGGTTTGGATAGCTTTTATAAAACTTCATACGCTTGTCTTATCATAAGGAGTTAAGTCATGTTAACCTCCTTTCAAGATCAAAATCTAAATCTCTTAGCATTCATGTTCATTAGCCTTAACTAAGCTTTTCTTTTCAAACCAAGTTCTAACACAAAGCTTGTCAAGTTGGTCATGGATACAATATTTATGGATCACATATCATGATCATTTAGGTTCTAAATCAGTCGTGTATATGGTCTCATAAGTTCAGAACTCGTGAACACAAGTTTTCCACAAAGTTATTTTTGAAAACTTTAAGTTTTGCTACAACTACCTTACTAATCCAAGTTGATTACTTCATACCACATACGAAATCTTTACATATCATGTTATACTCCTCTATAGGTATGTATCTAGGTCATAACATCAAGTTAGTAACACATATAACCAACAGAAACTAAAAATTTGATTTTGAGCTATGGCGCAGCTGCGCTTCACCCTAGTACAAATAGGTCGCAACTGTGTCATGCCTTCACCAGAGGCAGTGACCTGCTCTGTTCTGCAGAGCCTTAGCCACCTTGGTTCATTTCAGTTTTAAACATTCTATAACCTACAATTTAAGAGTTTAAACATGTAAACATACTTCAGAAATATATCATGACATGTTAATTCACTTTGATTAACAAAGAATTTCAAGTAATTTTCAAGAATTAACTAGACCCATAGTAAAAATATATACCTTCTTGAGCTTGGTTTGGACTCCTTACATAATGAGTATGCTTCCAGCCTTGAAATCATTGCCTATGTTTTAGCCATTTGAAAGTTACGTAAACTAGCTTCTGTCCACTGTTCATGTACTAATGTGACACTCATTTTGGGACAAGGAAGAAAATCTCAGCAACAAGTTATTTGAGGCTTGGTTTGGACACTATAACTCTCATAATGTAATATAAATGTGTTACTGCTACTATACAAAGGAAATTTGGGGTTTATTTATGAACTCACATTATATAACCCATGTACATTAAATACACGTAATAAAATAACGCATTTAAGTATTATTGTCCGAGTAGTTCCATAATTATCTCCACTTCTCACATAGCCATATTATAATATTATTTAATATTATATATCTAGTGTACACACATAACTTCTTGTCCCAATTTCTGGAATACACAGATATTCAATTATTTCTGTTTAACAATCACTTATGATTTTATTGCACTACTTGATATTCCATATTATTAGAATATATTCTTATTATATGATTCTATGCATGTCACACATTACACCAATGTTCCATTTCATTATCAATAACAGAACTAATTTTTCTAAGTTTGGACACTGGCGCAGCTGCGCCATTTTGTACTGTTGGGAGGGCGTAGCTGCGCCGGTCCCTGACAATGCCAAAATGGGTTTGCTTCAAGCCAGTTCAAATATCTATAACCACATAAGTCTCATATGAGGTAATTTAACTTCTTCAATGGAGATATATCCATACTTGACATAAATCAATATGTTCAACTCTCGCCACTATATTCAAATAAATTGAATATTTAATCATTAAGAATCCTATCAATTTCTTGATATTAAAACCTTAGGGTTAGTCCAATAATTTAAATAAACTATTAGTGACTCCCTTTAATCATTTCGTAAATTCACATAACCACTTAAGGTTTAAATAGGCTCACAAAACTAACTCATTAAAATTAAATCACATATTTAATTAATAAGGAGTTTAAAATTTCATGGTCATTACATCTCTCCCCCTTATAAAAATTCTGTCCTCGGAATTGTAAAAATAAGGTTACTCAAATATAAACGGATAATTCGCTCTCATTTTCTCTTCTAGCTCCCACGTAGCTTCTTCTACGGCGTGCTTCCTCTAAAGAATCTTAACGGAATGGATAATCTTATTCCTCAACTTCTGTTCCTTCCTATCTAGTATCTGGACATGAACTTCCTCGTACGATAAGTCTTTCTCGACTTGAATTGGTTCATAGGAGAAAACGTGCTTGTAGTCCAGTTTATAGGGCCGCAATACTAACACATAAAACACATTGTGAATGTGCTCAAGTTCAGGAGGTAACGCTACCTCGTACGCCACTTCACCGACTCGCCTCAGAATCTCGAATGGTCCTATGAACCTAGGGCTCAACTTGTCCTTCTTCCCAAAACGAATCTTCCCTTTTCAAGGAGATACTTTTAGAAATGCATAGCTCCCTACTTCAAAATCTCTCTTCTTGCGATGCAAATCCGCATACTTCTTTTGGCGATCTTGAGCTGCTACTAATCGTGCTCTTATCACCTTAATGATTTCTACCGTCTGTTGTACCAACTCTGGTCCCAACAGTCGATGTTCTCTAATTTCGTCCCAGCATAAGGGCGTTCTACATTTCTTCCCATAAAGTGCTTCGTACGGCGGCATTCCAATACTGGCGTGATAACTATTATTATACACGAACTCTACTGATGGAAGGTGATCCTCCCAACTACCCTTGAAGTCCATCACATAAGCTCGGAGCATGTCTTCAAGTGTCTGAATAGTTCTCTCACTTTGCCCATCGGTCTACGGATGATACGCGGTACTCATTCGTAGTTGTGTCCCCATTCTTTCTTGAAGACTCTTCCAAAAGTTTGACGTGAATAGCGGATCTCTATTTGATACAATAGATACCGGCACCCCATGACTCAAGATAATTTCCTTAACATACAATTTGGCTAACTAGTCTAAACTATACTTAATCTTAATTAGCAAAAAGTGAGCTGACTAAGTAAGATGATCTACAATCACCCGTAGGCGTCGTGCCCTTTCTGCGTTACCGGACGTCCCACCACAAAGTCCATTGTGATGTGTTCCCATTTCCATTCTGGAATCTCTAATTGTTGTAATAACCAGCTTAGTCGTTGGTGCTCTGCCTTGACTCTCTGACAAGTTAAGGCATCTACTTACGCATTCCGCAACCTCTCTTCATGTTTGGCCACCAGAAGCGCAAATCTTGGTACATCTTCGTGCTTCCTAGGTGTATTGAATATCTTGTACTGTGAGCTTTTTGCAAAATCTCTTCACTCAGTTCTGGTACTAACGGTACCCAAATTCGTCATTCAAATCTTAGCAGTCCAGTGCTATCAATCTTAAATTTCAATGCATCACCTTCAGTCAATCATTTCTTGATGTTATTGCAATCTTCATCCTTTTCTTGTGCCTCTTTAACCTTATCCAATAAAGTTGGACTCGCTGTCACAGTAAATAATTATTTGTTGGTCTCCATTGGATACTTAATCTCCAAGTCTAGTCGTTCGAAATCTTTCACCAATTCATCTTGAATGGTCAACTTCAATAACTTCTTTCTGCCTTTTGTGCTCAAGGCATCTGCCACTACATTTGCTTTGCCTGGATGATACAGAATCTCACAATCATAATCTTTGATCAATTCTAGCCATCGGCTCTGCCTCATGTTTAACTCTTTCTGTGTGAAGATATACTTCAGACTCTTGTGGTCCGTATATATCTCACACTTCTCGCCATACAAATAATGCCTCCAAATCTTCAAGGCAAAAACTACCGCTGCTAACTCGAGATCATGAGTCGGATATCCCTTCTCATAATCTGTTAGCTGACGTGAAGCGTACGCAATGACCCTGCCATGTTGCATCAGTGCACAACCAAGATCCTTGTGTGACGCATCATTACACACTATAAATCCTCTTGTGTTGTTCGGTAAAGCCAACAAAGGTGCTTGACTAAGCCTCTTCTTCAATTCTAGAAAACTCTCTTCACACTTCTCCGTCCAAACGAACTTAACTATTTTTCTGGTAAGATTTGTCAACGGTGATGCTAATTTCAAAAAATCCTGAATAAATCTTTGATAGTATCCCAGCAATACTAAAAAACTCCTAATTTTTGTCAGCATCTTTGGCTGCTCCGAATTGATAACCGCTTCTACCTTCGCTGGATCCACCGAAACACCATTCTTGTCAATAACGTGCCCCAAAAACTGCACTCTTTGCAACCAAAACTCACACTTTGGAGAATTTTGCATACAACTTCTCCCTCCTTAATGTCTCCAACACTATCCGAAGATGCTCGGTGTATTCTTCCTCCGTTTCTGATTATACTAGAATGTCATCGATGAATACGACACCAAACTTATCCAAATATTGTTTGAACACTCTGTTCATCAAGTCCATAAATGCTTCTAGCGCGTTCGTCAATCCAAATGACATTACCAGAAACTCAAAGTGTCTATACCGAGTTCTGAATGACGTCTTTGGAATATCCTCCGGCCTCACTTTCAGTTGGTGATAACCGGTCCTCAAGTTAATCTTTGAAAAGTACTTTGCCCCCTTCAACTGATCAAATAAATCGTCTATCAAGGGCAACGGGTGTAAGACCCCAACTTTTATGTATAAAGATAAATTTTTTATAATTATCATTTTTGAATATTATGGAATGAATTTGATATAATGTTATAGTTGTGGGTAATAGTTATAAATTTTGCAAAGTACACAAGTTGTTATATAATATTCGATTGGTCGGGGAATATTCATTTTAACAGAGAATATTCGTACGACGGCACAATCATTGGTGGACCCCACAACGGAATTATTGTTGGATTGAGAAAACGACAAAAATATTTTATGAAAATAACGGCGGAAGGTTTATCGTTAACTGTTGAAACACCAGGTGTTAAAAGCATAGGAATACGCGTGGTTGTATAGTAGCACACGGTATTGATTATTGATGCCTACGTGAGAAGTCACTGTGTTTTGTTCAATTATTGCTTCAATAATTGTTGCATAGTATCTCACGTTAATTGATTCAATTATTGTCAATATTTTATATATTATTAAATCAATAATTGAGACGACGAAGTTAGTAATATTATTATTTGCAATATTAACGATGTCTAGAAGTTTTGCCAAGGAGAGGTTTTGTAACACCCCCTTTCCGAAATAGAAAGAGAGGTTACTCAAAACACAACAGAACTAAGGAAGATCACAAGGCTCTAAACCACAAAAGAATAATCTCATAATAATTCAATGTCATAAGACAAACCATAATAAATGCCACACTGGCCCAATCCAGAATCTAAAATAATTATTACAACTTTAAATAAATCAATGTATCGAAACCTAACAAAATATATCAAAACTATTGGATTAAAGGAAGCTCTCGTCACACTTGACCTTGGTCCCCCTGATTACTTGCTGGAAGAAAAACACAGCATGAGCTAAATGCTCAGTACGGATATAGAATACAGGAAATGAACCGAAATAACTAATTCAATTAAATTAATTGAAACAAAACGAACTGAAATGAAACGAACAAAACTAACACAATAAAATGGTTGGCTGAAACAAATGGCTGGGTGTTATTTCATACCGAGCTCAAAATAAATAGTAACATACCTTGCCACACAGGCAATCACACATCGGATTGCACAATCCAGATGCATGCAAAATCGGAAGGCGTGTTTGGCACAAACATCACCACTCCGCAGAACAGAACAGAATAGAAAACTAGGGTCGACCCATACACCTCCCACAACAAAACACCAAATGGCCAACTCCCACCGGAGCACAAAACGGACACGTCGTAGGACTGATCACACCGCCACGAAAGGTGTCATGCCTCGGTGCCAAGAGGACATGCCTGTGGTACCCCCACAGGTGGTTATAGCTCTGGTATACTCTACGGTATTCTAACAAAATATAATGTCACAACACATGCGACACAACAAAGGGGTTCTAACATGTTAAACTGAAACGAGATATCAACACAAAGTCTCCAAAAATATTAACATGCACATTACTACAAATATCAAAATAAATTTAGACATGTTGTACTAGTCTACAAAGTACAAATATGAGTTCCAACTATGAACTCCAAACGAAATTATCACAATGAATTTGACAAGAAATAATCATGAGAGGCAATACTAATTTTCAAAGCGCATAACGAAACGAATAAATTAAAAACAAAAGAGTCTCGCTGAAAGAGTACGAAATCCGTACCTGGATTAAGCAATGTAATACCTAAAATTATATTCCAAAAATACTTCATAAATTTCCTCCGTCTAATCTAATAATAAAATAAAATTTTATTACAAATTTACCCACTAACAACATAATATTGATAAATTTATTATCAAGTAAATTTTATAATTTTATCAACAAAATTAACTAGTTTAAATTAATATACCAAATTTCAATTTGATTCGCTAATTCAATTTATACGCTTCATAAATCAAATACATATTAAAATATAAAATTTAAATATATATAAAATTTAAATATATATATATATATATATATATATATATATATACAGCTCTTGCAAACAAAATTGATATGTTAATTCTTATTAGTTTACAAAAACAAAAGTCATGTAGCTTTTGATCTCCTATACCACGTTAACATTTTGTGACGCCCCCAAAATAGGTATACAACACACATTCTGAGTCGTCAAAATACATGGTACAGAAACAGGTACAACTTTATTAATACAACATAAAAACTGTGAGTTTAAATACAACTATTGTAATCTAGACAATATCCACACTCAAATAAGTCCTCATTACAATTATTGATACACTATTTTATAGAATAGTGAGGACTACTAGAACCACTTCTAGAACCATCATTCCACACCCCGACTAGTACTCGCTACATTCTCGCCTCCTGAGAAGAAAAATGGAACAACAAGAAAATGGGTGAGCTCAACTAGCCCAGTAAAGAACATTATGACTAAGATAATATAGAATAAATTATCGTTAGTCCTCAACAGGGAAAAATCTAATAGAATACAATAGACAACTAGTTTTAAATCAATATTCGCAGTGGAAATAATAATTCATTAGAAGAGTTAAGTAGAGAATGCAAACTACTATCTTCTATATATGAATTTAAAAGTTCATCGTCGATATTTTATCCCTGTAACATCAATCAATATATATCTGGAATCAAATATTCATCTTTGCACTACAGGCCAAAGATATTCATCAGTTGGTCATGTTCATCTTTGCACTACGGGCCAAAGATATTAATCAGTCGGTCATGTTCATCTCAACACCTGTTCATCTTTGCACTACGGGCCAAAGATATTCATCAAGATATCATTCATCTCTGCACTACAGGCCAAAGATATTCAGTAATATCATCATTTAGGACTGAGGATGATGAAAAATATTTTAAAGAAAACGAATTCAGTGAAACAAAAGAACAAGTATTAAGGATTCGTACTTTAAATAATCTAAGTTCAAAAATACTTCATAAATAACCAGAGTGGAGTAAAATTCAAGAATGATCAAAACGTGGATACAATCAAAGCTAGTATCTATAATAGATATTTTGGACGAAAAACGAAAATTTAATTTTTCTGTGAATAGTGTCGTATTCGTGAATAGTGCCGTATACGTAAATAGTAACTCTGACACCAAAAGATAGAAATTTCACAAAAAAACATCATCATGCTTCGTGAATAGTACTCGTGAATAGTAGCTCGTGAATAGTAACTCATGAATAGTAACCCCGACATGAAAAAGTTCTAAATTTGATAAAAAGTTCCAACCAATATTTCAGCATAATGATATTGAAGAAATAATATCATTTGAGAAGAAAATAACATCTCTTACCTCAGAAAGAATAGTACTTCTGACTTGAATACTAGATATAGTGCTGAAAGAACTTGCACCGTATAGCAATAATCAAAGTACTAAAATACTCACAAATACGCTTGATATTATAGAGAGAGAAATCTATAGTTTCTGGTGTGATTTTTAATTCTAACCTAAGCACCATATTTATAGAAAAATGCTTAGAACACCAAAGTAGAAAATTTATTAAATATTATTATATTTTTCCAAAATCTCATACGCACACTTCTTCCAACTAATTTTAGCCTCTATCACATGTTACATGAGAGCCACAAAATGAAAAACATGTTTTTGAAATTAAAAATATTTTAAACTTCCAAAAATCAATTATTTCGGAGCTTCGGAACTTCAATAATTCATAATAAATAGTCCTTTTATCAGAAAGTTCAAATCTCGCGTTTTTTTTATAGGAAATTCAATTCTCTACAACTTTGCAGAAGAAAGTTTTTCCAAATTCCAAACAGAAATTGATCGAAATCCATAAACGGATGATTTTACAGGCTATAATAAAATTTCAGTCAAGAAATGGGCACACGGACATGTTTAACATGTTTTAAACAACTTTTGCAACAAAAATACTCCTCATCCTCATATACTCATATATCCCACATTTATTGTAAAAATATCATCATTATTATATTATAATAATATAATAAAATATTATTTTTTTAGAAAAGATAAAATATCAATTTTTAACAATTGTCACTTTAAAAATTTTCTCCATCTATATCCACATAAAATCAATATTTTTCTCATCATATAAATCAATAAATAATTATTCACAAATAATATTACAGAATCACAGTACTGGCAACCAGGCCGTTCCCAGGAAAGAGGGGGCTTTCCAATAAAGATTTCTCATTACTGGCGCACAATTAGGTGACCAAATCTCTTCTTAGATAGAACTTTCTAGACATTGCCAATAATGTTATCTAATAATATTATTCAGATAATATGAATTATTGCTCCGATAATAAAAAATACTGTGTAATGACAATTATTAAAATAACAGTAATATAAAAAAATCAACGCAGCAATAATAAAATAAAATACTAAATAGTAATTACTGTAACAATTATTGAGTAGTGCCTTCTTACGTAAGAATCAATAATTAGTGCAATACCGTGTGCTACTGTGCAACAACGTGTATTACTGTATTTTAACCACCGGGTATTCCAACAGTATTAACGTAAACAACTGCGCTGTTATTTATAAACAACTTATACTTGTCGTTTTCTTCATCCAATCACTTTCCGTTATGGGGGCCCACAAAAGACTGTGCCGTCGTACGAATATTCCCCGAAAAAAAGAATATTCCACGACCAATCGAATATTCTCCGACAATAATGAATATTTTATAACCACCTACTTATTTAAAATATTTGCGCATTTTACCCACAACTAACCACATTAATCAAATCAATCCTTGCTATTTCAAAATAATAAATAGAGGAAATTAAATTTCATTTATTAATAATTTTGGGTCTTACACATTTTATTTTATTTTATTTTATTTTTAGACCAAACAGTGGTTCTAGTTATATATATAAATATACATAGACTATGAACATGGTTATAGTAATATCCTGTATAAAAAATTATGAATTCTTATATATACATAATAGGTTCAGTACTTCCGCCCAAATAATGATTAATTCATCCATCATAATTCATTTATCAGAGAAAAAGAAAGCAATGAGATCACAATGACATTACCTTTTCTTTCAGCGGCTGCTATCCCCTTCTCTTTCAGTCACTTTGTTTAGATGAATGAAAATTAGGTTTTGTTCTTATTTATTTATTAATTACTATAATATATTTATTAACTCTCCAAATTCTAATAGGATTTTAAAATTACATAATTATAAATTTGACCCATTTAATTTAAAGCCCAATTTTACCAATTAATTTATCCACACTTATTAATATTTATTAGCCCAATAAATTAAATAACTAGTTGACCCAAATAAAAGACAAAGTCCAATTAATATGTTTTAAAACAAAATAATAATTTATTTATTTATTTATATCTAATTTTTTTTTCGGTTATTACATCACCTACACCTTAAAAGAATTCCGTCCCCGGAATTAAAAGAATAGAACGTACCTAATTATCAAAAAGATGTGGATATTCCACTCGAATAGACTCCTCCATCTCCCAAGTGGCTTCTCGCTCCGAATGATTCCTCCACAGAACCTTAACAAACGCAATAGTCTTCCTCCTCATAATCCTTTCTTGACGATCCAAAATCGCCTCAACTTGCTCCTCACAAGTAAGATCCTCCCGAATCTTATCGAACGGATATTGCACCACGTACAACAGATGATAATGATAACTTCTCAACACCGACACATGGAACACATTGTGCACATGAGCTAACTGTGGAGGCAAAGCTAACCTGTATGCAACCTCACCAACCCTCTCCAGAATCTCAAATGCGCCAATATAACGCGGACTAAGTTTCCCTTTCAACCCAAATCGCTGAATACCCTTCCAAGGAGAAACTTTTAGAAACACATGCTCACTAGGTTCAAACTCTAAAGTCCTCCTATGCTTATCAGCATAACTCTTCTGCCGTGATCGAGCCGACTTCATTTTTTCCTTAGCCACCGCTACCTTTTTCGTAGTGATTTGGACTAACTCAGGCCCTTCTATGGCCCTTTCGCCAACGTCATCCCAACAAGTTGGTGCCAAACACTTTCTACCATACAAGGCCTCAAAAGGAGCCATTCCAATACTTGAATGCCAGCTGTTATTATAAGCAAACTCATCTAGGCTAAAGTATTCATCCCAATTACCCGACCACTCAAGTGCACAAGACCTCAACATGTCCTCCAACGTCTGAATAGTCCGTTCGGATTGCCCATCAGTTTGTGGATGAAAAAAAGTACTAAAATTGAGCTGAGTGCCCTAAGCTCGTTGAAACCCTTTCCATAACTGTGAAGTGAACCATGGATCCCGATCTAAAATAATAGACACTGGAGTACCATGAAGTCTAATAATCTCCTGCTGAAAGATATGTGCCAATCTATCTACCGAGAAACCCTCATGGATAGCCAAAAAGTGTGGCGATTTGGTCAACCGGTCCGCCACTACCCATATGGCATCACTCTTCCTAAAAGTCTTCGGCAAACCAGTCACAAAATCCATCGTGATATCCTCCCACTTCCAGACTAGAATGTCTAACTGTTGCAACAACCCACTAGCTCGTTGATGTTCTATCTTCACTTGTTGACAAGTGAGGCACTTCCCAACATATTCAGCCACATCTCGTTTCATCCCATTCCACCAAAAATTCTTCTTCAAATCCCTATACATCTTCGTAGAACCTGGATGAATAGAAAATGGCAAACTATGAGCCTCAGCCAATACAGCCTCCCAAATGATTGGATCAGACGGTACACACAACCGCTCACCCAACCAAATCACACTATGGTCATCAATACGAAACTCGGGCTGCTTGCCCTCCTCCAGATTTTACGTCAAACCCCACAACTCCACATCTTCCTTTTGAGCTTCTTTAACCCGCGAGATAAGAGAGGGCTCCACTCTCATACCCACCAAATTCCCATCTGAACCTCGTAAATATAACTCCAACTCGAGCCAATCCATATACGAAATAAGCTGAGATTGTATAATAAGGTCTGCTACACTCCCTGAACTCTTTCGGCTAAGAGCATCTGTAACCACATTTGCCTTTCCCGGGTGATACTGAATCCTAGCATCATAATCCTTTAGAAGCTCCAACCAACGCCTCTGCCTCATGTTGAGCTCTTTCTGAGTGAAGATGTATTTAAGAATTTTGTGATCAGTGAAGATATCACAAGTCTCTCCATACAAATAGTGCCTCTAAATCATTAGGGCAAAGATCACCGCTGCCAACTCCAAATCATGAGTGGGGTAATTCACCTCATAAGGTTTAAGCTGCTTAGAAGCATAAGCAATCACCTTACCGTGTTGCATTAAGACACACCCCAAACCTTTCTTAGAAGCATCGCTATAAATTTGATAACCTCCTGTCCCCGACGACAATGTAAGTATTGGAGCTTTCACAAGACGTTTCTTTAACTCCTCAAAACTCTTCTCACGCTCTTCATTCCACGCAAACTTCATGCCCTTTCTCATCAACTGGGTCAATGGTAAGGCAAGCAAGGAAAACCCTTCCACAAATCGCCTATAATACCCTGCCAAACCCAAGAAACTCCTAATCTTCATCACTTTAGTAGGTCTCAGCCATTTAGTGATAGCCTCAACCTTCGCAGGATCCACCTTAATGCCTTTAGCAGAAACAACGTGGCCCAAAAATGCAACTTGCTCCAACCAAAACTCGCATTTAGAGAATTTAGCATACAACTTCTCTTTCTGCAAAATCCTCAACACTGTGCGAAGATGCTCCTCATGCTCTTCCTTAGACATGGAGTAAACCAAAATGTCATCAATAAAGGCAATGACAAATTGGTCCAAATACTCCTTAAACACCTGATTCATTAAATCCATGAACACTGCCAGAGCATTTGTCAACCCGAATGGCATCACCAGAAACTCGTAATGCCCATATCGAGTGCAAAAAGCCATCTTAGGGATATCATCATCCCTCACCCTCAACTGGTGATAGCCCGACCTCAATTCTATCTTCGAGAAATACTTCGCACCTTGAAGTTGGTCGAACAAGTCATCAATCCTCGGCAATGGATATCGATTCCTGATGGTGATCTTGTTCAACTCTCTGTAGTCTATACACAGTCTCATAGACCCATCTTTCTTTTTCACAAACAAAACTGGAGCACCCCACAGCGAAACACTCGGACGAATCACACCACGATCTAACAGTTCCTGCAACTGCTCTTTCAACTCCTGTAATTCCAATGGTGCCATCGAATACGACGCCTTAGAGATGGGCTCCGCACCAGGAACAAGCTCAATAGCAAACTCCACTTCCCGCTGCGGTGGCAACCCTGACAACTCCTCAGGAAACACATCAGAATAGTCACAAATAATTGGAACATCTTTAATACGAGACTCACCATTGGAGGTATCCTTCACAAATGCCAAATACCCCTCATAACCCTTTGCTACCAACTTCCCAGCCTTCAAAGCTGAAATTAACTTCAACACCCTACTCGGCTTTGAACCCTAAAACACGAACTCTGGAGACTTCACATCTCCAAATATAACCTTCTTCGTTTGATAATCGATAGTGGCCTGGTGCTTATGCAACCAGTCCATCCCAAGAATGACATCAAAATCGTGCATACTCATCGGAAGAAGACTAGCCCTACGAATCTTATCCACAAAATTGATTGGACACCCTCGATACAAATCAGAAATAACAACAGAAGTCCCCATCGAGGTAGCAATAGAAATAACAGAATCTAAAGACTGAGATGGCACACCCAGTTGCTGAACAAAAGACTGAGCAACAACGGAATGAGTAGAACCCATATCAAACAAAATAGAAGCCTCGCGATTTCCAACTAAAAGAGTGCCAGAAACAGTACCTAGTGCACCTACCGCCTGGTTATATGTCAAGACAAACACTCGACCACCCTGATGCTGACCTCCATTGCCACCATTATCACCACTTCCACCATTTCCATGTGGCCCGGTACAATCCCTAGCAATATGACCCATCTGTCCACACAAGAAGCATGCACCTGTGAGTCTGTGGCACTGCCTCCCTGGATAATTAGTACCACAAGTAGCACAAGGAGCTATCGAAATGAGATTTAGGTTACCCCCACCTGCTGGTCCCGGATAACGACCCTGATTTTGCCCCTGCTGACGATTATGCCCCTGCTGGTAATTCTGTCCATACCAAGGTAGCTGAAGCTGACGATTTTGCCCTTATTGAGGCATCTGTTGATAACCCCTATTCTGATTCTGGCCACGCCATTGCCCCTGCTGGCCACCACGGTTCCTGTTCCACTGACCACTCTAATTCTTCCAGTGATGACCCGAAGTTTGACCCTGCTGGTCATCTCTATCCCTCTTTTGACTCCCTTCCGGTTTAGAAGATCGAAAGTCATGTCTCTCCATCTCAATATTCTTGGCTGCATTGGCCACTGCTGACACGTTTGCAAACTTGTTGTTAATAAGATGCTGGTGATACCTATAATGAATTCGTACTTGAACTTCTCTGCCTGTTCCGCTGCAGTCCCTGCAGAAGTTCTCGCAAATCCTGCCAACCTAGTGAACCTTGTCATGAAATTCGTGATGGACTCATCATCTTTTTGTCGAATGGACAGATAGTCTCTAGCATAAGCCTCTTTATCAGCAGCTGGAAAGTACTACTGATAAAAGACCTCACAAAACTCTGCCCAGCTAAGTGTCTCAACATAACCATCACCCTTCGTTACTTTCACTGCCTTCCACCACCTTTGTGCATCCCCTTCCAGCTTGTAAGCAGCAAGTAATACTTTCTAATTATCCGAGCACCCCAACACATCAAAAATCTTCTCTAAGTGGGCAATCTAATTCTCTGCATCAATTAGAGTTGGAGTTAAACTGAATGACTGTGGTTTCTGCTTCTGAAACCTTTCCAACCACACATACATTGGAACCACCTGCTGATCATGACCCACTACATTCCCTTCCTCTTCGTTTGTCTGTGGACCATTTTTTCCCAGGTTCTCCTGCTCAGGAATTTCTGGTGGCGGCTGCTGCATTGCATGTACAACTTGTGCCACCAACTGAGGTAACGCCTGATTCACTGCCTGATTCACCAAGATAGCCAACTGAGCATTTATCTGATTATTAGGTTGCTCATTGGGCTGACCCTCACCTCTTCCCCTATTGTTGCCTCGCCTCACAGCAACTCTGGCGGATCTACGAGCCATCTAACAAAGAAATCAATGAATAGATAACATAGCAGATTAGAGACAGATTCAAATATATATAGCTGATATGATACCTGAACAGAAAATTAAACAGAACAAAACCTAACCCAGAAGTCTACCCATAACTCACAGGTCAAACCTAAATAGGTTTTCTACAAGAAAGAACCATACCTTTGATACCAACTCTGTAACACCCCCTTTCCGAAATAGAAAGAGAGGTTACTTAAAACACAACAGAACTAAGGAAGATCACAAGGCTCTAAACCACAAAAGAATAATCTCATAATAATTCTGTGTCATAAGACAAACCATAATAAATGCCACACTTGCTCAATCCACAATCTAAAATAATTATTACAACTTTAAATAAATCAATGTATCAAAACCTAACAAAATATTTCAAAACTATTGGATTAAAGGAAGCTCTCGTCACACTTGCCCTTGGTCCCCCTGATTAACTGCCGGAAGAAAAACACAGCATGAGCCAAATGCCCAGTACGAATTATAAAACCACTTACTTACTTTCCAAAATTTGTAAATATTACCCACAGCTATAACACTATATCAAATCCACACCATAATATTCAAAAATATATTTTGAGAAAATTATTCTTTATTCATAAAAGTTGGGGTCTTACAACCTCCCCTTCTTATGAAATTTCATCCTCGAAATTAGGGTGCGTACCTGGTATGTCGAAGAGGTGAGGATACATTGATTTCATCTCAGATTCTTACTCCCAGGTCATTTCCTCCACATCGTGGTTTCTCCACAAAACTTTGACTTGAGGTATAACTTTAGAGCTTAGAATATGATCCTTCTTATCCAAGATTTTTACAGGTAACTCTTCATAAGTTAAATCTTCCTCTATCTCGTCTGGTTCTAATTCAATAATGTGGTTCGGGTCTTTCACATATTTACGTAACATAGATATGTGGAAAATATTATGAACACGAGACATACTTAGCGGTAAGGTGAGTCTATAGGCCATAGTTCCTACCCGTTCGAGGATTATAAATGGGCTAATGAATCTAGGATTGAGCTTTCCAATCTTTCTAAATCTTGTAACTCCATTCTATGGAGCAATACGTAACAACACATGATCTCCAATATTGAATTCCACGTCCTTTCGATGAAGATCAGCATTCTTTTGTCGATCTTGTCGAGACATACCAATACTTGTTTTATACATTGTCGGATAGTTTGAATCTTTTCTGTAGTCATACGTATCAAATCTAGTCCCAAAAATGTTGCTTCACCCACCTCATCCTAGCATACTAGAGAACGACACTTTCTTCCATACAACGCCTCAAATGGAGCCATACCAATACTTGTTTGATAACTATTGTTGTAGGAAAACTCCACCAATGGTAAGAACTTGGCCCGACTTCCCTTGAAGTCAAGGACACATAGTCTTAATAAATCTTCAAGAATTTGAATAGTCCTTTTTGACTGCCAGTTCGTTTGAGGATGATATGCCAAACTAAATCGTAAAGCTGTGCCCATAGCTTTTTGCAAACTAACCCAAAATCTTGAAGTGAATCTTGGGTCTCGATCAGAAACTATGGATACTGGCATACCATGCAATCTTACAATCTCGTTTATGTACATACTAGCAAGATATTCAAGTGTAAAAGTTTCTCGTATCGGTAAGAAATAAGCAGACTTGGTCAATCTATAACAAAATGACCCAAATCGCATCTATGCCTTGAGAAACCTTGGGAAGACCAGTAACAAAATCCATGATAATGTGCTCGCACTTCCATTATGGAATTTCAAGTGGTTGCAATGGACCTTTTGACACTTGATGCTCCGCCTTGACTTGTTGACAAGTTAGACACCTTGAGATAAACCCCGCTATCTCTCTCTTCATATTGCTCCACCAAAATGTATGTCAAAGATCACGATACATTTTAGTACTCTTAGGATGGATTGCAAATGGTGTGTTGTGCGCCTCCATCATGATTTTATACTTCAAAGTCTGGAGTTGACTCGAAGTATTCCTTCTTCATCGATTCTTGCTTCCGGAATAGCACCTTCTTGCACTTTCTTCTTCATACACATCAGCTTCAGGTCTGTAGTTTGAACAGCTTTAACTTTATCGATTAAAGTCGATTCCACTCATATAGTCGCCATCATCACATGGGTCTCTTGAGTCTTTAACTCTATTTCCATCCTTTTCAAGTCATACAAAATGGGTCTTTGAGTTGACAATATTGCACTCGTACCCGCATATGATCTTCTACTCAATGCGTCAGCTACTACGTTCGCTTTTCTAGGATAGTATTGGATGGTATAATCATAATCTTTCAACAACTCAAGCCATCATCGTTGTCGCATGTTGAGTTCCTTTTGAGTGAAAAAATATTTGAGGCTTTTATGATCCGTATAGATCTCCACCTTCTCTTCATACCAGTAATGCCTCCAAATCTGAAGGGCAAAAACTACTATTGCCAACACTAGATCATAAATAGGATAATTTCTCTCATATTCTTTGAGTTGCCGAGAGGCATAGGCTATGCCTTTCCCATATTGCATAAGAACACATCCTAACCCTTTGCTTGAAGCATCACTGTAGATGACAAATCCCTCCGAGCCAGATGGTATTGTCAGAATAGGTGCTAAAATGAGTCTCCTCTTGAGTTCTTGAAAACTCTTTTCACATTCCTCGCTCCAACCGAATTTTGTATCTTTTCGAGTCAGCTGAGTTAATGGAGTAGCAATTCGAGAAAACCCTTCTACGAATCGCAGATAATAACCAGCTAAGCCGAGAAAGCTACGTACTTCGATCACTGACTTAGGTTGCTCCCAGCTTTGAATTGCTTCAATCTTTGCTGGGTCAACAGATATTCCATGACTTAATACTACGTGCCCAAGGAATGCTACTTCTTCAAGCCAGAACTCGTATTTCTTCAACTTGGCATAAAGCTTGTTTTCGCGAAGCTTTTGGAGTATCAGCCTCAAGTGTTGCTCATGATCTTCCCGACTTTTGGAATATATGAGGCTGTCATCAATAAAGACGACCACAAAGTGATCCAAATATTCTTTGAAGACTCGGTTCATCATGTCCATGAAGGCATCAGGGGCATTAGTCAATCAAAAAGACATGACTAGGAATTCATAATGCTCGTACAGAGTTTTGAAAGCCGTCTTTGGAATGTCATCAGTTTTAATCTTCAACTGATGATATCCGGAACAAAGATCAATCTTTGAAAAGAATTTGGCGCCTTGCAACTGGTTAAACAGTTCATCAATGCGAGGTAATGGATATATATTTTTGATAGTGACATGGTTCAACTCCCGATAATCAATACAAAGTAGCATACTCCCATCTTTCTTCTTCACGAATAGAACAGGAGCACCCCAAGGAGAAGTACTAGGAAGAATGAAACCGATGTCTAACAATTCCTGCAGCTGGGTCTTTAACTCCTGAAGTTCAATAAGAGCCATTCGATATGGGGCTTTGGAAATGGGTTTTGTACCAGGTTCAAGGTCGATACAAAATTCAATTTCACGCTCTGGGGGTAGGCCAGGAAGTTTTTCAGGGAATACGTCAGGAAATTTATTAACAATAAAAATATTATTCAAAACTGTCGTATTTTTATTTAAATCCGTGACATGGGCTAAGAAAGCTTGACATCCGTTTTCAATAAACGAATAGCTTTATGACTTGATATGACATTGATTGATTTTAGTGGTTTGGTTGCTTGAATTCGCATAATAGGTTGGTTAGGAATATGAAAGCTAACAACCTTACGAAAACAATCAATTTTAGCATGATGAGTAGTTAACCAATCAACCCCTAAAATCACATCAAATGCAAGTATTTTCAAAGAAATAAGATCGACAGTTAACGTGCGGTTACCGATTTGAATCAAACAAGAATTATAAACCGTGGATGTAATGAATGTTTCTCCCAACGAAGTTTCAACAGATAAGTTAAAGTCTAATTTCTCCGGAGTCAAATTTAAACGTTGAGCGCAAATAGGAGAAATAAAGGAATGGGTAGAACCGGTATCAAATAAAGTATAAACTTCGCTAGAGTTTACGATTAGCTTACCCGTGATCACCTCGTTTGGATTCCTCGCTTTTTAGGAGGTTACAACAAACGCTCTCCCTTGAACTACCAGTTTTGTCTTGTCTGGGATACCCTTTGATGCCTCCATCCCAGCTGGACTTAACTTTGGTGCACGACAAAATTGTGCTAGGTGACCTTCTTTTCCACAATTATAACACGTTTTGGACTGCATCGTGCAGTTTGGACTTATGTTTCCTTCCCCTCCACATTTGTAACATACGACCGGTGGTCGTTCTCCTTCCTTAACAACAGGTGTTGGTGCTGACGTCTTTCCATCCTTGTTGAATCTCCTCTTTTTGAAATGTCCACTCTTATTGTCATGGCCATGATTACAACCGAAGTGATTATCATTTCTGGCATGTTGATTCCCTCCACGTTTGTTGTCACCGCTTCGATGACTGCTACCACTGGTATTATCGACTTGTCAGCTGCTCTCTCTTGGTTGGGTTGACTCATTATCGCCCTCCAATAACTGAGCCATATTCACAATATCTAAATATAAACACAGTTTGTGAAAAATTAGGTATTGACGTATCTCAGGTTTCAAACCTCTTAGAAACATCCGTGTCATTCTCTCCTCATTATCAACCAAGTGAGACGCAAACCGAGACAACTCGGCAAACTTAGCTTCGTACTGCACCACGGTCATATTATTTTGCTCAATCTTGATGAACTATACCTCTTTCATGTGACGAATACTTTCAGAAAATTACTTGTCATTGAATAGCTCTTGGAACTTCTCCCAAGACATTTTGAGTGCGGCAGGTTGAGTACGCTTTACAGATTCCCACCAGTAATCTGCCACTGCTCGCAACATGAAGGTGTCAAAGGAAACCTTTTGCTCCTTGGAGCATCCCAAGACATCAAATATCTTGTTGATCGGCTTTATACACGTCTCCTCCTTAAGTGGTTTTGGCTCTCCAAAAAACTCTGGTGGTCCCAGCTCCTTGAACTGCTTAGCGGTGACCGTCCGAGAGTTGTCAGTGTTTTCACCTGCATTTTAGTCAGGAGCCGCTTTCGCCTGATGTTGCATGAATTGCATAAAGCCTCTGAACATTCCATCGTTCATCATTTAGTCAGTGTTGTCGTTTACATGAGGATTGTCGCCTTCTTGATGCACATTATCCTGATTATTGATCTGTGGAGACTCAACGGTCTCATGTGCTCCATTGCTATTTTCAAATTTCTCAGATGCCATTTTCAAATACTGCCACAAAATAAGGGTTAATTAACATATCACATATTATCCCTATACTCTGACCGACCAATTAAATACCACATAAACTAAAGTAGGTCATACTAGCGAAGGAATTCCCCGTCTCTCCCCTCCTAGTTCTTGTCTCACATCTCAGCTATCGATCATATCCCTAAGCTTCGATACCAACTGTGACACCCCATAAATAGGTATACATCACCTATCTTGAGTCGCCAAATACATGGTACATAATTCAAATACAACTTAATTATTCAACAGTCGTGTAAAATACGACAAAACATAATCTAAGAGTTTTAATAAGAATATTGTCATCTAGACAATATCAATACTCAATGAAGTTCTCATTACATTTATTGTCACTATTTAACAGAATAGTGATGACGACTAATGATATCATCTGGACCGTCACTCTGTTCCCCGACTAGTCCCGGCTACGTTCTCATTTCCTGAAGAGAACAGTGAAAGAAAGGGTGAACTCAACTAGCCCAGTAAGAAATATTATGACTAAGATAATGCAGAATAAATTATCATTAGTCTTCAACAATGTTAAACTGATAAAATGCAATAGACATCAAGTTTAACTGTAACGGAATAAGCAATCCATTAGAAGAGTCAAGTAGAGCATGATATCTACTATCTTCTATGATTTAAAATGTTTTCATCAATTTTTATCGTTGAGACTCAGCTTAATAAATAAATCACATCATCGAGTCATCCCTGCACTACGGGCCAAGGATATTCATTAAATCATCAATGGTCTTGACTATACCGAATAATCCCTGGTCATAATCATACCAAAAACTGTCCATCAATACACTACAGGTTATTGAGGACTTTTACCACATCATTTATCACATTACAGGTTTGACGATTTGATTGTTTGAATTATGATTCTGAGGACAGAATCCTTGTAAGGAGGCAATGATTTAACGATCTGGAATTTCAAATTATAATTTTAGATATTTATTGAATTATATAAATATTTATTTGATGTGTCTATTATTGAATTGATGGATTAAATAATTATTGATGTGATGGTCGTTAATAAATGTTTGTAAATCTAAATTTATTAGATAAAATTCTAAATTAAATTAATTTATAATTTAGAGGTTTGTATTATAACATGAGGTGTTATATTGTTGTGTTGATTTAATAATTTAGATGTTATATTAAATTATTAAATAAAGTTATAATGAAAATTATAATTTCGTGATATTTGATAAAAGGTTATATTTAATTAAAATATAGTATGTGATTAATTTAATGGGTTAATATTGGATATGAAAATCCAAATAAATAGTATGTGATTATAATTATAAACTAAAGTTTTTATTAAAATAAATTAAAAAGGATTTAAATTAGTTTTTGTCAAACAAGGCTTAATAGATTAATTCTTTAAAAATTAAAGGGTTTTGCCAAACAAAGCCTTATGGCTTTTGAATTTCTAGTTTTTGAATTTAAATAAAATAAATAATACAAATAAAATAATAAATATAATATATTTATAATATGAACATTTGTTTTGTAACTGCCATTTTATTAAGTTGGCGTATTATGGTCTGGCAGTTTTATTTGTGCGCATTGTTATCAGTTGGTTCTATGCCTTATTTGCTAAGCCTAGAGAATACAGAGTTTGTGAGAGTTGAGAGAATTTGAGAGAGAAGGATTTCAGAGTATTTGCAGTGTCTAACAGAAAGGATTTCAAGCACTTGAAGGTACTTATACAATCTTAATATATATATATATATATATATATATATATATATATATATATATATATGTCTACATATGTGAACTACGACAAAGTTTTGCTATGCTCTGTGAATTTTATTTCTTCTATGCTCTGTGAATTCTAGTTTTTCCGAATTGTTGTTATATAACTAAGTTATGGTAGTTATACATGCTTATAATGATAGAGTTTATGTCTAAACAAGAATTTGTATGCTAATTTCGGTTTACAATAGAAGAAAATTTCGACAGTGTATGTTTATATGTATTTTTTTCATATGTTCATGAAAAGTATCAATTTAGTGGACAATTAGTATGTGAAATTATAAATTGAAGCTTGTATATGGTAGTTCATTGAGGTACGAACATAACGTAATTTGAATCAGATGATTTGGTCATGTATGGAATTCACAGTGATGATTTTTGGGATGAATATCAAAAATGGAGTTTTATATGAAAAACATGAAAATTGAGAAATTAAAATGGTTTTAGTTGTTGTTAAATTGTGCTAAGTGGTTGAATATGTTAGCAATCATGTTTATGATAGTTGTATATTTATTTTACGTGTTAATTTCACTATTTGGTGGGTGAAATTTGTGTTTGTTGAGTTAAAGTCGGCTACTGTTAACTAGCCTCTCTGCGATTGTCTGAACACCGGCTCAGCTGCGCTAGTGCCAAGGCAAAAAAACGGCGCAGCTGTGCCGGCCCCAAGCCTTTGTATGGCGCAGCTGCGCCATACACTGGTTTTGGATTTTAATGTTCGGATGCTTCTGCAGTCTTGAGTTAGCATCATAACATGGTCTGAAATTATGTTAGCGTGTTAAATGGGGTTAGTAACATAGCAAATTGGGGTTAGTAAGTTCAAAGTTGCAAAAATGGTTAGTAAATCGAGAACACGTTATGTGGTAACTTAGTATACATAATTAGCGTTAGACAAGTGTTGCGAAGTAAAACACTTGGATTTTCTGAAATGTAAATGGTAATGAAGGACTTGTGCTTCAATGATAAGTTTATCCAGATATGAACATGTTATGGTATGTTAGAATATCTAATAGATATTGTGGTTCTAAAATTATGTGTAGGTGATCGTGAATTTATTTTTATAGCTTACGCTCAAGGCAAGTTTCTAAACCCTATCTTTTTACATTGAGAAAGTTTTCTAACTCTACACTTTCGTTGACTTGGTTCTATTACTATATTGTCTAACTTTATTCTTTTGATTGAGAAAGCTTATTATTTTTATTGTCATTGCATAAGTCAATTGTTCCTAAAATTCATTCGAGCAAACTTTAACTCTAATGTTATTTGAATATCTCATTTGATTGATTCATTCTAATTGTTTATAGTTAAGCAAGTTTCTTAAGTTCTATTATTGTATAATTAACACAGTTTGAACTCTCGTCTCTATTATTGAACTGTTTTTAATCCTTGCTTAAATTTAATACCATATTGGGCAAGTTTTTAGTTTCCAGCTTGCTATCAATGAATGTACATTCAGTAGTTTCATTTTCTAATGTTATAAGATCCTAATCTTAGCTTATTGATTGTTCAAAGCAAAGGTTTACCATTTTACTCATTTTGTTGAATACTTATGCTCTATAGTTATTTCAAGCATGAGTTTAATATGTATAATCAGTTCATTTATGTTTCTCAATTGTTCTATGTTGTATTAAAACATCTGTTGTGATTATCAAACACTATTGATTCAACTAGTCCTCTAGTTGATGTTCGTTAAACTTCAAATTACCCTTGAAAGCTTATCCAAACCAAACTTTCTTTGGTGCGGACTTATACTCTAAATACTGAGATGAACAACCCTATTATTATTAGGGGATAACTTACGCGTAGCGTTAAATGTTTATGCACAATACATGGTACGAAGGGTTGATCCCCCTAAATACGAGGAGTCCTTATAGTCTTATAACTGTTAAAGTTGGAGTTGAAAGATTACTCACAACTGTGGACATAGTTCATGGTATTATGACCCTCAGTTAAATATATTCCATATTTTGGATTCCAGTTTTTGATTATCATTGTTAGAGTACTATTCAGTTTTGATGAGCCTTTTGTTGGCAGTTATTATTGTTATTCTCATGTTGGATCATTGTTATATCCAATGAGCAATTGTTTTGCTCACTCTTGCATATTTATTAATTCATTGCAGCTAAAGTTGAGAAGGTAGATGAGCCTTCAACTAGCAAAGGAAAGGAAAAAATGTACAAGTGATGCCGATTTGTACTTTTGTTTACTGTTATGATCATAGACTTTTAATAATGATGAAATGTAATAATTTAATTCCACACTTGAATGATGTTAAAAGGTTAGATAACTTGGGATGTTTTTTAACTTAATGATGTAACCCTATTTAAAAGGAGAGTTATGGTTTAAATATTATTTTATTTGGGTAGATAGTATGAATGTTTGGATAGAGCACCGAATCTTGTGGGAATAAAGTACCTAGATTTGGGGGTGTCACAACAGGTCATGATTATACCGATTAATCCCTGGTCATAATCATACCAAGTCCATCTATGCATGTAAGCCAAAGATGACTTTCATCACAATATAAGCATGAAGATGATGACAATGACATAATAATTCAATAAAACAAGTTCAAGAATAAATTTTAAAGATTTATAAGTTTATTTATCGTGAAATCAATTACGTCCAAATTGTCAACATGATACTACTTTGTGGAGTAAAATTCAAGAATGCTCAGAAGAATATTTCCATGAAAAGATACCGGATGAAGCACAAATATCCAGGATATTCTACTAATTTTATAGAGTATAGAAGCCAAAACTTTAACAAAATGAGTATCATAGAATATATGAAACTGCAAATAGATTTTCACCCGCCATGCGGTAATCCACGTAGATAGATCATTTCCACAATTTAATAAGGGATGAATACGAAGGATCATTCACCATGCATGTGATAATCCACATAGACAGGTTATTCCAACAGAATAATAAAAAATGGAACCAGGTCATGCGTAATCCGTCCAGACAGGATATTCCAACATAATAATAAAGAATGGAATATCAGAAGAATTGACCATGCATGCGATAGACCACACAGACAGGTTATTCCAACAGAATAATATGGAATGGAACCACGTCTAGCGTAATCCGCACAGACAGGAAATTCCACAAGAATAATACAGAATGAAATAACAAAAAAACTCATCATGCATGCGATAGACCGTACAGATAGGTTATTCCAACAGAATAATAAAGAATGGAACCAGGTATAGCGTAATCCGCACAGACATGATATTCCAACAAAATAATAAAGAATGGAATAACAGAAGAATTTCACCATGTATGCGGTACTTCGAATAGACATGTTATTCCAATATAGTAATAAAGAATGGAATAACAGAAGCTCTCTTCATTAATACGAAAGAAATAATACCCCTTACCTTAGAAAGAAACTGAATACTGGAGTAGAAAGGTAGCAGACTTCTCTTCTTCTTTCTCTTTATAATTTCTCTCTATAATAATTGCTCTATAGCTTTAGTGAATTGGTGAGAAATGAAGGAAGAATGAGCTTCTATTTATAGAAAAATATAGTTTCGATAATTGTACGTTTTGGGGCTCAAAATATTACAGTACAATACCTTTAACTTTTCTTTCATTTTTAATTTAGTCCTGCAAGTATTATCAAACTTGCACCACTTCCCCTAATAGTAAATAATGTGAATCAATATTTCAATCATGTGAATCAATAGTTATAATCATGTAAAATACGAATTACAGTATAGTACCTCCATCTATACCTCCATTTTTAACTTAGTCATGCAAGTATTATCAATCTTGCACCAACTCCCCTAATAGTACAAGAATGTGAATCAATAGTACACACATGTGAACAAATAGTTATAATCATGTGAATTAATTGTAATTAATTGCTCATTTATCCTGTTAATTACCCGACTGGTCAGTATAACTTCCAGACATCAATTAATACCGAAATAAATGTCAATTTCCACTAACACTAATAATTTTAACACAATGGAACTATCAATTTCATCTTTAATCAACACGAACTTATTCATCATTAATATTATAACTCACAATTTTTAACAATCAGGTCGTTCCTAGGAAAGAGGGGGCTTTCCGATAAGGATTTCTCCTTCTTGGGGCTCAATTAGATGACCAAACCTCTCCTTGACAGAATTTCTAGACATTGTAAATATTTGAATTTAATAATATGAATAACTTTATCATCTCAATTATTGATTTAATAATATATCATATTATGAAGATAATACTGTGATTATAATCGAATCAATAATATGAGAGATATGATGCAGCAATTACTGTAGCAATAATTGAGTATAACTGAGTGACTTCTCACGTAAACATCAATAATCAATAACGTATGTTACTATGCAACCACGTGTATTACTGTACTTTTCTACAGGATAGTTCAACAGTTTAACGATAAAACTTCCGTCGTTACTTTTATAAAAAGATAATTATGTCGTTTTCTAACTACGACAATACTTCCGTTGTGGGGTCCACCAATGATTGTTCCGTCGTATGAATATTCCCTGTTAAAACGAATATTCCCCGACCAATCGAATATTATAAAACCACTTGTTTACTTTGCAAAATTTGTAAATATTACCCACAGCTATAACATTATATCAAATCCACACCATAATATTCCAAAATATATTTTGAGAAAATTATTCTTTATTCATAAAAGTTGGGGTCTAACAAGTTCGTTGTTGTCTTTATTGATGACATCCTCGTATATTCCAAAAGTCGTGAAGATCATTAGCACCATTTGAAGCTAGTACTTCAAAGGTTTCGTGAAAACAAGCTATATGCCAAGCTGAAGAAATGCGAGTTCTGACTTGAGAAAGTAGCATTCCTTGGGCATGTGGTGTCAAAACATGGAGTATCTGTTGACCCAGTAAAGATTGAAGCAATACAAAGTTGAGAGTAACCGAAGTTGGTGACCGAAGTCCGTAGCTTTATGGGCATAGCTGGTTATTATCGGAGATTCGTGGAAGAATTTTCTCGAATCGCTACTCCGTTAACTCAACTGACTCAGAAAGATACAAAATTCGTATGGAGCGAGGAATGCGAGAAGAGTTTTCAAGAGCTTAAAAGGAGACTTATTTTGGCACCTGTTTTGACAATACCATCTTCTTCGGATGGATTTGTTATCTACAGCGATGCTTTAGGCAAAGGGTTAGGATGTGTTCTCATGCAACATGGGAAAGTCATAGCCTATGCCTCGTGACAACTTAAAGAATATGAGAGAAATTATCCTACTCATGATCTAGAGTTGGCAGCAATCATTTTTGCGCTAAAAATCTAGAGGCACTATCTATATAGGGAGAGAGTGGAGATATATTCGGATCATAAAAGCCTCAAATATTTCTTCACCCAAAAGGAACTCAACATGCGGAAACGACGTTGGCTCAAGCTGTTGAAAGATTACGACCACACCATTCAATACCATCTTGGAAAAGTGAACGTGGTAGCTGACGCATTAAGTAGAACATCATATGCGGGAACGAGTGCGATGTTGTCAACACAAAGGCCCATTTTGTGTGATTTACAAAAGATGAAGATAGAATTCAAGACTCTGGGGAGCCATGCGATGATGTCAAGTATACGCATAGAACTAACTTTAATCGATAAAGTTAAAGTTCCTCAAGCCACAGACCCTGAGCTGGTGCGTATAAAAAGAAAGTACAAGAAGGTGTTATCCCAGAAGCAAGAATCGATGAAGAAGGAATACTTCGAGTCAACTCCAAACTTTTTGTTCCTAACGACTCTGATTTGAAATACAAGATCATGATGGATGCACACAATACCCCATTTGCAATTCACCCTGGAAGTACTAAAATGTATCATGATCTTCAACATACATTTTGGTGGAACAATATGAAGAGAGAGATCGTGAAGTTTATCTCGAGGTGTTTAACTTGTCAACGTGCAAAGGCAGAGCATCAAGTACCAAAGGGTCCATTGCAACCACTTGAGATTCCGAAATGGAAGTGGGAACATATTACCATGGATTTTGTTACGGGTCTTCCCACAGTTTCTCAAGGCATAGATGTTATTTGGGTTATTGTTGATAGATTAACTAAGTCTGCTCATTTCTTGCTGATACAGGAGACTTATTCCCTTGAACGTCTAGCTCATATGTACGTAAATGAGATTGTAAGATTGCATGGCATGCCAGTTTCCATAGTTTTGGATCGTGACCCGAGATTCACTTCACAATTTTGGGTTAGCTTGCAGAAAGCTATGGGCACAGATTTACGATTTAGTTCTGCATACCATCCTCAAACGGACGGACAATCAGAGAGGACTATTTAAACTCTTGAAGATCTATTAAGACTCTGTGTTCTAGACTTCAAAGGGAGTTGGGATAAGTATTTACTATTGGTGGAATTCTCCTACAACAACAGTTATCGGGCAAGTATAGGTGTGGCTCCATTCGAAGCATTGTATGGACGAAAGTGTTGCTCTCCATTATGTTGGGATGAGGTGGGTGAAGCAACATTATTGGGACCAGAGTTGGTATGTATTACTACAGAAAAGATCCAAATGATTCGACAACGTATACAAACGGCACAGGATCGACAAAAGAGTTATACGGATCTTCATCGAAAGGACGTGGAATTTAGTATTGGGGATCATGTATTGTTGTGTGTTGCTCCATGGAAGGGAGTTACAAGATTTAGGAAAAGAGGAAAGCTTAATCCATGATTTATTAGTCCATTTCAGATTCCTGACCGAGTAGGAAATGTGGCCTATAGACTTGCGTTACCTCCAAGTATGTTTCGTGTTCATAATATTTTTCACATATCTGTGCTTCGTAAATATGTGAAAGACCCGACCACATTATTGAGTTAGAACCAGATGAAATAGCCAAAGATTTAACGTACGAGGAGGTACCTATCAAGATCTTGGATAGGAAAGAGCATGTCCTACGCACAAAGGTCATACCACAAGTCAAAGTTTTGTGGAGGAACCATGCTATTGAGGAAATGACTTGGGAGTTGGAAATGAAAGCGAGGTATCCTCACCTTTTCGAAACACCAGGTACGTACGTCAATTTCTTGGACTAAATTTCATAAGGAGGGGAGGTTGTAAGAATCTGACTTATTATAAATGAAATTGAATTTCCTCTATTTATTATTTTGAAATATTAAGGGTTGATTTGATTAATGTGTTTAGTTATGGGTAAAATGTGCAAATATCTTAAATAAGCAAGTGGTTATAAAATATTCATTGTTGTCGGGGAATAATCGTTTGGTCGTGGAATATTCTTACTGTTGGGGAATATTCGTAAGACAGCGCAGCCTTGTGTGGGCCCCATAACGGAAAGCGGTTGGATGAAGAAAACGACAAGTATAAGTTTTTATAAATAACGGTGTAGTTGTTACCGTTAACACTGTTGGAATACCCAATGGTTAAAACACAGTAATACGCGATGTTGCACAGTAGCACACGGTATTGCACCAATTATTGATTCTTACGTAAGAAAGCACTACTCAATAATTGTTACAGTAATTACTGTTCAATATTTTATTGATTCAATAATTGCTATGTTGATATTTTATATTATTGTTGTTTCAATAATTGTCACTGCACAGTATTTCCCATTATCAGATCAATAATTCATATTATTTGAATAATATTATTAGATAGCATTATTGGCAATGTCTAAGGAAGTTTTGTCTAAGGAGAGGTTTGGTCACCTAATTGCGCGCCAGTAAGGAGAAATTCTTATTGGAAAGCTCCCTTTTTCCTGGGAACGACCTGGTTGTCATTATTGTGATTCTGTAATATTATTTGTGAATAATTAATTATTGATTTATATGATAAGGAAAATATTTATTTATGTGGATATAAATGGAGGAATTTTTAGAAAAGTGACAATTGTTGAAAATTATATTTTCTCTTTTCTAATAAAATAATTCATTTAAATATATTATGATATTTTAATAATATAATAATGGTGATATTTTTACAATGAATGTGTGATATATTAACAAATGAAGAGGAAGAGTAGTTTTGTTGCAATAAATGTTAAAAACATGTTAAACATATTGGTGGACCCCATTTCTTTAACTGAAATTTGATTATAGCCTACAAAATCGTCCTGTATGTGCATTTTGCTCAATTTCTGCTTGTAATTTGGAAAAACTTAAACTTACAAAGTTGTAGAGAATTGAATTTCCTATGTAATAGACATAAGATTCGAATTTTTCTGATAAAAGGCTATTTATTATGAATTATTAAAGTTCTGGAATAATTGATTTTTGAAGTTTCAAATATTTTTTTTTAATTAAATTTTTTTTCTAATTAAAAATGTTTTTTTCATTTGGTGTGCCCCACATGTGTTGTAAACATGCTGAAATCAGTTTGTCTAAGGTGGGCGTGAAATTTTTTTAATTATATTAATATTTTATTAAATTTTGTGCTTTGGTGTTCTAAGCATTTTCCTATAAATAGGGTGCTTAGGTTAGAATTGAAAATCACACCAGAAACTGAAGTTTTTTCTCTCTATATTATCGAGCGTATTCTTGTAAGTATTTTGATACTTTGAGTGTTGCTATACAAGCTCCTTTTAACACTATATCTGGTATTCCAGTCAGAAGTACTGTCCTTTTGAGGTAAGGGATGTTATTTTTTTTAAATGATATTATTTCTTTTAATATCATTATGTTGGAATATTGGTAAGATTTTTCTTGTGAAATTCTTGTCTTTTTGTGTCGGGGTTACTATTCATATATATGGCACTATTCACAAATACAGCACTATTCACAAAAAAATTAAATTTTCTCTTTTTTGTCCCAGATGTCTATTTTTGTTACTATCTTTGATTGTATCTATATTTTGATCATTATTCTTGAATTTTACTCCACCATAGTATATTATGGGGTGTTTTTGAATATGGATAAACTGAAGTACGAATCCATAATATTTGGTTCTTTTGTCTCACTGGATTCGTTTTCTTTAAAATATTTTTCATCATCCTCAGTCCTAAATGATTATATAACTGAATATCGTTGGCCTATAGTGCAAAGATGAATGATTTTCTGATGAATATCTTTTGCCCGTAGTGCAAAGATAAACAGGTGTTGAGATGAACATGACCAACTGATGAATATCTTTGGCTGTAGTGAAAAGATAAATATTTGATTTAAGATGTATATTGATTGATGTTACAGGGATAAAATATTGATGATGGACTTTTAAATTCATAGATGATAGTAGATCTCATCCTCTACTTAACTCTTCTAATGAATTATTATTTTCGCTGCGAATATTGATCTGAAACTTGTTGTCTACTATATTCTATCAGATTTTTCCCTGTTGAGGACTAAAGATAATTTGTTCTATATTATCTTAGTCATAATATTCTTTACTGGGCTAGTTGAGCTCACCCTTTTCTTTTTTGTTCCATTTTTCTTCTCAGGAGGCGAGAATGTAGCGAGTACTAGTTGGGGTATAGAATGATGGTTCTACAAAGTTGTTTCAGTGGTCCTCACTATTTTTGTAAAATAGTGTATCAATAATTGTAATGAGGACTTATTTGAGTGTGGATATTATCTAGAAGACAATATTTGTATTTAAACTCACAGTTTATGTGTTGTCGTATTTTTCACGACAATTGTATTAATAAAGTTATAGTTATTTCTGTACCATGTATTTGGCGACTCAGAATGGGTGATGTATACCTATTTTGGGGGCGTCACAGTTGGTATCAGAGCTTAGGGATATGGTCTTTGGCGGAGATCGGGGAATTAAACTAGGAGGGGAGAGACAAGTAAATCCTTCGCTAGTGTGTCCTACCTAAGCTTATTTGTTGGTTGGTCAGAGTATAGGGTTATTATCTGCATGTCAATTTCTTTAATTAACCCTTGTTTTGTGGTAGTATTTAAAAATGGCAGCTAAAATATTAATGATGGAGTGACTGAGACCGTGGAAACACCTTTATTCATAAACTCGGAGAACGTGCAACAGGATGGCAATGTTCCTCCTGTAAACAACACCACTAAGAAGACGATGAACGATGAGATATTTAGAAGCTTTTTGCGGTTCATGCAAAGCTAGATGAGGGAGACTCCCGTTTAAAATGCAGGTAGAAATAATGGCAACAAAGAGCTGGTCACTACTAAGCAATTCAAGGAGTTGGGACCGCCAAAATTATGTGGAAATCCGGATCCGATTAAGGCAAAAATGCGGGTCAAGCAAATTACCAAGATATTTGATGTCTTGGGATGCACTGAGGAACAGAAGGTTCCATTCGCTACTTTTATGTTCCATAGTGAGGCAGATTACTGGTGGGAATCTGTGAAGCGTACCCATCCAGCCGCACTCAACATGTCTTGGGAAACATTTCAAAAACTGTTCAATGACAAGTACTTCCCTGAAAGTATTCGTCATATGAAGGTGGTGGAGTTTATTAGACTAGAATAGAACAACATGACAGTGTCCCAGTACGAGGGGAAGTTCAGCAGAGTTATCCAGGTTTGCACCTCATTTGGTGGAGAATGAGGAACGTATGACGCGGATGTTTCTGAGAGGTTTGAAACTCGACATACGTCAATATCTCATTTCTCACAAAATTTCTCTATATTCAGATGTTGTCAATAGGGCTCAATTATTAAAGCGAGATAATGAGTACGTTGAACCGAGGGACCACAACCAGGGTCATACCGGTGACAGCAGTCATCGGAGCAATGATAACCAGCGGGGAGGGAAAAATTCAGACAAAAGCGGTAACCACTCTGGTGGTAATCGTGGCCATGATAATAGGAGAGGCGAGTCAAGTGGAAATTTAAAAAAGAGGAGATTCAACAATGACAATGTGAAGACGTTTGCACCAGCATCAACCGTTTCTAAGGGAGGAGAACGGCCACTGGTCGTATGCTATAAATGTGGAAAAGAGGGACACATCGGCCCAAATTGTCTACAACAGTTCAAGGTATGTTATAATTGTGGAAAGGAAGGACATATCGCTCGAGATTATACTGTAGCAAAACCAAGTCCAGCGGGGATGGTGACTCAAAAGGTTGTCCTAGAAAAGTCAAAGTCGGCGATTTCTGGAAGTGCGTTTGTCGTGATTAACCAAAATACGAGGAACCCGAACGAGGTGATCACAGGTAAGCTAATCATAAACTCTTACGAAGTTTATACCATACTAGATACCGGTTATACCCATTCATTTATCTCTCCTGCTTATTCTTGGTATCAAAGCCGACTCTCGAAAGCTTAGGTCGGGTCATCCGATCGGTTTGCCGGAGGTGGGGACACGAAGGCTGGTGGTATTATCCCACAATAGAGAGATGGAGGTCCGGAGGTGGGGACACGAAGCCAGCCAGTATTATCCCACAATGGCTAGAGAGGCAAAGATCTTTAGGCTGTGTGTGTAATCGGTTCTGACGGGGACGTCATAAATTTAAGTGGGGGAGTTTGTAACACCCCAGTCCCACATCAAAAGTTAGGGGAAAAATTTATCTGCTTATAAAGAAATAAGTTACTACCTATAGTACCTTCAAGTCATGACCTTTTGGGTGAGCCTGTGGTGGGCTAAGTTGACCCAAGATGATACTATTGGGCCAGTAGTTTGAGGCCTTATTTTGATGGATTTGATTCGATTTGGACTTGGGATTTGACCCAAGATTTGTTCTGAACTCAGGATTTGACCTGGGTTGTTACATATGGTATCAAAGCCGATTCTCGAAAGCTCAGGTCGAGTCATCTAATCGGGTTGTCGGAGGTGGGGACACGAAGGCTGGTGGTATTATCCCACAATAGAGAGATGGAGGTCTGGAGGTGGGGACACGAAGCCAGCCGGTATTATCCCACAATGGCTAGAGAGGCAAATATCTTTGGGCTGTGTGTGTAATCGGTTCTGACGGGGACGTCAGAAATTTAAGTGGGGGAGTTTGTAACACCCCAGTCCCACATCGAAAGATAGGGAAAAATTTATCCTCATATAAGGAAATAAGTTACTACCAATAGTATCTTCAAGTCATGACCTTTTGGGTGAGCCTGTAGTGGGCTAAGATGACCCAAGAATATACTATTGGGTCAGTGGTTTAAGGCCTTATTTGGATGGATGTTATTCGATTCGGACTTAGAATTTGATCTGAGATTTGTTCCGAACTCGAGATTTGACCCGAGTTGTTTCATATGGTATCATAGCCGACTCTCGAAAGCCCGGGTCGGGTCATTCGATTGGGTTACCGGAGGTGGGTACACGAAGGCTGATGATATTATTTCACAGTGGAGAGAAGGAGGTCCGAAGGTGGGGACAAATTTATCCGCATATAAGGCTAGAGAGGCAAATATCTTTGGGCTGTGTGTGTAATCGGTTCTGACGAGGACGTCAAAAATTTAAGTGGAAGAGTTTGTAATACCCCAGTCCCACATCGAAAGATAGGGAAAAATTTATCCGCATATAAGGAAATAAGTTACTACCAATAGTACCTTCAAGTCATGACCTTTTGGGTGAGCCTGTAGTGGGCTAAGTTGACCCAATAAGATACTATTGGGTCAGAAGTTTGAGGCCTTATTTTGATGGATTTGATTTGATTCAGACTTGGGATTTGACCCAAGATTTGTTCCAGACTTGGGATTTGACCCAGGTTGTTACACTTAACACTGGAGAAATTAGACTTTGACTTATCTGTGGAGACTCCTTTAAGAGAAACTTTCATTACATCCACTGTTTATAAATCTTATTTGATCCAAGTTGGCACCATCACATTACCTGTTGATCTTATCTCTTTAAAGATACTTGCAGTTGGCGTGATTTTAGGGATTGATTGGTTAACTGCTCATCATGCCAAAATTGATTGATTTCGTAAGGTTGTTTATAAGAACCCAACTTTTATGAATAAAGATTAATTTCTCTCGAAATATATCTTTGAATATTATAGTGTGGATATAATATAATGTTATAGTTGTGGGTAATATTTATAAATTTTTCAAAGTAACCAAGTGGTTATATAATATTCGATTGGTCAGGGAATATTCGTACGACGACACAATCATTGGTGGACCCCACAACGAAAGTATTATCGTAGTTAGAAAATGATAAAATTATCTTTTTATAAAAATAACGGCGAAAGTTTTATCGTTAAACTGTTGAACTACCCGGTAGTAAAAGTACAGTAATACGTGTGGTTGCATAGTAGCACACGGTATTGATTATTAATGCTTACGTGAGAAGTCACTCAGTTATACTCAATTATTGCTACAGTAATTGCTGCATCATATCTCTCATATTATTGATTCGATTATTGTCACAGTATCATTTGCATAATATGTTATATTTTTAAATCAATAATTGAGACGACAAAGTTATTCATGTTATTAAATTATAATATTTACAATGTTTAAAAGTTCTGTCAAGGAGAGGTTTGGTCATCTAATTGCGCGCCAATAAGGAGAAATCCTTATCGAAAAGCCCCCTCTTTCTTGGGAATGACCTGGTTGTTAAATATTGTGAGTTATAATATTAATGATGAATAAGCTCGTGTTGATTAAAGATGAAATTGATAGTTCCATTGTGTTGGAATTATTAGTGTTAGTTGAAATCGACATTTATTTTGATATTAATTGATGTCTGGAAGTTATACTAACCAGTCGGGTAATTAATCGGATAAAGGAGCAATTAATTGCAATTAATTCATATGATTATAACTATTTGTTCACATCTGTGTAATATTGATTCACATTCTTGTACTATTAGGGGAGTTGGCGCAAGATTGATAATATTTGCATGACTAAGTTAAAAATGGAGGTATAGATTGAGGTAATATACTGTAATTCGTATTTTCACATGAGTATAACTATTGATTCACATGATTGAACTATTGATTCACATTATTTACTATTATGGGAGGTGGTGCAAGTTTGATAATACTTGCAGGACTAAATTCAAAATGAAGAAAAAGAGGAAGGTATTATACTATAATATTTTGAGTCCCAAAACATGCAATTATCGAAACTATATTTTTCTATAAATAGAAGCTCATTCTTTCTTCATTTCTCACCAATTCACTAAAACTTTAGAGCAATTAATATAGAGAGAAATTATAGAGAGAAAGAAAAAGAGAAGTATGTTACCTCACTACTCCAATATCCAGTTTCTTCTAAGGTAAAGGGTATTATTTCTTTCGTATTCATGAAGAGAGCTTCTGTTATTCCATTCTTTATTATTATGTTGGAATAACATGTCTCTGCGAAGTACCGCACACATGGTAAAATTCTTCTGTTATTCCATTCATTATTATTCTGTTGGAATAACCTGTCTGTGCTGTCTATCGCATGCATGGTGAATTCTTCTATTATTTCATTCTTTATTATTCTGTTGGAATATCATGTCTGTGCGAATTACGCTAGACCTGGTTCCATTCTTTATTATTCTGTTGGAATAACCTGTCTCTACGGTCTATCTAACGCATGGTGAATTCTTTGTTATTCCATTCTTTATTATTTTGTTGGAATATCCTGTCTGTGCGGATTACACTAGACCTGGTTCCATTCTTTATTATTCTGTTGGAATAACATGTCTGTGCGGTCTATCGCATGCATGGTGAATTCTTCTGTTATTCCATTCCTTATTATTTTGTAAGAATATCCTGTCTGTGCGGATTACGCATGACCTAGTTCCATTCTTTATTATTCTGTTGGAATAACATGTCTATGTGGATTATCACATGTATATTGAATGATCCTTCGTATTCATTCCTTATTAAATTGTGGAAATGATCTGTCTCTGTGGATTACCGCATGGCGGGTGAAAATCCATTTGTAGTTTCATATATTCTATGATACTTATTTGGTTAAAGTGTTGGCTTCTATACTCCATGAAATTAGTAGAATATCCTAGATATTTGTGCTTCGTCCGGTATCTTTTCATGGAAATATTCTTTTGGGCATTCTTGAATTTTACTCCACAAAGCAGTATCATGTTGACAATTTGGACGTAATTGATTTCAAGATAAATTAACTTATAAATCTGTAAAATTTATTCTTGAACTTGTTTTATTGAATTATTATGTCATTGTAATCACCCTCATGCTTATATTGTGATAAAATTCATCTTTGTCTTACGTGCATAGATGGACTTGGTATGATTATGACCAGGGATTATTCGGTATAATCATGACCTGTAATGTTATAAATGATGTGGTAAAAGTCCTCAGTAGCCTGTAGTGCATTGATGGACAGTTTTTGTTATGATTATGACCAGGGATTATTCGGTATAGTCATGACCATTGATGATTTAATGAATATCCTTGGTCCGTAGTGCAGGGATGAGTCGATGATGTGGTTTATTTATTAAGATGAGTCTCAGCGATAAAAATTGATGAAAACATTTTTAATCATAGAAGATAGTATATATCATGCTCTATTTGACTCTTCTAATAGATTGCTTATTCCACTGTAGATAAACTTGATGCCTATTATATTTTATCGGTTTAACATTTTTCCAGACTAATGATAATCTATTCTGCATTATCTTAGTCATAATATTTCTTACTGGGCTAGTTGAGCTCACTCTTTCTTTCACTGTTCTCTTTAGGAAATGAGAACGTAGCCGGGACTAGTCGGGAAACGGAGTGACGGTCCAGATGATAGAATTAGTCGTCATCACTATTCTGTTAAATAGTGTGACAATAAATGTAATGGGGATTCCATTGAGTGTGGATATTGTCTAGATGACAATATTCTTATTAAAACTCTTAGATTATATTTTGTCATATTTTACACGACTGTTGTATAATTAAGTGGTATTTGAATTTTGTATCATGTATTTGGCGACTCAAGATGGGTGATGTATACCTATTTTGGGGGCGTCACAGTTGGTATCAAAGCTTAGGGATATGATCCCTGGCTGAGATGTGAGATAAGAACTAGGAGGGGAGAGACGGGGAATTCCTTCGCTAGTATGACCTACCTAAGTTTATTTGGTATTTAATTGGTCGGTCAGAGTATAGGGATAATATTTGATATTTTAATTATCCCTTGTTTTGTGGCAATATTTAAAAATGGCATCCGAAAATATTGAGATAAACAATGAATCACATAAGATCGTTGAGTCACCACAGATTAATGCCCAGGATAATGTGCAACAGGAAGACAATAATCCTCATTTAATAATAACACTGATGAAATGGTGAACGATGGTATGTTCAGACGCTTTATGCAATTCATGCAACATCAGGCGAAAGAGGCTCCTGTCCAAAATGCAGGTGGAAACACTGACAACTCTCGAACGGTCACCGCTAAGCAGTTCAAGGAGCTGGGACCACCGGAGTTTTTTGGAGAGCCAAAACCACTTAAGGCGTAGATGTGGATAAAGCAAATCAACAAGATATTTGATGTCTTGGGATGCTCCGAGGACCAAAAGGTTCCCTTTGCCACCTTCATGTTGCGAGCAGAGACAGATTACTGGTGGGAATTTGTAAAGCGTACTCAACCCGCCGCACTAAAGATGTCTTGGGAGAAGTTCCAAGAACTGTTCAATGACAAGTACTTTCCTGAAAGTATTCGTCACATGAAGGAGGTAGAGTTCATCAAGCTTGAGCAAAACAATATGACCTTGGCGCAGTACGAAGCTAAGTTTGTCGAGTTGTCTCGATTTGCGTCCCACTTAGTTGATAATGAGGAGAGAATGATGCGAATGTTTCTAAGAGGTTTGAAACCTGAGATACGTCAATACCTAATTTCTCACAAACTGTGTTTGTATTCAGATGTTGTGAATAGGGCTCAGTTATTGGAGCGCGATAATGAGTCAACCCAACCAAGAGAGAGAAACCGACAAGTCGATAATACCAGTGGTATCAGTCATCGAAGCGGTGACAACAAACGTGGAGAGAATTAACATGCCAGAAATGATAATCACTTCGGTTGTAATCATGGCCATGACAATAAGAGTGGACATTTCAAGAAGAGGAGATTCAATAAGGATAGAAAGACGTCAGTACCAGCACCTGTTGTTAAGGAATGAGAACGGACACCGGTCGTATGTTACAAATGTGGAGGGGAAGGACACATAAGTCCAAACTACACGATACAGTCCAAAGCGTGTTATAATTGAGGAAAAGATGGTCACCTAGCCTGATTTTGTCGTGCACCAAAGTCAAGTCCAGCTGGGATGGAGGCATAAAAGGGTGTCCCAGACAAGACAAAACCGGTATTTCAAGGGAGAGCGTTTGTCGTAACCTCCCAAAAAGTGAGGAATCCGAACGAGGTGATCACGGGTAAGCTAATCATAAACTCTAGCGAAGTTTATACTTTATTTGATACCAGTTCTACCCATTACTTTATTTCTCCTACTTGCGCTCAACGTTTAAATTTAACTACGAAGAAATTAGACTTTGACTTATCTGTTGAAACTCCGTTGGGAGAAACCTTCATTACATCCACGGTTTATAAGTCTTATTTGATTCAAATTGGTAACCGCGTGTTACCCGTCGATCTTATTTCTTTGAAAATACTTGCATTTGATGTGATTTTTGGGGTTGATTGGTTAACTACTCATTATGCTAAAATCTATTGTCCGTAAGGTTGTTAGCTTTCATATTCCTAACCAACCTATTATGCGAATTCAAGCAACCAAACCACTAAAATTAATCACTGTCATATCAAGTCATAAAGCTATTCGTTTATTGAAAAAAGGATGTCAAGCTTTCTTAGCCCATGTCACGGATTTAAATAAAGATACATCAGATTTGAATAATATTTCTATTGTTAATAAATTTCCTGACGTATTCCCTGAAGAACTTTCTGGCCTACCCCCAGAGCGTGAAATTAAATTTTATATCGAGCTTGAATCCGGTACAAAACCCATTTCCAAAGCCCCATATCGAATGGCTCCTATTGAACTTCAGGAGTTAAAAATTGAACTACAGGAATTGTTAGACATCGGTTTCATTCGTCCTAGTACGTCTCCTTGGGGTGCTTCTGTTCTATTCATGAAGAAGAAAGATGGAAGTATGCGACTTTGTATTGATTATCGGGATTTGAATCATGTCACCATCAAAAATAGGTACCCATTACCTCGCATTGATGACCTGTTTGACCAGTTGCAAGGAGCCAAATTCTTTTCAAAGATTGATCTTCGTTCCGGATATCATCAGTTGAAGATTAAAACTTATGACATTCCAAAGACTACTTTCAGAACTCGGTACGGGCATTATAAATTCCTAGTCATGTCTTTTGGATTGACTAATGCTCTTGCTGCCTTCATGGATATGATGAACCGAGTATTCAAGGAATATTTGGATCACTTTGTGGCCGTCTTTATTGATGACATCCTCATATACTCCAAAACCCGCGAAGACCATGATCAACACTTGAGGCTGATACTCTAAAAGCTTCGTGGAAACAAGCTTTATGCCAAGTTAAAGAAATGTGAGTTCTGGCTTGAGGAAGTTGCATTCCTTGGGCACGTAATATCAAATCATGGAATATCTATTGACCCGGCAAAGATTGAAGAAATTCAAAGCTGGGAGCAACCTAAGTCAGTGACCGAAGTACGCAGTTTTCTCGGCTTAGCTGGTTATTATCGGAGATTCGTAGAAGGGTTTTCTCGAATCACTACTCCATTAACTCAGCTGACTCAAAAAGATACAAAATTTGGTTGGAGCGAGGAATGTGAAAAGAGTTTTTAAGAACTCGAGAGGAGACTCATTTCAGAACCTGTTCTGACAATACCATCTGGCTCGGAGGGATTTGTCATCTACAATGATGCTTCAGGCAAAGGGTTAGGATGTGTTCTCATGCAACATGGGAAAGTCATAGCCTATGCCTCTTGACAACTCAAAGAATATGAGAGGAATTATCCTACTCATGATCTAGAGTTGGCAGCAGTCGTTTTTGCGCTTAAAATTTGGAGGCATTACCTGTATGGAGAGAAGGTGGAGATCTATACAGATCATATAAGCCTCAAATATTTCTTCACTCAAAAGGAACTCAACATGTGGAAATGACGATGGCTCGAGTCGTTGAAAGATTATGATCACACCATCCAATACCATCCTGGAAAAGCGAACGCAGTAGTTGACGCATTGAGTAGAAGATCATATACGGGTACGAGTGCAATATTGTCAACGCAAAGGTCCATTTTGTATGACTTGGAAAGGATGGAAATAGAATTAAAGACTCCAAGGACCCATGTGATGATGGCGAATATACGAGTGGAACCGACTTTAATTGATAAAGTTAAAGCTGCTCAAGCTACAGACCTGGAGCTGATGCGTATGAGGAAGAAAGTGCAAGAAGGTGCTATTTCAGAAGTAAGAATCTATAAAGAAGGAATACTTTGAGTCAACTCCAAACTTTGTGTTCCTAACTATTCTGACTTGAAGTATAAAATCATGATGGAGGCGCACAACACACCGTTTACAATCCATCCTGGAAGTACCAAAATGTATCGTGATCTTCGACATACATTTTGGTAGAGCAATATGAAGAGAGAGATAACGAGGTTTATCTCAAGGTGTCTAACTTTTCAACGAGTCAAGGCGGAGTATCAAGTGCCAAAAGGTCCATTGCAACCACTTGAAATTCCAGAATGGAAGTGGAAGCACATTGCCATGGATTTTGTTACTAGTCTTCCTAAGGTTTCTCGAGGCATAGATGCGATTTGGGTCATTATTGATAGATTGACCAAGTCTGCTCATTTCTTACCGATAAGAAAAACTTTTACACTTGAAAGTCTTGCTAGTATGTACATAAACAAGATTGCAAGATTGTATGGTATGCCAGTATCCATAGTTTCTGATCGAGACCCAAGATTCACTTCAAGATTTTGGGTTAGTTTGCAAAAAGCTATGGGCACGAATTTACGATTTAGTTCGGCATATCATCCTCAAACGGATGAGCAGTCGGAAAGGACTATTCAAACTCTTGAAGATTTATTAAGACTCGTGTCCTTGACTTCAAGGGAAGTTTGGACAAGTTCTTACCATTGGTGGAGTTTTCCTACAAAAATAGTTATCAAGCAAGTATTGGCATGGCTCCATTTGAGGCGTTGTATGGAAGAAAGTGTCATTCTCCAGTATGTTGGGATGAGGTGGGTGAAACAAAGTTGTTGGGACCGGATTTGGTACATATGAATACGGAAAAGATTCAAATGATCCGACAACGTATAAAAACCTCACAAGATAGACAAAAGAGGTATGATGATCTTCATCGAAAGGACATGGAATTCAATATTGAAGATCATGTGTTGTTCCGTGTTGCTCCATGGAAAGGAGTTATAAGATTTGGAAAGAGAGGAAAGCTCAATCCTCGATTCATTGGCCCATTTTTAATCCTCGAAAGAGTAGGAACTCTGGCCTATAGACTCGCCTTACCGCCAAGTATGTCTTGTGTTCATAACGTTTTCCACATATCTATGTTACGTAAATATGTGAAAGACCCGAACCACATTATTGAATTAGAACCAGACGAGATATAGGAAGATTTAACGTATGAAGAATTACCCGTTAAAATCTTGGATAAGAAGGATCATATTCTACGCTCCAAGGTTATAACTCAAGTCAAAGTTTTGTGGAAAAACCACTATGTGGAAGAAATGACCTGGGAGCTATAATTTGAGATGAAGTCAAAACATCCTCACCTCTTCGATATACCAGGTACGTACCCTAATTTCGAGGACAAAATTTCAAAAGAAGGGGAGGTTGTAAGACACCAACTTTTATGAATAAAGATTAATTTCTCTCGAAATATATTTTTTAATATTATGGTGTGGATATAATATAATGTTATAGTTGTGGGTAATATTTATAAATTTTGCAAAGTAAGCAAGTGGTTATATAATATTCGATTGTCCAGGGAATATTCATACATCGGCACAATCATTGGTGGACCCCACAATGGAAGTATTATCGTAGTTAGAAAACTACATAATTATCTTTTTATAAAAATAACGGCGAAAGTTTTACCGTTAAACTGTTGAACTACCCGGTAGTAAAAGTACAGTAAAACGCGTGGTTGCATAGTAGCACATGGTATTGATTATCGATGCTTACGTGAGAAGTCACTCAGTTATACTCAATTATTTCTACAGTAATTGTTGCATCATATCTCTTATATTATTGATTCGATTATTATCACAGTATCATCTGCATAATATGTTATATTATTAAATCAATAATTGAGACGACAAAGTTATTCATATTATTAAACTGTAATATTTACAATGTCTAGAAGTTCTGTCAAGGAGAGATTTGGTCATCTAATTGTGCGCCAATAAGGAGAAATCCTTATCGAAAAGCCCCCTCTTTCCTGGGAACGACCTGGTTGTTAAATATTATGAGTTATAATATTAATGATGAATAAGTTCGTGTTGATTAAAGATGAAATTGATAGTTCTATTATGTTAGAATTATTAGTGTTAGTGAAAATCGACATTTATTTCGATATTAATTGATGTCTGGAAGTTATACTGACCAATCGGGTAATTAATCGGATAAAGAAGCAATTAATTGCTATTAATTCATATGATTATAACTATTTGTTCACATGTGTGTAATATTGATTCACATTCTTGTACTATTAGGGGAGTTTGTGCAAGATTGATAATACTTGCATGACTATGTTAAAAATGGAGGTATAGATGGAGGTACTATACTGTAATTCGTATTTTCACATGATTATAACTATTGATTCACATGATTGAACTATTGATTCACATTATTTACTATTATGGGAGGTGGTGCAAGTTTGATAATACTTGCAGGACTAAATTAAAAATGAAGAAAAAGAAGAATGTATTATACTGTAATATTTCGAGCCCCAAAATGTGCAATTATCGAAACTATATTTTCGTATAAATAGAATCTCATTCTTCCTTCATTTCTCACCAATTCACTAAAGCTTTAGAGCAATTATTATATAGAGAAATTATAGAGATAAAGAAGAAGAGAAGTCTGCTACCTCACTATTCCAATATTCAGTTTCTTCTAAGGTAAAGGGTATTATTTCTTTCGTATTCATGAAAAGAGCTTCTGTTATTCCATTCTTTATTATTATGTTGGAATAACATCTGTCTATGCGAAGTACCGCATACATGGTGAAATTCTTCTATTATTCCATTCTTTATTATTCTGTTGGAATAACATGTCTGTGCGGTCTATCGCATGCATGGTAAATTCTTCTGTTATTCCATTCTTTATTATTCTGTTGGAATATCCTGTCTGTGCGGATTACGCTAGACCTGGTTCCATTCTTTATTATTCTGTTGGAATAACATGTCTGTGCGGTCTATCGCATGCATGGTGAATTCTTTGTTATTCCATTCTTTATTATTCTATTGGAATATCCTGTCTGTGCGGATTACGTTAGACCTAGTTCCATTCTTTATTATTCTGTTGGAATAACCTGTCTATGCGGTCTATCGCATGCATTGTGAATTCTTCTGTTATTCCATTCCTTATTATTTTGTTAGAATATCTTGTATGTGCGAATTACGCATGACCGGGTTCCATTCTTTATTATTTTGTGAGAATAACCTATCTATGTGGATTATCACATACATATTGAATGATCCTTCGTATTCATTCCTTATTAAATTGTGAAAATGATCTGTCTACGTGGATTACCGCGTGGCGGGTGAAAATCCATTTGCAGTTTCATATATTCTATAATACTCATTTGGTTAAAGTTTTGGCTTCTATACTCCATGAAATTAGTAGAATATCCTGGATATTTGTGCTTCATCCGGTATATTTTCATGGAAATATTTTTCTGAACATTCTTTAATTTTACTTCACAAAGCAATATCATGTTTGACAATTTGGACGTAATTGATTTCAAGATAAATTAACTTATAAATCTTTAAAATTTATTCTTGCACTTGTTTTATTGAATTATTATGTCATTGTCATCATCCTCATGCTTATATTGTGATGAAAGTCGTCTTTGACTTAAGTGCATAGATGGACTTGGTATGATTATGACCAAGGATTATTCGGTATAATCATGACATGTAATGTTATAAATGATGTGATAAAAGTCCTCAGTAGCCTGTAGTGCATTGATGGACAATTTTTGGTATGATTATGACCAGGGATTATTCGGTATAGTCATGACCATTGATGATTTAATGAATATCCTTGGCCCGTAGTGCAGGGATGACTCGATGATATGGTTTATTTATAAAGCTGAGTCTCAGCGATAAAAATTGATAAAAAAATTTTAAATCATAAAAGATAGTAGATATCATGCTCTACTAGACTCTTCTAATGGATTGCTTATTCCGCTGCAGTTAAACTTGATGTCTATTGTATTTTATCAGTTTAACATTTTTGAAGACTAATGATAATTTATTCTGCATTATCTTAGTCATAATATTTCTTACTGGGCTAGTTGAGCTCACCCTTTCTTTCACTGTTCTCTTTAGGAAATGAGAACGTAGCCGGGACTAGTCGGGGAATGGAGTGACGGTCCAGATGATAGCATTAGTAGTCCTCACTATTCTATTAAATAGTGTGACAATAAATGAAATGAGGACTCCATTGAGTGTGGATATTTTCTAGATGATAATATTCTTATTAAAACTCTTAGATTATGTTTTATCGTATTTTACACGATTGTTGTATAATTAAGTTGTATTTGAATTTTGTACCATGTATTTGGCGACTCAAGATGGGGTGATGTATACCTATTTTGGGGGCGTCACATTGTTAATTTGCATATTCCTAACCAACCTGTTACGCGAATTTAAGCAACTAAACCACTAAAATCAATCATTGTCATATCAAGCCATAAACCCATTCATTTATTGAAAAATGGATGTCAAGCTTTCTTAGCCCATGTTATGGATTTGAATAAAGACACGTCAGATTTGAATAATATTTCTGTTGTTAGTGAATTTCCTGATGTATTTCCTGAAGAACTTTCCGGTGTACCCCCAGAACATGAAGTTGAATTCTTTATTGAACTTGATCCTGGTACAAAGCCCATTTCTAAAACCCTATATCGAATGGCTCCTATTGAACTTCAGGTGTTAAAGGTCCAACTACAGGAGTTGTTGGACATCAGTTTCATTCGTCCTAGTACATCTCCTTGGGGTGCTCCTGTTTTATTCGTAAAGAAGAAAGATGGGAGTATGCGACTTTGTATTGACTACCAGGAATTGAACCATGTCACCATCAAGAATTGGTATCCCCTACCTCGCATTGATGACCTATTTGACCAGTTACAAGGAGCATAATTCTTTTCAAAGATCAATCTTCGTTCTGGATATAATCAATTGAAGATTAGAACTGACGATATTCCGAAGACGTCTTCTTTTAGAACTCGGTACGGGCATTATGAATTCTTAGTCATGTCTTTTGGATTGACTAATGCTTCTGCGGCTTTCATGGATATGATGAACCAAGTATTCAAGGAATATTGGATCAGTTCGTTGTTGTCTTTATTGATGACATCCTCGTATATTCCAAAAGTTATGAAGATCGTGAGCACCATTTGAAGCTGGTACTTCAAAGGCTTCGTGAAAACAAGCTATATGCCAAGCTGGAAAAATGCGAGTTCTGGCTTCAGGAAGTAGCATTCCTTAGGCACATGGTGTCAAAACATGGAGTATCTGTTGACCTAGCGAAGATTGAAGCAATACAAAGTTGGGAGCAACCGAAGTCGGTGACCCAAGTCCGTAGCTTTCTGGGCATAGCTGGTTATTATCGGAGATTCGTGGAAGAATTTTCTCGAATCGCTACTCCGTTAACTTAACTGACTCGGAAAGATACAAAATTTGTATGGAGTGAGGAATGCGAGAAGAGTTTTCAAGAGCTTAAGAGGAGACTTATTTTGGCACCTGTTTTAACAATACCATTTGGTTCGGATGGATTTGTTATCTGTAGCGATGCTTCAGGCAAAGGGTTAGGATGTGTTCTCATGCAAGATAGGAAAGTCATAGCCTATGCCTCGCGACAACTTAAAGAATATGAGAGGAATTAAGTAGATATATATTCATAAGTTCGTGTTGATTAAAGATGAAATTGATAGTTCCATTGTGTTAAAATTATCAGTGTTAGTGAAAATCAACATTTATTTTGATATTAATTGATGTGTGGAAGTTATATTGACCAGTCGAGTAATTAACCGGATAAATGAGTAATTAATTGTTATTAATTCACATGATTATAACTATTTGTTCACATTTATGAACTATTGATTCACATTCATTTACTATTAGGAGAGTTGGTGCAAGATTGATAATACTTGCATGACTAATTTAAAAATAGTGGTATAGATGGAGGTACTATACTGTAATTCATTTTTTCACATGATTATAACTATTGATTCACTTGATTGAACTATTGATTCACATTATTTACTATTAGGGGAGGTGGTGCAAGTTTGATAATACTTGCAAGACTAAATTAAAAATGAAAGAAAAGTTAAAGGTATTGTACTGTAATATTTCGAGCCCCAAAACGTGCAATTATCGGAACTATATTTTTCTATAAATAGAAACTCATTCTTCCTTCATTTCTCACTAATTCACTAAAGTTATAGAGCAATTATTATAGAGAGAAATTATAGAGAGATAGAAGAAGAGAAGTCTGCTACCTCACCACTTTAGTATTAAGTTTTTTTCTAAGGTAAGGGGTATTATTTTTTTTTGTATTCATGAAGAGAGCTTCTGTTATTCCATTCTTTATTATTATGTTGGAATAACTTATCTATGCGAAGTACAACATACATGGTAAAATTGTTCTATTATTCCATTCTTTATTATTCTGTTGGAATATCCTGTATGTGCGGATTACGCTAGACCTGGTTCCATTCTTTATTATTTTGTTTGAATAACCTGTCTGTACGGTCTATCGCATGCATGGTGAATTCTTTGTTATTCTAGTCTTTATTATTCTGTTGGAATATCTTGTCTGTGCGGATTACTCTAGACCTGGTTCCATTCTTTATTATTCTGTTGGAATAACCTGTCTGTGCAGTCTATCGCATGCATGGTGAATTCTTCTGTTATTCCATTCCTTATTATTTTGTTAGAATATCCTATCTGTGCGGATTACGCATGAACTGGTTCCATTCTTTATTATTCTGTTGTAATAACATGTCTATGTAGATTATCACATGCATGGTGAATGATCCTTCGTATTCAATCCTTATTAAATTATGGAAATGATCTGTCTACGTGGATTACTGCATGGCGGGTGAAAATCCATTTGCAGTTTCATATATTCTATAATACTCATTTGGTTAAAGTTTTAGCTTCTATACTCCATGAAATTAGTAGAATATCCTGTATATTTGCGCTTCATCAGGTATCTTTTCATGGAAATCTTCTTCTGAACATTCTTGAATTTTACTCCACAAAGCAGTATCATGTTGACAATTTGGACGTAATTGATTTCAAGATAAATTAACTTATAAATCTTTAAAATTTATTCTTGCACTTGTTTTATTGAATTATTATGTCATTGTCATCATCGTCATGCTTATATTATGATGAAAGTCATCTTTGGCTTATGTGCATAGATGGACTTGGTATGATTATGACCAAGGATTATTCGGTATAATCATGACATTTAATGTTGTAAATGATGCGGTAAAAGTCCTCAGTAGCCTGTAGTGCTTTGATGGACAGTTTTTGGTATGATTATGACCAAGTATTATTCGGTATAGTCATGACCATTGATGATTTAATGAATATCATTGGCCCGTAGTGCAGGGATGACTCGATGATATGGTTTATTTATAAAGTTGAGTCTCAGCGGTAAAAATTGATGAAAACATTTTAAATCATAAAAGATAGTAGAAATCATGCTCTACTTGACTCTTCTGATGGATTGCTTATTCCGCTGCAGTTAAACTTGGTGTCTATTGTATTTTATCAGTTTAACATTTTTGAAGACTAATGATAATTTATTCTGCATTATCTTAGTCATAATATTTCTTACTGGGCTAGTTGAGCTCACCCTTTCTTTCACTATTCTCTTCGGAAAATGAGAACGTAGCCGGGACTAGTCGGGGAACGGAGTGACGGTCCAGACGATAGTATTAGTAGTCCTCACTATTCTGTTAAATAGTGTGATAATAAATGTAATAAGGACTCCATTGAGTGTGGATATTGTCTAGATGACAATATTCTTATTAAAACTCTTAGATTATGTTTTATCATATTTTACACGACTGTTGTATAATTAAGTTGTATTTGAATTTTGTAACATGTATTTAGCGACTCAAGATGGGGTGATGTATACCTATTTTGGGGGTGTCACACACTGCCCCCATCAAAGGGATGAATATCTTTGAAACTAGTCAAACTGTGCCATGACAGCCAGTGGATGATCTGTGGTCAACCCCCTTCAATTGGGCAGGGGAAAATAGTCCATGCCGACTGCATGAGTGATAAAGCTATAGGAAAAGCTAAGCCTTGGACATGGCAAAATATCAAACGGGTTATCGATCCCTGACAAGAAAGCCAACCAAGATGTTGCGTTTGTACACTCAGACGGCTGAAAGGAATATGGCATGGCTATCTCGTGGGGAAAATAATACCCATGACATCTGAAAGTGCTAATCGGTCTCAAGTGTGTCATAAACCACACGTACAATAAGACCGCACTGCTTATGAAAACCCCCACTAAATGGGAATGGCAAAACGTGGTCGACCCCGAGGTCTTTGCCAGAATCATCGGTAAGATGGAATGACCCTCCCAGAGAGCATATACTACCATAATCACACGGATATCCAAATGGTCCGTGTACAATGGCATGTACAGATAGTGTGAGACCCCGAATTTTATGAAATGAAAGTATTCAATTTTCTTATAACTATTCTATTTAGTAAATGGTTAAATTAATAAAAGGTTAAAGTTAAGGGTGATATGTGAAATTTTTTCAAAGTAAGCAAGTTGTTATATAATATTTGATTGGTCAGGGAATATTTGTATGACGGCACAATTATTGGTGGGCCCCACAACGAATGTATTGTCGTAGTAAGAAAATGACGGAATTATCTTTTTATAATGGCAAAAGTGTTACCGTTAAAACTGTTAAACTACCCGGTAGTAAAAGTACAGTAATACGCGTGGTTGCATAGTAGCACACGGTATTGATTATTGATGCTTACGTGAAAAGTCACTCAGTTATACTTAATTATTGCTACAATAATTGTTGCATCATATCTCTCATAATATTGATTCAATTATTGTTACAGTATCAATATTTTATATTATTAAATAAATAATTGAGACGACAAAGTTAGTCATATTATTATTTGCAATATTGACAATGTCTAGAAGTTCTGTTAAGGAGAGGTTTGCTCACCTAATTGCGCGCCAAATAAGGGGAAATCCTTATCGGAAAGCCCCCTCTTTCCTGGAAATGACCTGGTTGTTAAATATTGTGAGTTATAATATTAATGATGAATAAGTTCGTATTGATTAAAGATGAAATTGATAGTTCCATTATGTTGGAATTATTAGTGTTAGTGAAAATTGATATTTATTTCGATAATAATTGATGTCTTGAGGTTATATTGACCAATCGGGTAATTAACTGGATAAATGAGCAATTAATTGCTATTGATTCACATGATTATAACTATTTATTCACATGTGTGTACTATTGATTCACATTCATTTACTATTAGGGGAGTTGGTGCAAGATTGATAATACTTGCATGACTAAGTTAAAAATGGAGGTATAGTTGAAGGTACTATACTATAATTAATTTTTTCACATGTTTAGAACTATTGAGTCACACGATTTACTATTGATTCACATGATTTACTATTAGGGGAGGTGGTGCAAGTTTGATAATACTTGCATGACTAAATTAAAAATGAAAGAAAAGTTGAAGGTATTATACTGTAATATTTTGAGCCCCAAAACGTGCAATTATCGAAACTATATTTTCCTATAAATAGAAGCTCATTCCTTCATTTTTTTTCACCAATTCACTAAAGTTATAGAGAAATTAATATAGAGAGAAATTATAGAGAGTAAGAAGAAGAGAAGTTTGTTACCTCACTATTCCAGTATTCAGTTTTCTTCTGAGGTAAGGGATATCATTATTGTGGTAAGGGGTATTATTCTTTCGTATTCATGAAGAGATTTATTTTCTTTCAATACTCGTAAGGGTTGTTATTCCATTCTTTATTATTATGTTGAAATAACATGTCTATGCGAAGTACCTCATACATGGTGAAATTCTTCTGTTATTCAATTCTTTATTATTCTGTTGGAATAACATGTCTATGCAGTTTATCGCATGCCTGGTGAATTTTGTTGTTATTCCATTCTTTATTATTCTGTTGGAATATCATGTATGTGCGGATTACGCATGACCTGGTTCCATTCTTTATTATTCTATTGGAATATCCTGTCTGTGCGGATTACTCATAACTTGGTTCCATTCTTTATTATTCTGTTGTAATATCCTGTCTGTGCGAATTACGCATAACCTGGTTCCATTCTTTATTATTCTATTGGGAATAACATGTCTGTGTGGTCTATCACATTCATGGTGAATTCTTTTGTTATTCCATTCTTTATTATTCTATTGGAATAACATGTCTACGTGGATTACCGCATGCATGGTGAATGATCCTTTGTATTCATTCCTTATTAAATTGTGGAAATGTTCTGTCTACGTGGATTACCGCATGGCGGGTGAAAATCCATTTGCAGTTTTGTATATTCTATTATACTCGTATGAGATATCATTTCTTTTATACTCGTCATTGAATATCATTTTCTTTGGTATTTTTCTTTTACGAGTTACTATTCACGGGTTACTATTCACCTGATTACTATTCTCTCTAGTATTATTCACTCGGGTATTCGGGGCACTTTTTATGCCAGAGTACTATTCACGAGTTACTATTCACAGATTACTATTCACCCGAATATTATTCACTCGGGTATTTGGGATACTTTTCATGTCAGGGTACTATTCATGAGGTACTAATCCTGAAGTACTATTCACAGGATATTATTCACGGGGTACTATTTACGATGAAAAAATTGATTCTTTCCTGTCCAAATTATTTTTGATACATGAATATTATTCTTAAATTTTAGTCCACAAAGAAGTATCATGTTGACATTTTGGATATTTTTAAACTCTGGATAATTTAAAGTCTTTAATATTTATTCTCGATTTCGTTTGATTAATGCTTATATCATTGTCATCATCCTCATGCTTATATTATGACGAAAGTCATCTTTGGCTTACGTGCAAAGATGGACTAATGATTATTGGTTTTACAGTTGTATATCTTTGGCTTACGTGCAAAGATGGACTGTTGATTATTGGTTTTACAGTTGTATATCTTTGGCTTACGTGCAAAGATGGACTGTTGATTGATAAGTATCTTTGGCGTATGTGCATAGATGAACTGTTTATTGGTATGATTATGATTAGGGATCATTCGGTATAATCATGACCCGTAATGTTATAGATGATGTGGTAAAAGTCCTCATTGGCCCGTAGTGCATTGATGGACAGTTATTGGTATGATTATAACCAGAGATTATTCGGTATAATCACGACCATTGATGATTACATGAATATCCTTGGCCATAGTACAGGGATGATTCGATGATGTGGATTATTTATTAAGCTGAGTCTCAGCGATAAAATATTGATTATACACTTTTAATTCGTAAAAGATAGTAGATATCATGCTCTACTTGACTCTTTTAAAATACAGTTGTATGTCTTTGGCATGTAGTGCAAAGATGAATTGTTAATGAATATCTTTGGTCGTAGTGCAAAGATGAATTTATTAGTATGATTATGAGCAGGAATTGTGATTTGGTATAACCATGATTTTTGATGTTTCAGGTGAAGATAGGTGATGAAAATTATCTTCGTCCTGGGTGCGAAGAGGAATTTAGAATCATAATTATGATTATGAGTTATTCATATGATTGTGGACAAGAATTGTTAATTGATATTACAGGGATAAAACATTATTGGTTAACTTTTAACATGGAAAAGATAATAGATTTGATGGTCTATTTGACTCTTCTAATGGATTGCTCGTTCCGCTGCAACTATGGTTGAAAAGTTTTATCATCAACCATATGTTCTAAATCTCTGATTTATTACTGATGAAGGCTATTTATGATGTAAATTATCTTTAGTCATGATATTCTTTACTGGGCTAGTTGTGCTCACCCTTTTTGCTTCATAATTCCTTTCAGGTAATAAGAGTGTAGCTGGATCGAGCGGGGGTAACAGGAGAATAGAACGGTGGTCTATAGCTGTTGAGGTTCTCCCTAAAAAGTATGGAAATAATTTTATTGAGAACTTTAGATAAGTGTGTTTTATTGTATACGTCATTTGATATTTAATTTTGGTGAACCGAATAGGGTGAGGTGAACCTAACTTTGGAAGGGTGTTTTGCCACTATCATACAAGATGTCTAATGACATACAACCTCGTGTTATCATAAGACAGGGTTGTGCACATCCACTTGCTGAGTATATCTACGAGCACTACCTATATGATCTTGGAGTTTGTTTGAAATATAATTCTCAATTGGAGAAAACGGAGACAATTATATATCAAGAGAAGACTCACCATTGGAAAGAAGATGATAGTAATCTTCTTGTTTTTCTTTGGGGTCTATTGGGTCAACCAAGGATAATTCTGTGGGCATATGATATCTATCATAACCTAGACATATGGCCTCCCATGTACGAAGGTTTCCTTGAGTATTTTCCAAAGATTTTAATTTCTAAAATAGTTATTGACTGTACTTTTATGTAAAGTACCATTGTAAGGTTGTGGTCGAGGCACCATGAGAGTTACATACATTTGTATTAAAACTCACGGTTTAACAGTGTCGTATTCTGCACGACAGTTCAACAGTTGTATAAATGAAGTTTGTAAATGATTTTTATAGTGTGATATATGGTGACTCAAAATGGGTGATGTATACCTATTTTGGGGGCGTCACAGATAGGCCACTGTGCACATCAAGAATATATCTACGCGAGCGACATGCCAATCATGCTCAAAAATGGTGAAATCTCCGGAGTATCGCAGATAGCTGTCCAACGACCTAAATCTATCCATTAAGAAACTCATGGACATCATATCCCTGAGGTAATCTTGTCTAGGTCAACTCTGCGGCTCAAGCCTGTCAAGGTCATAAACTGTCGGCTCATGTCACTGACAGCCATCCGAGAGCAAGGCCGATCCAATGGTAAGTCTATAAGATACTCATACTCCTCCAATGTAGGAGTCAACTCATGGGTATCAAATCTAAACACATGTCAATCTGGTATCCAATGCTCAAGCATGCCCTCTATAAAGCCCAGACTGGAACCTGAAATGTCAAGAGGGTCATAGAGTGCCTCAACAACTGATCAACTATCACCAGATCCAGGGAAGATAAACTGATATACCACGATCTCAAGGAAGAGGCCACTAACATAGGTGGGGTATGCCCAATCCGACTGATAGTGGATGAAGACATATGTAGGGCAGCATCATAAGACCATTCAGGGGTCAATACTAAACTCATCTCTAGAAATTCATATCCATGATATAATGCATACATAATAAATGACAGATGACAATATGATGTAGGGAATAAAAAGCATTATACATACATTCGTAAGTACATCATCATCTAAATACATCATCTCTGTGTACAACTAAAAAAATACAGGGAAATGGAGCACAACCGCCCAACATCTAATTGAGGCCTATCAAAAGATATAACAAGAAATGGGGCACAGCCGCCCAATATCTAACAGAGGCCTATCAAAAGAACTAGCGAGAAATACATCAGAAGAGGTCAATGGTGTTGATGTCCACATCATCCAATCTGTCCATCTTAGTTATGCTATTGAGGCACTGAATCTCTGCTATAAGAGATATTAGGCCGATATAATAGAGGATCTTCTCTAGAAAAACCATCTGAGTATGGGCCAGCTGAAGGGCCAGCCCTAGAGCTGGAAGGATCAAAAGTATCTGCCTCTGATGGATCTCTGCCCAAATGTCGAATAAAGAAATGTGTCTGGTCCAACTGCTGGGTCAAACTCTCAATCTGCATTAGATGAATAGGCTCTCGGACGCATGCAATCCAATCTGTCACCATAACTGAGCCAGGAACCATATCCTCCATAAACTTTGTGGCGCGGGTCTGAGCTCCAATAGTGTGAGGGAATCACCAGCGGTAAAAAGCCTCCTGAGTAAAAGGTCCCTTTGACAAAGTAAATCCATCCACACCCATCAATGGGATCTCAGTGAGCAGTTGTGACAAAGGTCAATGACACTTGGTAGGAGGAAAAAGCGGAATGCATATCTCTCTTGTAATGCCCCTAATAGCACGCTCTCCCAAATAGAGCTCCCAACCTCCATCAGTAAGGAGAGGAATTTGACGGGTGGACAATACATACTCGACACTGGTCAGGAAACCTCCCTCAAAGCCAACTGTAAAGTGGTCCTTAGAGTAAGGAACCCATGTGATGACATATGTGGTCAACAACTCCAACTGTAGGTGAGAATGGGTGAAACCCTTAGCTACAGGAACCTCCATCAAAGTAGAGTAATGCCATCGTCGTCCCCGTGGATAGGTGCACAAACCTAGCATGCTAACGGGACAAAGACATGGAAGCCTCCCGTGGGCCCAAAACTGCGAATACAAAGATCAAATATATGTGGTAAATTAAACTAGCAACCCGAACAAAGGGAAATCAAAAGATAAAATGCTCACCAGCAGGAATGGGTAAAACCCTAACCAAGCCTCTGTCACATCCTCTGAGCGTAGGCGCATCCCCTGAGAAAGTAGGTGAAGGTGTAGGAACCCCAATCAAACTATCTGAAATGGTCCACCTCCCGAGTGGCGTTGACTAGAGGAAATGACATCGTTAAAGAGTTATCAGCCAGGAAACAACCCCTGAGTATAATCAGAAAAAATCGTTAAAGAATGCAATCTCTAACCCTCCGATCATTGGGCAATGGCTCAGTTAGATCCCCACTTATGTTAGCTAAACTCAAGGGACTAGAACGGACTGTACGACCCTTGATCGTCGGAGCCGGGACTCCAAACAAGGATCTGACGGCAGTCGAGGAAATGTCAGCCACCAAAAGCACTGGCGCCCCGGAAAACTCCATCCCAGTGATGAATCACCAATCCATCGGTGTCATCATCATCTCACAATCCAGCAAATGGAGAGACTGGGTCTGGTGAAACCAGCGCTCAGACAAATCCCTGAGATAACCCTAGGGACAACGACAGGGGAGGATGGAAAAGAAAGCCTCAAAGCCCTAGGCATGAACAATCTCTCGGTACTCTGGATAGAGAGTCTGGTACAGAGAATGTATGCTAGACCAATTCCCTCTGGGCTGCGTAAATTTAGGAACCTGCATCATAGTACAAATCAAAATCAGAACCCTTGCCCCCATAAACGGGAAAAGGAAGATCAACACAGCTAGTACCTCGTTCACATGAAGATAGATCGAGGGGTGATGACTCAAATCATCCAAAAGCTCTGGAATCATCACATTCTTAGTTGGAAGCTCCCTGTAGGGAATGGAAGAAGAATGAGTAGGATCCACAATGGGTACGTCCTCCTCCTCCTCAACATCTGGTCTCTCAACCCGGATAGGACGAATCACCGACTCAGTCAACCGATGAGGCTGTCTGGCTGGGCGAACCGAGGAACATCTGAAGCTCTCCTCCTCACACCTAAAGAGGTCGTACGGGAGCTACTCGGATAGTATAGATCTATATATCTGGACAAAAGTCTCCAAATCACCTCAAAAAGGGTGTGGTAAATTCTAACCTGGAGTTGATTAAATTCAGTTCATAGCTATATCCATGCATGCATTACTTTAACATACATCTGCACTAGAGTTAAAAATGCATGATCATTCAATGCCTAGACTCATGAAAATTTTTTGCCAAAGTCTCCTTTGTAAAAAGGACTATCCACATGTACGTAAGCATGACTAGGTGGCCATTCAGTAGCACACCAACTCAAATTCATAAACATTTTATATGCATGAAATAACATCAAAGTAATATCCATCAGTGTAGCCTAATTACCGGGATGGCTTTTCTTTAAAACCTTTGCTCATTTTTCCTCAAATAGGATGAAAAAATAGCAGAAAAGGGTGTCAATTGACTGTTTCAAAAGTCAAATTTGTTCACATCAATACGTTCATCATGGTAAAATACTAACATTTACTGCGTTGAATAATTTTTATCAAGTCATATGAGCATGCATATTCACTACTATGTGTTTTGAAGCATTCTACTTTCCAACGATTAAAACTAAAAAAGAAAACATGTAAACATTACCAGGATAGTGCAGAACGCTTATACGGTGATGGATTTTACAGAAAGTAACCCGAACTCAGTAGATCTGAAGAAGAAATATCGGATTCTCTGTGTGGCTTCAACTTGAAAATGACTTATGAAAGGGATGAGAGGTGAGTTATAAACCACAGGTGGCCGCGGGTCAACCCGTGGCAGCCGCGCACCTACCTGTGGCTACCCTGTGTGGTCCCCACCCCCTTCGACATGATCAAATTTAAGTTGTAAATGAGGTCCCAAAAACTGAAAAGTCAAAATCGAAAAAAGGTGCTACGCAATTAAGCAGAAAAGCCTGAAATCCTAGTTTCAAAGACCAAACTACAGGTCTACATATCAATCATTGGTATTCTCCCAGATATAGGGTTCAAAAAGCCGATGATAAAAGCTATTGAAAGCAGCCTTCGCCAACACATCGCGAAGGTTCGATGCCATCAACCGGGGGTTGTGATTGCAATCAAAAGCATACAAACTCATCAAGAGTATCTCTCGTCAAGAATACATCGCCATCAGAGATTTCAAACATCCTAAATCATTGAAAGCTATTTCAACGAGGGTCAGGTAGCCCTGACATTACAAATCGTTGGCGATAACTCCAGCGAAGCATCGGAAAGGGTCCAGTGATGCAAGCTATTGAAAGTTATCTCAACAAGGGACAGTCATCCTTGATATTGTAAACTGTTGGCGATAACTCAAGCGAAGTGTCAGAGAAATCTGATGATACAAACCAGGGAAAACCATCTTCATCGGGGAGTACCAATAATGGAATCTATTATACAGATCCCCAGCAATCCAAACGCAATCCTCAAAGAGTCGCTCGCAAAAGAGAAGAAAGTCTTCGGCAGAAAGAATTTCCAAAGGATTAAGGACGTTGGTGATAACCCTAATGTCAACATCTTATGGTCTCAACCATTGGAAACCTCCATTGCAAAGATCTTGAAGACATCTCTGCGACTTGTTAGCAAATCAGGCTCAGATAGCACTGATGAGCATTTCAAACCACTGACGATTACCCCAGCATAGCATCGGGAGATTCTTGTGATGAGAGCTTTGTAAACTACCGATCGATTAGACATCAAAGCGGTTCAATAGAGCCATCATTGACAACTCAATCCCCCAACAGAAATGCCAGAGTAGACAGTTATCACATCCCATTGGAAACCGTTCCAACAACAACATTCAACATAACGTTACATCATGATGCATTGCATTTGCAGCATCCTAAGCTTGTCATATTTCAAGTGTCTAGTAGTCTTTATCCTATCCATGCTATTACATCTCATGAATATGATAAAGAGGGGCATCTGTAGACACTTAAAATTTTGCATTCTTGTTATTAACCCTGCAGGAGGGCATAATCGTCTTTCAGAGATTACCCTGGAAGTCAAATCAATTTTCAACCTCGGAGACAACCCTAGGAAAATTAATTTCAGCCCCTGAGATAATCCCAGGAGAATTAGTTTCAACCTCAGAGATAAACCCGAGGGATCCAGTTTCAAGTTCTGGATAACCCCGAAAAAGTCAATACACACCTTGGAGATAACCCCGGGAGGTCAAGCCAACCTCTGAGATAACCCCTAAGGACATTCAAAATCAACATCAGCCCAATCTCGGAGATAACCCATAGAAACGACTGCTACAACTGTGTTAAAATCGGAGATAACCCCAGGAGGGGTAAAATCATCATTTTTCCACCTCAATATCTGGTAGAGCCGTGGCCATCTGGTCTTTAAATATGAGCTCTTGGCAGCTCATTTGAAAAAAAAAAGAAAACTTTATCCATTTCAGTTTGTAACCCCTGCTAGAGTACTCCAAATTGAGTGATTCTTCTTTTTAAATACTTGTAAGCTCGTATTATGTAACATACTAAAGTTGAACCAGTGGAAACCGAGTTTTCAGGCCTCAAAAGCTATCTGAAGTCTTCTTGGCAGCCCACTGTAAGATATTTCAGATTTTTAAGCTTTCTATTACTAATATATATATAAGTATATATATATATATATATATATATATTTACATTTCTGTCAGGCTTGGATTTTACTTCGTGGCCATTTACCGCTTTTATATATATGTAAGACCCCAACTTTTATGAATAAAGAATAATTTTTCTCAAAATATACTTTTAAATATTATGGTGTGGATATGATACAATGTTATAGTTGTGGGTAATATTTAAAAATTTTGCAAAGTAAGCAAGTTGATATAAAACATTCGTTGTATCGGGGAATATTCGATTGGTCGGGGAATATTCGTTTTAACAAGGAATATTCGTACGACGGCACAATCATTGGTTGACCCCACAATGGAAGTATTGTCGTAGTTAGAAAAAGACAGAATTATCTTTTTATAAAAATAACGATAATAGTTTTATCATTAAACTTATAAACTACCCGGTGGTAAAAGTACAGTAATACGCGTGGTTGCATAGTAGCACACGGTATTGATTATTGATGCTTACGTGAGAAGTCACATAGTTATACTCAATTATTGATACAGTAATTGCTGCATAATATCTCTCATATTATTGATTCAATTATTGTCACAGTATTAATATTTTATATTATTAAATCAATAATTGAGACGACAAAGTTATTTATAATATTATTTATAATATTGACGATGTCTAGAAAGTTCTGTCGAGGAGAGGCTTGGTCACCTAATTGCGCGCCAATAGGGAGAAATCCTTATTGGAAAGCCCCCACTTTCCTGGGAATGATCTGGTTGTTAAATATTATGAGTTATAATATTAATGATGAATAATTTTTAATAGATTAAAAATATGTTTATTAAAGATAAATAATTTGTGGTAAATATTTATTCAATTTTTTATATAAATATAGGGATTGTTACGACGCATTTGTTATCAGTTTGACTTAGTATTCAATGGGAAGATTTACTAATTTTATGGACCGTTGATGGTGGTTTTAATAGATAACCAATATGGACCATTGACGGTGTTAATCAATCTGGACCATTGATGGTGGTTGTAATAGTAAATCAATCTGGACCGTCGGTGGTGGTTTTAATAGTAAATCAATCTGGATCGTCGGTGGTGGTTTTAAAAGTAAATCAATCTGGATCTTCGGTGGTGGTTTTAAAAGTAAAACAATCTGGACCGTCGGTTGTGATTTTAATAGTAATCAATATGAACCTTCCGTTCTAATAGTAAATTAATCTGGACCGTTCATGAATCAGTTACTATTTAGTCCATTCTCCTATAAATAGAAGCTTAATTCTTCTTTCATTCTCACCAATTCGTTGAGATTCACAAGAGACACTATAGAGAGAGAAACTATAGAGAGTAAGAAGAAGAGTATTCTGCTACTTCACTATTGCAGTATCCAGTTTTCTACTAAGGTAAGGGATATTATTTCTTTTATATTCATAAGGAATATTATTTTATGTATTCATCCTTTAATATGTCGAAATAATCTGTCTACACGAATTACGTGCCGTATGACAAGTGAAAATCCATTTGCAGTTTCGTATGTTATTTCTTTTCATATTTTTAAATCTAAACTTACTATGGTAAGTACTGCTTCTATAATCCTTGAAATTAGTGGAATATTCTTAAGTTTTGAACTTCATCCAGTATCGTTTCATTGGAATATTGATCTGAATTTTCTTATTAAATATTAATATTTTCACCCGGGGTACTATGCACGAGTTACTATTCACCCAATTACTATTCACTAGAATATTATTCACTCGGGTATTCGTAGTACTTTTCATGTCGGGATACTATTCACCCAATTATTATTCACTTCAATATTATTCACTCGGATATTCGGGACACTTTTCATGTCGGGGTACTATTCCTCTACTATTCATAGGGTACTATTCACTAAAAAATTTATTTCTTTTCTGTCCAAATTATTTTTGATACATGGATATTATTCTTGAATTTTACTCCACAAAGCAGTATCATGTTGACAATTTGGACATTATTTAATTATGGATAAATTAAATTATAAATCTTTAAAATTTATCCTTTGCTTTCATTTAATGGAACTTTTATATCATTGTCATCATCCTCATGCTTATATTGTGATTAAAGTCATCTTTGGCCCGTAGTGCATAGATGGACTATTGATTGGTATGATTATGACCAGGGATAATTCGGTATGATCATGACCATTGATGATTTCATAAATATTCTTGGCACGTAGTGAAGGAATAATTTGTGTACGTGATACTAATGAATATCCTTGGCCCGTATTGCAGAGATGATTTGATAATGTGATTTATTTATTAAGCTGAGTTCCAGCGATAAAGTTAATGATAAACTTTTTAAATCATAGAAGATAGTAGATATCATGCTCTACTTGACTCTTCTAATAGATTGTTTATTCTGTTGCAGTTAAACTAGTAGTCTATTATATTCTATCAGTTTAACATTGTTGAAGGCTAACGATAACTTATTCTGCATTATCTTAGTCATAATATTTCTTACTGGGCTAGTTGAGCTCACCATTTTACTTTCATTGTTCTCTTCAGGAAATGAGAATGTAGTCTGAACTAGTCGGGGAACAGAGTGATGGTCCGAGATGTTGTTATAGTAGTCCTCGTTATTCTATAAAATAGTGTGACAATAAATGTAATGAGGACTCCATTTGAGTTTGGATATTGTCTAGAAGACAACATTCGTGTAAAAACTCTCATCTCATGTTGCATAACTAAGTTTGTATTTGTATTCAGTACCATGTATTTGGCGACCCAATATGGGTGATGTATTTTGGCGGCGTCACAGTTGGTATCAAAGCTTAGGGATATGATCCCTGGCTGAGATGTGACAAGAACTAGGAGGGGAGAGACGGAGAATTTCTTCACTAGTATGACCTACCTAAGTTTATTTGGTATTTAATTGGTCGGTCAGAGTATAGGGATAATATGTGGCATGTCAATTAACCCTTGTTTTGTGGCAGTTTTTGAAAATGGCATTTGAAAATGTCGAGATAAGCAATGAAGCACATGAGACCGTTGAATCACCAACGATCAATAATGATGGAAAGACGTGCAACAGGAAGACAATAATCCTCAGGTAAACAACAACACCGATCAAATGATGAACGATGGGATGTCAAAGGCTTTATGCAATTCATGCAACATCAGGCTAGAGCGGCTCCTGTTCAAAATACAGGTGGAAACACTGGCAACTCTCGGATGGTCATTGCTAAGTAGTTCAAGGAGCTGGGACCACCGGAGTTTTTGGGATAGCCAAAACCACTTAAGCCGAAGACGTAGATAAAGCAGCTCACCAAGATATTTGATATCTTGGGAATCTCCGAGGAGCAAACGGTTCCCTTCTCCACCTTCATGTTGAGAGGAGAGGCAGATTACTTGTGGGAATCAGTAAAATGTACTCAGCCTACCGCACTCAAAATATCTTGTGAAAACTTCCAAGAATTGTTCAACGACGAGTACTTCCCTGAAAGTATTCGTCACATGAAGGAGGTGGAGTTTATCAAGTTGGAGCAAAACAATATAACTGTGTCGCAATACGAGGCTAAGTTTGCCGAGTTGTCCCGGTTCGCTTCCCATTTAGTTAATAATAAGGAGAGAATGATGCGAATATTTCTACAAGGTTTGAGACCCAAAATACGTCAATACCTCATTTCTCACAAACTGTGTTTGTATTCAGATGTTGTAAATAGGGCTCAGTTATTGGAGCGTGATAATGAGTCAACCCAACCAAGAGAGAACAATCGACAAGTCGATAATACCACTGGTAGCAGTCATTGAAGCGGTGACAACAAACATGGAGGAAATCAATAAGCCAGAAATGGTAACCACTTCGGTGGTGGTAATCATGGCCAAGATAATAGAAGTAGAAATTTCAAGAAGAGGAGATTTAATAATGATGGAAAGACGTCAACACCAGCACATGTTGTTAAGGAAGGAGAACGACCACCAGTCGTATGTTACAAATGCAAAGGGGAGGGACACATCAGTCCAAATTGTACGCAATTGTTCAAAGCATGTTACAATTATGGAAGAAAATGTAACCTAGCCCAATTTTATCATGCACCAAAGTCAAGTCCAGCTGGGATGGAGGCATTAAAGGCCGTCCCAGACGAGACCAAACCGGTAGTTCAAGGGAGACCGTTTATCGTAACCTCCTAAAAAGTAAGGAATCCGAACGAGATGATCACGGGTAAACTAATCATAAAATCTAGCAAAGTCTATACCTTATTTGATACCGGTTCTACCCATTCTTTTATTGCTCCTACTTGCGCTCAATGTTTAAATTTAACTCCAGAGAAATTAGAGTTTGATTTATATGTTGAAACTCCATTGGGAGAAACCTTCATTAGATCCACTATTTATAAGTCCTGTTTGATTCAAATCGGCAACCGCACGTTACTTGTCGATCTTATCTCTTTGAAAATACTTACATTTGATGTGATTTTAGGGATTGATTGGTTAACTACTCATCATGTAAAAATTGATTATTTTCGTAAGGTTGTTAACTTTCATATTCCTAACCAACCTATTATGCGAATTCAAGCAACACTGTCATCTCAAGCCATAAAGCTATTCGTTTATTGAAAAATGGATGTCAAGCTTTCTTCGTTCATGTCACGGATTTAAACAAAAATACGTTAGTCTTGAATGATATTTCTATTGTTAATAAATTTTCTGACGTATTCCCTGAAGAACTTCCTGGCCTACCCCCAAAGCGTGAAATTGAATTTTTTATTGACCTTGAATCCGTTACAAAACCCATTTCCAAAGCCCCATATCGAATGGCTCCTATTGAACTTCAGGAGTTAAAAACACAACTACATGAATTGTTAGACATCGGTTTCATTCATCCTACTACGTCTCCTTGGGGTGCTCATGTTCTATTTGTGAAGAAGAAAGATGGAAGTATGCGACTTTGTATTAATTATCGGGAGTTGAATCATGTCACCATCAAAAATAGGTACCCGTTACCTCGTATTGATGACCTGTTTGCAAAGGTCGATCTTCGTTCTGGATATCATCAGTTAAAGATTAAAACCGATGACATCCCAAAGACTACTTTCAAAACTCGGTACGGGCATTACAAATTTCTAGTCATGTCATTTGGATTGACTAATGCTCATGATGCCTTCATGGATATGATGAATCGAGTATTCAAGGAATATTTGGATTATTTTGTGATCGTCTTTATTGATGACATCCTCATTTACTCCAAAAAGCCGTGAAGATCATGAGCAACATTTAAGACTGATACTTCAAAAGCTTCGTGAAAACAAGCTATATACCAAGTTAAAGAAATGTGAGTTCTGGCTTGAGGAAGTAGCATTCCTTGGGCACGTGATATCAAATCATGGAATATCTGTTGACCCGACAAAGATTGAAGCAATTCAAAGCTGGGAGCAACCTAAGTCAGTGACTGAAGTACGTAGCCTTCTCGGCTTAGCTGATTATTATCAGAGATTCGTAGAAAGGTTTTCTCGAATTGCTACTCCATTAACTCAGCTGACTCGAAAAGATAAAAATTCAGTTGGAGCGAGGAATGTGAGAAGAGTTTTCAAGAACTCAAGAGAAGACTCATTTTAGCACCTGTTCTGATAATACCATTTGGTTCAGAGGGATTTGTCATCTACAGTGATGCTTCAGGCAAAGGTTTATGATGTGTTCTCATGCAACATGGGAAAGTCATAGCCTATGCCTCATGACAACTCAAAGAATATGAGAGGAATTATCCTACTCATGATCTAGAGTTAGCAGCTGTCGTTTTTGTGCTTAAGATTTGGAGGAATTACCTGTATAAAGAGAAGGTGGAGATCTATACGGATCATAAAAGCCTCAAATATTTCTTCACTCAAAATGAACTCAACATGCGGCAACTACGATGGCTTGAGCTGTTGAAACATTATGATCGAACCATTCAATACCATCCTAGAAAAGCGAATGTAGTAGCTGACGTATTGAGTAGAAGATCATATGCGGCTACGAGTGCGATATTGTCAACGCAAAGGCCCATTTTGTATGACTTATAAAGGATGGAGATAGAGTTAAAGACTCCAAGGACCCATGTGATGATGGCGAATATACGAGTAGAACCAACTTTATACGATAAAGTTAAAACTGCTCAAGCTATAGACCTGAAGCTGAAGCGTATGAGGAAGAAAATGCAAGAAGGTGCTATTCCGGAAGCAAGAATCGATGAAGAATGAATACTACGAGTCAACTCTAGACTTTGTGTTCCTAACGATTCGGACTTGAAGTATAAAATCATGATGGAGGTGTACAACACACCGTTTGCAAACCATCATGGGAGTACCAAAATGTATCGTGATCTTCGACATATATTTTGGTGGAGCAATATTAAGAGAGAGATAGTGGGGTTTATCTGAAGGTGTGTAACTTGTCAACAAGTCAAGGCAGAGTATGCCATTATCCATATGTTAGTTCCCAGTAGGCACACAATAGATCTAGAAGGGGGGTTGACTAGATCCTTTTAATTTCAAATTCTTTTCACTTTTATTTTGTATTGCTAATGAACTAGCATATGACAAACATAAGAATCTTTTCAAGTACAGCAGAATAAGTAAAAGATCCCCTTCATTGATATATCCATAATCATACAAACATTGTTCTTAGAGTTAGTTAAGTTGTAAGCAGTTAATCCATACACAGCAGTTATAGCAGTTAAGTACATAATGTAAATAACATAAAGTAAATGACACAAGGAATTTTAAGTGGTTTAGAGACTCAAGCTCCTAATCCACTCTTCTGCTTTCAACTAGTAGGATTTTTACTAAGGAAGGGCAGCACCCTGAATCACTAAGATTCCTTCAAGGCCAGCAGCCTTGGAAATTTAGTTCACTAAGAACTCTTCAAGGCCAGCAGCCTTGAAACTCCTCTAGTTCCCTAGGAACTCTTTAAGCCCAGCAGGCTTGGAACTTCTTTTTAATCCCTCCGGACATGGACCCCTTAGGCCCTGGCTTCTTGTTGTTGTAGTTATAGTTGTTGTTGTTGTTTGTGCTGGGATGCTAAGATGTCTTTAAGCTTGAACATCTTATGTACTTAGCATCTTGGTGTAGTCCTCTTGGCATTCTGCTTGGAGTCTGGACTACATCTTCTTTGGTGCAGCTAATCTTTACTCTTTTCTGCTCATCTTCATCTATTGTCAGTTGTGCACCATCACCATCAGGATTTGCTAAGTCTATGAGCCTTTGGTAGACTTCGTCTGGCACTTAGCAATTTCTGAACCCTTCTTGAATGCTTTGCAGACATAATTCTGCAGTTGTTCTTTTTCAGCCTTTGGTTCATGGTGATCTGTAGAGTGGCCTTCTTGATCTTCTTTGTACTCTGCCACTTTTCTGAATCCTACCTTCTTGTCTTTCTCGACTTTCAGCTTAGATGCCATCTTCAGTGGCATTCTCATCTTTGTTGAGTGAAGCTCTAATCTATTTAAGTCCTTCTTCAAGGCTCCTTCACTTCCACCTATGTAGTCTCACTGTCACTGAGACTTGTTCTTATTAATCTCTGGTGGAACTCGTAGAGTCAACAGTAGCATTCCAACAACTCAACGATTCTGCTACTTAGCAAAAATCAGAAACTCTTGATCTTTGAAGCTCTGTTGATTTATACTCCTTCCCAATCTTTTCGTTGAAAAGTAGCCGTTAAAAGCTTTTTGAATTGCTTCGCAGATCTTAAATTATTTGATGTAGACGGAAGATGTGACATGACATCCCCTTTTCTGACTTTCTGACATTGCAGTCTATTATTTCACCTACCATGTCAAAGATGTCACTTTGATGTCTCCGGCAGGTAGTCAACATTATTTCCTTCTTCTGATTTCTCGATCAGAGGTTGTCCTTTTGCATCGATGCTCTCCAATAAGCCCTATTCGACCATCAATCTTTAGATTAAACTATTGTCGATGCTTCAACCTTCAGACGACCGAACTCTACGTTTCTGATGCATACCTTCTTGGACTAGATCGTAGTGTCTAGTTAACAGGTAAAGATAACACTATGATCTTGAAGAGTGTTGATTGGATCTTTAATGTAGAACACCTCTTCCTTCACTTGTACAGTGCTTCAACACTTCTGTTTACTTCGATTGCTCTCAGATACTGATGGCTTGACTCTTTGTTTTGGCCCCTTCTGAATAGCAAGACACTTCAGATTTGTGGCGTGTCCAGCTCACTTTCTCCTTGTGATCTCCCATTCACTTATCATCAATGGACTGACCCAATGCTTAATCACTTTAGCCTTGTTCTTCAGAGGCTGACCAGTATCTTTGTGTACACTCCATCAGTTCCTTCTTTGTTTAGAAAACACTACGATCCTTGTTGCTTTCAAGATCGTTCTTTTCTATTTTCTTGACAGCTATTGTACTTGCTGACTTTCCTAAGTCAGTTACTAAAGTCTTCTTCTAATCAACTTGCGGAAGACTTCATCTCAAATTGCTTCACAACTTAGTGTGACACCCCCAAATCAAGGTACTCCATTCCCATAGGATTTGGTGTTCACTAACCAAAACATTACATCTAACTACCCCTAATCAAAGGATAAAGACATAATTTAAATAACTTAAACAATAGTCTTCCCCATTAAAGGGTTACATCATAATCTCAAAATAAATCCCAGGTAATCTAACCTTAAAATTATTACATAAGTTTACGGAATACATCACATATTAAAACAAGTCTTTAGCATAATTCATTAAAATAAAATTTTCATAAGTCTTCAGCAGTTGGACAATTTTCCATGTCCTTTGTTAGTGGATGGCTCATCAACTTTCTCCACTTTAGTTGCAGTGTTAATTGCAAGAGTGAGCAAACAATTGCTCACTGATATAGGAAGTAGTAATAATAACAACATGTGAATGAACAACGAATGCTAGCAATAATGAACTTGTTCTGTGAATTAAGAATAGAAAACAAGTTCAAAATCAATGTCTGAGGGTCTTAAGACCACGAACTATGTCTCCAGCATATAGGTATTATTACCTTAACCTTAATAGTCATTAGACTATACAGACCCTTCTTAGCGTACTTAGGGGGATTAACCCTTTGTACCATGTATTGTGCACAAACATCTAAACGTTACACGTACAAAAATCCCCTATAATAGGGTTGTTCGTCTCAGTTTGAATTTAGAATTTCTGCACTAAAGAAAGTTTAGTTTGGAACTAGCTTATCAGTGTCTCTAGAATTTTAGAACACTATTCAACTTCCATCAATTAAGGTTTAATACGAGAATGTATAACTGAACAAGGCTATTAAAGTCAAAGATCGGATATCAACAATATATATATAACTGAATAACATAATTTACATGCAAAGTGCTATATTCAAAGGAGTTTAGAACAATCTTCTATGAATCAATGTATTAGAATAATATATGCTTCGAATGATAATCAAGAAAGTAAAGCTCGCTCAATGTAACGAATTAGGTTACAAGATCTTGCACAAACATACTCAAGATAACCTAGGCTTGCTCAACCTTACAAGAATTTTAGGAACTTTTACAATAACGATTTAGGAATGGGAACATGCATTCAATATAAAAAGAATGAAGTTAGAAAGCTTGCTCAATGTAAAGAGTTAAGGTTTAGGAACTTGTCTTGTTTGTAAGCTACACAAGTGTAAAATAATCTCCAATTACCCTACACATATCATTACAATCACAACAACAATTAGTTGCATGATTATTAACACTATAGGTATTAAACCATCATTTAGGTCATAACCCTAACCTAGCACCGAACAATTTAGGTTAACATACTTAACAAATCTAACATCGCATTACGTGCCAACATAACTTACTCGTTCATTTCTATCTTTTAAAAACATCACTTTTAGTTTCATTATATAACTCAATTAACAATCACCTAAAACTCTTTTACACTTTGTATTACAACACCTTACAATCTGTTATTGTAGTCCACTTTATGTTTTAATATCTTTAAAATGCATGTTAAACTAACCCAAGTCCATTACGCATGACCTGCAATTAAACAGACTTCACTGTCTGCGATACGCTACTCACGCGACCGCGCCAGTAATACACTAGGTAACCGTGTGCGCAAGCCCGCGCCCATATGCTACGCGCCCGCGCAAGAACTGCGTGCCAGACCGCGCGCCCGCGCGATGGCTCAGTTCTAGTTTTTACAGATGCGAACTAATACTCTGTTATAGGCCAAAAATCCCAATTCTACAGAATTTCTCCCAAATTCAACATCTAAAACTTTGGAATATCCTAGTTAAGCATGCTATACACCATTCCATATACAAAAACATTACATAAACATCATTTTAAGGAATCAAAACTATATTTTTCCCAAATTTCCTTATTTTTATACTTTTAACGAATTCAATCACCACGAGTTTGTTTCTTAATCATTTGACACGATTCGAACTACGCCGCTTTCATTTCTTAATATATTATCACAATCCACCAACAAATTATAGATTATATCATATATAAAGCATCATTTTTTGTACTTTCTAAAGTCATTTTTCAAACATGAACACTGTTAATTATTTTTCCTTCCTACAACCCAATTTTAACAAATTTGACACACAAGTATCCACCACATATGATGATTATCAGTTTATAAACCATATATACATGTATATTTCAACACAACATAACTTAGCAATTTACAGAGAATGAAGATGAAAACTCAAACATAAACCTTAGAAGTGGAATATACCTTGATTTAGCAAACCCTAGTTGTATGCTAGCAAGAAATGGTGATTCTCTCTCAAAACCATTGTGATCTTCCTTCTCTAAAATCTCTGTGTTCTCTTCTTCCAAACTCTCTCTCAACACTCTGTGATATCTAGCTAAGCCTTAGAAAAGTAGACACGTAGGAAAAAATATAAGCTAGCCACTCCCACGTTCCCTTCCGTTAGAAAAATAAAAGGTTTGCGTCAGTTGAATAAACCAAAGGCCACAAGGCCTTGTTTGGCTAAACACATAAACCCCAACTAGATTATTTTCATATTATTTAGTTAATGTAAATAACTTTAGTTTAGCTAATTTAAATAACTTATAATAATAATAAAATTATTATTTTCATTATATCCTATAATTAATAAATAATTATATATCTAATTTAATTAATAAATTAGACACATCACTTTATTTAATTTATTTATTTTCATTAAATTAAATAATCTATTTAGCTTAAATATTTTCTTAAATACTAAGCAATTGATTTAATTTAATTATTTCCTTAAATTAAATCCTTTAAATAAAATTATCAATACTCAATTTAATTAACATTAATCAATTTAGTTACTAAATTAATTCACCACAATTCATCAATTATTTATTTTCCTCAATAAATAAATTATCTAAAATATTTATTTAATTCAATAAATATTTAAATTAAATTACAAATTTCTCGATCATTACACTTAGTCTAGATGTAGATTAAGTTGGTGCTTAGATCTTCTGTTAGCTTATATGCCATTTATTGAGTGCCCTCTAGTTTCATTTAAGTGGGATGTGTCCTTGCAGCACCTACCGGAGGCTTCGTTCCTTTGGATATTTTGGGAGTGCTCAAATGTTGAGAATCGTGTTTGCTCTTCGATTCTGCCTTGGTGTTGTGAGCGCATCTGTTGAAGTCTCAGTTCTACACTCTACGATTCAGCTTTGGTTGTGCAGACACTACAACTCCGAGATCAGATCTTGACACTCTACGATTTCTATCGTTGTGCTTGATGTCTTCATCTGATCTTGCTCGATTACGATCTCTGCCTCTGATACGATTAGTATACTCTACGACTCTGGGTGTAGTCTACGATTCTTAACTTGGCTTCGACATTAATAGACTCCGAGTGTAGTCTACGATTCTTGACTGAGCTTCAGCAGATGCTCGGTCGGCTCGTTGCCAAACTGTCTCTACGATTCTACACATGACTTCCTCAGCAGACTACGGCTCTGAGGAAGTTCTTCTCGACACACTACGATCTTTCCTTGTCTCTCCTGTTAGTCTACAAAATCTGAGATCTACTGTCTTGCAGACTACGATTCTGCCTCGATAGCTCTCGAGTTTTCCTTGACTTTCCTAGCAGACTATGATTTCTGGTGCAGTGCTCGACGATCAGACAAACCTATCTATTTTATCATCAGATCAACCTAACAAGCATGATCTTTCCATATTTATAGTCCTTGTACATTATTTCTTTTTAAGGACTTCATAAAGTTGTTTTGCTTATGTAGGATCAACCTAACACATTTGATCAATTCATTCTAAGTCCTTGTACATATGTTTCTATTCTCTATCAAAGAACTTTACAGCTTTTCTTAATGCAAGCATACTTGCATATTCATTCATATATATATATATATATATATATATATATATATATATATATATCATATATATATATATCATAATCAAATCATATATAAATAGGAATATCATTCATATGCTTATTCCTAACAATCTCCCCCTATTTGATTATGACAAAAACAATAAGTGCATATGTATGATATGAATGAATCTTATATACAGTGAGCAGTTGTATTTCTAGAAACAGATAATAATGAATGCCATTTTATAATGATATGGAATTTTATAAGCTATGACACTTTTACATCCTGGATCTAGAACATACCTAATGGTTAGAGATGTACCTCTTTGGCTCTATATGTATTTCCAGGATGTCTTGTTGATCAGTTACTCATCTACTTGACCTTCTTGCTCCTGCTCCCTTGGGATATTGACTTCATTTCTTTTTCATTTTTCTAGCTCCCCCTCAAACTTTGTAGTTGTAGGATCATCATCCTTTGGCTCCCCCTTAGATGATGATTCTTCTTTTGCTTCTGTTGCTGCTGTCTTCTTCTTCTTATTCTTTTCTGACTTCATCCTTTTCGCCCTACTCCTCCTTGAGTGCCTTTTTCCATGCCTCTTTTTCTCCCCCTTTTTGTCATCAATCATTTGAGAGAGTTGTTCCATATTGAACATAAGCTAAGCTTAGATAAGAGGAGTTACCAACTTCAATCTTGAGTTCTTGTTGGCTTAGCTCAAGTTGCATGGAGAAAGACTGATTCAAGTTGTTGATCTTGTCAGTGAGGACTTGAATTTGATCTTCATTGGCCTTCTGTGCTTGTAGAGCTTCTGCCTTCTGATCATGTATGGCCTTCAAATAAATTTGATCTCTCTCTTTAATGCTGAGAGATACATCAGCCATAGTGGCTTGAAGAGTGTCTTCAGTTTAATTATCTCCTACTGCTTTCAGCATCTTTGACTCTTCAGTTATTTGAGATATCTTCTCAATCAGCTCATCGGAATTCTTTAATAGCTCCTTCTCCATGGGAATTTGGTCATCTGGTTGGGCATCCTCTTGTTGAACACCAGATTGGACTCTGTGATTTTCATCTTTGGACAGATTTTCAAATGTGTTGAGAATCTAAACAATCGTTGAGTACCAATTGCTATTAGAGGAAGAAGGAATGTCGGTTAACAGTGCTTGGCCCGAGAAGGTCTTCTCATTTTGAACTTGATCAACATCATTGGTAGAGTTAACAGACTCTACGATCAGCTCCTTGGCCATATTCCTTTTTCCATCAAATTCCACTCTATGATCATAAGGAATATAATGATTGTCAACATGTCAGTAGACTTTGTAGTGGGGCTGGTCTTTGATCATCATGGTTGAAAACTTCTTTACCCTTGGGAAGTTTTGTGACACCAGCTCCAGATTTGGAAACTGAGAGTAGCACCAGCTGAAGTAGCTCTCATCTATATCGGTATGTGCTTTTAGCCAAGGCATCCACGGAAAGAACCATCTCATCAGAGGATCTTCAGAATTATACAGTATTATTGTGCAATCTAATTCCATATTTTTCCAATTATGAAGCACTTCATCTGTAGTCATTCTTACAACTCGAAGTTGTTCATTTCCATGACTTATCCATCTTGCTACTGGTTCAGCTGGTGGTTCATCTAAAACTTCCACCACTATTCTTCTGCTAATTCTTGCTGAAGAGAGAACAGGATAGTCTGCTGGTTCCTCTGATTCCTGACTTGCAGAACCAAAATCTTTTCCCATTTCTTCACCTTCTGAACTAGAATCATGTTGACTTCTTTCATCTTATTCATCAGAGAATTCTTCATGTTGGTTTTCATTATTAGTGCTTTCTTCAGCAATATCTTCCTTGGATTCATCTTCTTCATCACTAGTCCCATCTTCAGCACTTTTCTCCTTTGATTTAGATTCATCATCACTTACTTCAATGACTGCAGTAGAGTGATCACTTTTCTTCTTGGGGGAAAATTTAGCAAGTAGTCTATAGCTCTTTCTTCTTCTTGAGGGTTCAGCTATAGGAGAGTCAGACTGTTCTTCCTCTTCAGACTCTGAGGCCTTTGTATCATCAGGCAAACTTCCTTGACGTTCAGCATTGGCAGGGGCAAGTCCTTCTTCTTCTGAATCAACACGATTTGACTCATCATTTGGGCTTGTTGGAGCATTTACATTTGGAGATGCAGTTGGGTCATCTTGTAGCTTTTCTTCATCATTAGAGTGAACACTCTGAGAGTTAGCTATAGGGCTTGCATATTCTTTTTCACTATCGAAGTTGGCTATTTCTTTTATAGACTCAGCTTTTTCTTCATTGCTGAACTTGCTCTCTGAGGGTTCAATCTTAGAGCTTTTAGTTTCCTTTCCATCTTCAGACTCTACGTCCTCTTCTTTGTTGGATGGACTCTCTTGGTAAGTTGGGGCTTGCTTGTTTATCACTTTAGCTTTCTTTCTGGATGGCCCTTGAAGTAACCTATTACTTCTCTTCTTTGTGGTCTTTGTGGTTGAGACATTTTCATCTTCATCCTTATCTTTTGTGGGGAGATTTCTTGGTAAAGACTCAGTTTTCTTTACACCCTTGGATTTCTTCCTTGCTGGTGTGGTTTCCATTGGTACAGATTTACCAGATTCAGAGCTTTCCACCTCTTTTGCCTTCCTCTTATTCGCAGAGTTCTTTCTGTTGCTCCCAGTTGTTGTTAACCTCCTGTTTTCCTTTGGGTTTTTCTTCCAGTTCACAAACAATTGTGGAGACATTACTTTGTGAACATTCAGAGGCTCTCCTTCATCATCTGTGATCTTGCCTCCCAGTTTCTTCTTTAGCACAATGCTCAATAGTTTTCCATGGAAAACCTTTGTGAAGGATTTATCCATAGACTTCTTCGTCTCAGCCTTTTCCACTCATTTGGAGATTTGATCGAACAAGATAGCTCCAAAGTTTATTTGCTTCTTCAGAACTATTGTAGACATTATCTTCAGCTGTTGATCAAGCACAGTGTCATGTGCAGTGTTCTTGCATAGTATACATTTGCCCACTATCTCAGCAAGGAACTCAAATTCTTCTAGAAACTCCTTTTTCTTCATGTCCGTTAGAGTAGGGTTTCTTTGGAACCCCATAATTTTCTTCGCGTGTTCAGTGTCAATCTCATCAAGGCTCTTCGGTCCTCGGTCAGGAAAGCCTAAGCATTGATTGATGTCAGATAATTTTAGCTTTAGAGACTGACCTTTAACCTTGGTAGACAAGGTTCCAAAATTTATGGATGCATTTGAGTAAAACTCCTTAACCAGTTCAGTATATACTCGAGTGCTTGCCTCAAGACATTCTGTTGTGTGTATGCCCAGACTTCGGTCTGTGGTTTTCATTTTTGTTTGTATATTTATATATATATATATATATATATATATATATATATATATATATATATATATATAGCGACAAATCGTTGAAATGATAAACAGAGCCGGGATCGATATATATCATGTGCGTTTACCGCTTATATATATATATATATATATATATATATATATATATATATATATATATATACATACACTTACATTTCTGTCAGGTAGAAGTCATAGAAGTCTTCTTTGGCAGCCCACTGTAAGCCTTTGCGTTGACAATATCGCACTCGTACCCATATATGATCTTCTACTTAACGAGTCAGCTACCACATTCACTTTTTCAGGATGGTATTAAATGGTATAATCATAATCATTCAATAGCTAGAGCCAACGTCATTGCCACATGTTGAGTTCCTTTTGAGTGAAGAAATACTTGAGGCTTTTATGATCTGTATAGATGTCCACTTTCTCCCCATACAGGTAATGCCTCCAAATTTTATTCGTAAAAACGACTATTGCCAACTCTAGATCATGAATAGGATAATTCCTCTCATATTCTTTGAGTTATCGTGAGGCATAGGCTATGACTTTCCCATGTTGCATGAGAACGCATCCTTACCATCTGCCTAAAACATCGCTGTAGATGCCAAATTCCTTCGAACCAGATGGTATTATCAGAATAGGTGCTGAAATGAGTCTCCTCTTGAGTTCTTAAAAACTCTTCTCACAGTCCTCACTCCAATCGAATTTTATATCTTTTCGAGTAAACTGAGTTAATGGAGTAGCGAGTCAAGAAAATCCTTCCACAAATCTCTGATAATAACCAACTAAGCCTAGAAAGCTACGTACTTCGGTCACTGACTTAGATTGCTCCCAGCTTTGTATTACTTCAATCTTTGATGAGTCAACAGATATTACATGATTCGATATCACGTGCCCAAGGAATGCTACTTCCTCAAGCCAGAACTAGTATTTTTTTAACTTGGCATATAGCTTGTTTTCACGAAGCTTTTGGTGTATCAGCCACATATGTTGCTCATGATCTTCACGTCTTTTGGAGTATATGAGGATGTCATCAATAAAGACAACCACAAAATGATCCAAATATTCCTTGAATACTCATTTCATCTTATCTATGAAGGCAGTAGGAGCATTGGTCAATCTAAAAGACATGACTAGGAACTTGTAATACCCGTACCGAGTTCTGAAAGCAGTCTTTGGAATATCATCAGTTTTAATCTTTAACTGATGATATCTGAAACGAAGATCGATCTTTAAAAAGAATTTGGCTCCTTTGCAACTGGTCAAATAGGTCATCAATACGAGGCAATGGGTACCTATTTTTGAAGGTGACATGATTTAACTATCGATAATCAATGCAAAGTCGCATACTCCCATCCTTCTTCTTTATGAATAAAACAAAAGCACCCCAAGGAGACGTACTAGTACAAATGAAACCGATGTCTAACAATTCCTACAGTTTGGTTTTTAACTCCTAAAGTTCAATAGGAGCCATTAGATATGCGGTTTTGGAAATGGGTTTTGTACCGGGTTCAAGGTCAATACAAAACTCGATTTCATGCTCCGCAGATAGACCAGGAAATTCTTCAGGGAATACGTCAGGAAATTTATTAATAATAGAAATATTATTCAAATCTGACGTATTTTTATTTAAATCCGTAACATGGGCTGAGAAAGCTTTACATCCATTTTTCAATAAACGAATAACTTTATGGCTTGATATGACAATGATTGACTTTAGTGGTTTGGTTGCTTGAATTCGCATAATAGGTTGGTTAGGAATATGAAAGCTAACAACCTTACAAAAATAATTAATTTTGGCATGATGAGTAGTTAACCAATCAATCCTTAAAATAAAATTAAATGCAAGTGTTTTCAAAGAGATGAAATCATTAGGTAATGTGAGGGTGCCGATTTGAATCAAATAAGATTTATAAATAGTGGATGTAATAAAGATTTCTCCCAACGGAGTTTCAATAGATAAGTCAAAGTCTAATTTCTCTGGAGTCAAATTTAAATGTTGAGCACAAGTAGGTGAAATATAAGAATGGGTAGAACCGGTATCAAATAATGTATAGACTTCAGAAGAGTTTATGATTAGCTTACCCTTGATAACTTCGTTCAGGTTCCTTGCTTTTTGGGAGGTCACGAAAAATGCTCTCCCTTGAACTACCAGCTTTGACTTGTTTACAACAACCTTTGGTGTCTCCATCCCAGCTGGACTTGAGTTCACTACACGACAAAATCGAGCTAGGTGACATTCTCTTCCGTAATTATAACACGCTTTGGGTTATAACGTTCTATTTGGACTGATATGTCCTTCCCCTCTGCATTTGTAGCATATGACCTGTGGTCGTTCTCCTTCCTTGAAAACGGGTGCTGGTGTTACTGTCTTTCAATCATTGTTGAACCTTCTCTTCTTGAAATTTCCATTTGACTCATTTCTTCTATTATCTTGGCCAGGATTACCACCGAAGTGGTTACCATTTCTGGCATGTTAATTTCCTCCACGTTTGTTGTCACCACTTCGATGACTGCTATAATTGGTATTATCGTTTTGTTGGCTTCTATCTCTTGGTTGGGTTGACTCATTATCGCGCTCTAATAACTAAGCCCTATTCATAACATCTGAATACAAGCAAAGTTTGTTAGAAATGAGGTATTGGCGTATTTTGGGTTTCAAACCTCAGAGAAATATTAACATCATTCGCTCCTCATTATCTACCAAATGGGATGCAAACCAGGATAACTCCGCAAACTTAGCCTCGTATTGTAATACGGTCATATTGTTTTGCTCCAGCTTGATGAATTCCACCTTCTTCGTGTCACGAATACTTTTGGGAAAGTACTTGTCGTTGAACAATTCTTGAAGCTTCTCCCAAGACATCTTTAGTGCGGCAGGTTAAGTACGTTTTATAGATTCCCATCAATAATCTGTCTCTCTTCGCAACATGAAGGTGGCATAGGGAACCTTTTGCTCCTCGGAGTATCCCAAGACATCAAATATCTTGGTGATCTGTTTAATCCACGTCTCTACCATAAGTGGTTATGGCTTTTCCAAAAACTCCGGTGGACCCAACTCCTTGAATTACTTAGCGGTGACCATCCGTGAGTTTCCAGTGTTTCCACCTGCATTTTGAACAGGAGTCTCTCTCACCTGATGTTACATGAATTGCAGAAAGCTTCTGAACATCTCATCGTTCATCATTTGGTCGGTGTTGTTGTTTACATTAGGATTATTGTCTTCCTGATGCACATTGTAATGACCTTAAAATTCATATAATTCAATTATCGACTTCGGTCGTTAATAATACGTCTAACTTCTGATTTTACATCATTATTCGATGTTAAACTTAATAAAATGTGGAATAATTAAAACTTTTATGTCTTCTTACTTTAATTCCCTGAATCAAAACTTTTATCATTTACACATCTCTGAATCAGTTTTATTTTATGATTCGCTTCACCAAAGTTATTATATAAATTCTTATATTTCAATCTGATAACCTTTGCATATCAGATAACTAAAACTTTAGATAATTATTGTGATTTATTAAGTACATTTCTCAAAACCTTTATCTTTACCTACCTTTGAACCATACTCAGTTTATTACTCACTTTATCAGAGTTAATAAATAAAACTTACATCCAGGTTCAATTCCCTTTATACAACTGAAAAAAAACTTAAAATTTATAATTCAACATCTATTAAATACCATACATTATTCAGAACCTTAAACATGGTTAAAATAATAACAACTTAGTCAAAGTATATAAATCTTCAATCATTACATCTGATTCATATCTTTCAAGTAGCACATATCGTTACCTTGAATCCTTAACATGTAAAAGTGGCTATTTGCAAGGTTGAGCTCGACAGCCCAGTAAAATCTAACAGTTTTCATGTATCACATAGCACATAAATAATATTCTCGGATTATACAACATAATCATTAGGCTAACATTTCATACATGCTTCAGGTCCACATAATAAGTAATAAGATTGAGTTCCTTACTTAATCGACATTCTTTACTCAATCAACGTAGTCATAAATTGACTTTAACGTTTCATACTTTCAACATATATAACATATCATGCTTTTTGTAATAAAGATTTAAAACAGTTCATCAACAAGTCACATAGCAAATAGGTACTGAAAGACTTGCCTTGATCTTTGTTTACCAATAATAGTTTAACAGCTTAAAGCTATTTGCACTTCACGTGCCCTACATAATTATATAATCATGCACATCAACTATTAGTCATATATAAAAGCATAGTACTTGTAATATAACTCAACTTCTCATAACCCTTCCTATTAATCAATACACAATGTTTAATTTGATTATGTTAACTTTTGACTTATATCTCACTATACTTCTTCTTAGTCATACTCGAAGTTCATTCAAGTGTTTAAGGCTTTCTAGGAATCATTATTTGTTTTATATTAACCCCATTTCATATCTTATAATATTCATTTTAATTGACTTAAAAACACTTTTTACTTTTATTAACACTTGTCACGATGTTTCGACGTTTATTCGTCAAACGCCCTATTTGTCTCTCTCGTTTATGCTTAGAATGCTTATACAACTTATCTAATACATCATTTATCAATGTTAAGCATCATTATATTTACTAACATTCATGTTTTATAACTTAGAACAATATCTTTTATTGTCAGAATCACTACACTTCCATATGTGCATGCCCGACACCCTGTGATTGCCTATGAAAACATAATAGTATCAAATATGGCAATTTTGACCCCTTTTAATGACCTAAAATTGATAAACTTAAAGACTAAAAGTTGTAGGTCTATTCGTCCTTGTTCCGGATCATCTTGAATTGCCTCAATCGAAGTTCGTATTAAAAAGTTATGGTCATTTTACATAAACATGTCAAAGCAGTCACACTTAACACACTTTGGGCGTGGCCACGCCCATTACCTTCACATTCCAGCACGCCCGCACTAGCTAACAGCGCCCAGCGATACGCCCGTGCTCTTGGGGAGCACGCCCGCGCTTGGCTTCGCCCATATTATAGTTTTTGCAAACTTTTTACTTCAAATCTTCATAACTTCTTCATTTTAAGTCGGAATTAGTTGGTTTTTGACTCTATGAACTCGCGAAACACTGAACTACTAATCTACATAATAATTATAACACTTCAAAAACATTAACAAATCATTTTAAGGGTTCCAATTCAGTGTACATGCTATTTTTTCATGTTCTAAATATATTTAGCATAATCATTCACCAAGATTCAATTACAAACCAAATCAATCTATTTAAACTTTGTTGTTTTCGTTTTTCAACATACTAACAACATCTATTATCAATTTCAGATTATATACATGACCTAACCATCAATTTAAGCCTTAAAATAGACAAAAATACATATATTAAGCCATAAACAAAATTTCTTCTTCTAACACTTGTTTCCACGAATTTGATTACATGAAAACCTGTTATAGATTATATATAACAAATTATACATACCAATTAACATATATGATCAATCTCTTAACAATTTAACCCTTAAAACCAATTACAAAGAATAACTTTTAGAAAAATAAAACTAAAACTAGAAACTCCAAAAATTTACCTTTGATTCTTCTATAAAATATCTAGATGATGTAGAAAACTTGGTTAATCTTCTTCCTCTTCCTTGAATCACAGAACTCCTCTTACTCTCAACTTTCTAAGAGAGTTCTCTCTCTCAATTTCTCTCTAACTTAGCCTTGTGAAATATAGGTGTAAGTTTTATTTCCTAGCACATTACAAAAATCCAAAGTCTCAGCAATTGCAAAAACCAAGGGTCTCAAGGCCATGTTTGGCTAGAACCCAATTATTCTCTTCTAATTTATTTTTATGCTTTCCTTATTATATAATATATGTTCTTTTCTCTAAGTGTCACACTTTAACCATACTGCTAAATTACTTAGCTAGCTAAACTAAATAATTATACTATTATAATATGTATAATTATTATACTTATACATTATGAAATTGTACTCATAAACACCTCTATGTAAAATAATAAACATTCCATTAAAATGATTAGTATTTATTTCATTAATTATTTTAATAAATTATACAATTATTATGTATAATTAATCAATTTCTTTCCTTCTATTAATTGTCCTGAGATAATTTATTTAATCCATTCCTTTAATCACAACTTAAATATTTATTTAATTCATTAATCCCAACACCAATATTTCTTTATAATTATATTGGTCCTTCTCATTCTCATAGTTAATTTATATTCACTTGACCAAATGTAATATATTAAGCCATTACATAAACGTTTTACATTTATATGTAATATATTACCCTCTCATTTTGTTAAAACAAATATATTTACATTAATTCACTATTTTAATTAAGTGAATTACTCACATTATTTATGAATTTTAATTCATAACAATTCCATTGCCAATCAAGGCATACCAATTAAATTATATTATTTCGTAATATAATTTCCATCTTAAATAACTAATATTATTTAGCTAATTTCTTTTGCCACCATATTCCTTTTTCATAACTAATTTTCTTCACTTTCTTTAATAGTTTAATCAACTATTAAATCTCATATAAATTTAATTTTCTCACACCAAAATACATAATTCAAAATATATACATCTCATAATAAGATTTTTAATTATTAAATTCTTATTTTAATAACTTATGAAAATTCGGGTTGTCACATCATTCCCTCCTTATAAGGATTTCGTTCTCTGAATCAAAGAATCCTCCCTTACTCGGTTTTCACCAAATCTGTTTTTAAAAATTATCGTTGAATATCTTCAACACATTACGTTAATATAAGTTTTATTTATTACCACTCCAACCATTCTCCATAATAAATTCTTGTAAGTTTTATTTCATAACCTTTACTTAGACTCAATTATATTTGAGTATTACATATTTTTTGACCTGTTCATTATCTTTCTCTAAGGATCAATATCATGTACTAGATTCTCAAACTCTCGGGACAATACATTCACCCCTTCTTCTAAAAATTTCGTCATCAAAATTTTGACTTACTAATATTCGTTCATTTCATTTATCAAAATAGATTTTATGTTAATATTTATTTATTCATTAGGTTCTACAACTAAATTTTTTCTCTAAGGATCTTTCTAAGATCATCATATTCCTCACCTCTTCCTCTTCTAAGAATTTCACATTTTCCTTCTTTTTGGAATCTTATTTCTTTCTTAAAATTATTATGTGTTGCTTAATTTTCTCATCCTTTCCACTTTCACCTTTCAGAATAATAAGAATCTTTCATAATTGCTCAATAATTGGGAAGCGATATGGATAACAGGAATTTAAAAGATTCCAATTCATGCTGAGGGGTCACAAGACCATGAACTCATCTCTAGGTTTAATAGTGCTTCAACCCCGCTTCTTCACACATTAAACCCTTTTAACAGAATGTTTATCAATCACAAAGACTGAAAACACTCTTTGCAAGTACTCTAGGTGATCAGTCTATTGTACCACTATGTCATGCATAACATATTACATCTTAACATCGTAACGACTATATGCGTTAGTTTCAAAACCATTGTCTCTGATAACATGTCCCCTTTTACAGGGTTGTTCACCTCAGCTTCTTAACATTTGCATCCACACCAAAAGAATTTTGTTTGGTATAGTTTGATAAATAACACTTGAATTTCATGAACATCTTTCAATATTTGTCTAGTTGAATCAAATATCATAGACTTCTAACAACAACTCAGGCATCAATCGAAATAGTTTTAGCCGATTCATGTGGCATATATTTCTTAGTTTAAAGAAAAACCAAAAATCATTTTATGATGGTCAAGATACCATACTATTTTAATAGTACATTGAGGATTCCGTCATTATATGACTTCGTTATGCTACATCATACCATAGTGGGTTGACGATTCTATGATCACATCCAACACCAGCTTCAATTGCATTGATGAATTCCTCGTTTGTCAAGTCAGCATCATATTTAGTGATGCCTTAATGACTACGAACAAACAAAATGCATTTTGATAGGTTGATAAGAAAAGTATGGATTAAGGAACATGGATGTTAAGAAGCAAGAAGAATGAGTAATCAATGAACTTAAGCCATATAAGAAGGAAATAAGTTATCTACACTTGTATAAGTTATGAACTTATGAAGAAGTTATATGAACTTAATACGAGTTTATCTTAAGAAGTAGTATGAAAGTGAAGAACTTGTATAAATATGTACCATGTATACATGAATGATATTATATGTTGAGAACATATAAGTATGGTGATTAAAAAGACCTTAGCTTTCATAAGTTATGAACAATGAAGCTATAAGTAGTTTATACTTTAATAAGTTATATGCTCATGAAAGAATAAGTCAAAATCCAACATGAAAATAAATTGTTGTAGTAAGTATGTTGAGATGTTCATATGATAAATTTAATTCATTTGAAGTAATGAAAAAATCATAAGTAATAAGGATTTGTCGAAAATTGCACGATTAGACGACAATCGTCGAATTCGTGAAATTGTCGGAATAGAAGTAAAATTTTGTGTTTGAACTCGAAAACGTTGGTTTTCGATTGAGACAAGTCATATTTGTCATTCTAGAGTTGTGGACTTAAAATTATCTAATTCCAACTTAGAACGAAGAAACGAGCATTGAACGTTCACGAACGTTTATCATTTTCGTTAGAAATGAACCAATAGGTGAATTTTTAGCAAACGAAGTCAAAAAGATAAAAATTCTTGCATGAACGCATAGAGTATGTAATTTATGAACCGTAGGCTTTTGAACGAGCCAATTCGGACTTATAACGAAGAAGTTATGAGCCCGGGAAATTCACAATGTTGAAAAACTGTCCAAACTATCTGGTGCACAGAGCTGGCGCCGCGGTGCCAGTCCTAGACCATTTTGTCATGCCGCAGCGCGAGACTAAAACCGAGTATACTGGAAAGTGGCACCGCATCGCGGCCCACTGAGTAAGGACTCACACCGCAGCGCCAAGTCCGGGACATCCCCACTGTTAACTCGCGCCGCAGCGCGAGATGTAGGTATATGACTGGCGCCGCAGCGCTAGCCCTAGAATAAAGATAGTGATGAATGTTTACAGGCACAAGGCAAGGAATGTAATTGATTTAAAAGTTAACACACCTTAAGAAACTTGAAGTAACATTGCTAAAACTTTGTTAAACCTTAAGGATAGTGCATAATGGTTGATGATAACCTATTCAAATATGAATGCAAGTAGGATGACAAGCCGAAATTAATGGTAAACAAATTTAATACATAATTAGATTGAGATGAAGGGTAAGATATAGTCATATTTATACTTGATTATGTATGACCTAATATGAGGCATTATGTGATCTTGTGTTGTAGAGACTTAAAAGACTCGAACATAAAGTTATTATACTGTAGAAGACGCTAAAGGGAAGTATTCTAACCCTTGTATCAGTTCAATCTGAACAAGCTTTGTAATTCATGTATCCTTACACATGAATTAAGATCTGAATTATGCTTTAATATTTACAAGTTAATATTTACACATGAATATGTATATATTAAATGATTAACTATTACAAGTTAATATATTCCCTCTAATTTTATTTTTCACTAATTTTCAATTCTTAATCTCAATTGATCTCATAGTTACCTCCATATTTTAGTTCATAATCCACTCGCACAACTCATTCAATAGTTTAGTTAACTATTAATTTTCTCACTCCATCCACACGCACACACACACACACGCACACAAACACACACACACATATATATATATATACGGAGAGGCTCTAAAGCGAACCTTAAAAAGAGAGCTAAAGACGAACCGTCGTCTTTGGTGTCTATGGCGACAGTTCGACCCGTCGCCAAAGACTACATGGCTATGGCGACGGATCGAACCGTCGCCATAGACACCAAAGACGACGATTCGTCTTTGGTTCGCTCTTTAAGGTTCACTTTAGAGCCGGACCGTATATATATATATATATATATATATATATATATATATATATATATATATATATATATATATATATATATATATATATATATATATATCTAATAAAATACAAATGATTTTGAATTTCCCGCCCACTTAATAAATCATCTAGGCCGTCCAAAGTTTGGGATAAATCACACCGTTCATACATCTATCTAATAAAATACATCTATCTATCTAATAATCTAATAATAATTTAATAAAATACAAATGACTTTAAATTTCTCGCTCACTCAATAAATTATTTTGGTCGTTCAAAATTTGAGATAAATTATATTGTCCATACAGTGCCGGAGGCACGGGACCCTGCTAGTATATATATATTAGACTTAAAATATACACATTAAGTTTGGCACATAAACCACATATATATAAATACCACATGTATATTTAAACATTCAAATCTTTTTTTATCTCATAATAAGAATTTTATTCATTAAACTCTTATTTGAATATTTTTCAAAAATTTATGTTATCACAATTATAGAGAAAAATAAAATTAAAAAGAGAACAAATTTTTTGCAAATTTGAAAGAATGAAGAAAATAAGAATAAGCTTGGAGTAAATGAGGAATTATTCAAGTATGGCTACAAAACTTATGGAAAGAAGCAATCAATTCCTAAGATTGAAAAGATTTAATTTAGTTTCCAAAATTAAAATGATGGGATTTGATTTCCTAAAATATGAAAACGAAATATTTGATTTCCGTAAATCTAGAATAGAGAATATATGATTTGATTTGCTTTAGTTTCTAAAAAAATTGAATTTTATTTCTAAAAATTGAATAACGAAAGACTGGATAAAATTAAGAATTAAGATTTTAAAAAGATCCCTAGGACACCCCCACCGGGCCTAGGAGAACCCCTAGGCTTAAGCTCCCTAAGGTTCAGTCCTTAGCATTCAACCTTTTCGATTGATACTAATGAACGATCATTTTCGAGTAAAAGAAAAAGATTAGTTTGAGGGTGCTCCTTTAGGGTTCGGTCCCCCTAGGGATTGGTCCCCTAAGGGCATACTCCTTTACAAGTTTCGAAATGATTTCACTAAACAAACTTAGGTTAAGCGCAAGGACAACTCAAGGAGATTAAAGCCAAGAAAAGAGGTGAAAATACATTGAGACTTAGGGATGATCTCTCTTAAGTCTGTCATGTCATGGAAAACTACTCAAAGGCTCAAAAATCATGATAAAAGGATGAGAAATGAGCAAAATAAGCAAGAAAGAACGAAGAAAATCAAAGGAGGCATAAACATAGGGTTTGGCCCCTCATGGCTCGGTCCTTTAGGGCTCCGGCGTTGTTTTTCCCAATGAGCTTCTTCGATTAATCTTTGGATCAGAGCACGAAGATGAAATGGAAGGAAAAGGAGATTTGATTCATAGAACAATGATTAGATTCGAAGATTGAAAAGGCCTTCGTAAGTTCCTAGGCAAAAGATTTAGGGAGGTAACTCCAAGAGGAAAATGATTAAGTGATTTGGATTGGCAACTAGAAAAATGAGACGACTTGGGTATCACTTTTTGTAACGAGGGACATTTCTGGTATTTAACCTGAAGTCACATGTCAGACACGTGACCTAGTCATGTGTCAGACACGTGACCACTTATCAGATATGCCACCTTTATAAATAGCCCTCTCATTTCAGAGGAAAAGACTTTTGATTCTTTGACACTCCAAGATACATAAGAAGACACTCTAGAGTTCTGTCACGTGTTACCTTGATGATTGTCTACTCATTCTTCTCCCCTCTACAAATCCTAGATCATTTATTGTACTATTTGTGGATTTATGTTTTCTTCACCCAATTCGAAATCTTAATCGAGCTAGGTAAAATTTCCTTGCATACAATAAAATCCTCATATATTATTTTTTTTTATTTTATTACTTATATATTATTCATAATTTACATTCGATACAAAATTAATCAACATAAAATTGTATTTTAATATTTAATGTACTTAATAAAACATATAAAATTTAAAGAAATATATAAGGCAGTATGTAAGACCCCAACTTATTATGAATAAAATTAAATTTTCTCTATTTATTATCTTGAAATAATAAGGAGTTAATTTGATATAATACTTTGGTTATGGGTGAAATGTGCAAATTTTACAAAATAAGCAAGTGGTTATAAAATATTCATTTTTGTCTAGAAATATTTGTTTGGTCGTGGAATATTCTTGTTGTCGGAGAATATTTGTACGACGACGCAGCCATTCATGGGCCTCATAATAGAATAACCGTCGGATGAAGAAAATGACAAGTTTGAGTTTTTATAAATAATGGCGTAATTGTTACCGTTAACACTGTTGGGTTACTTGGTAGTTAAAATACAGTAATACGCGTGGTTGCACAGTAGCACACGGTATTGCACAGTATTTTTGAATTATTGATTCTTACGTAAGAAGGCACTACTCAATAATTATTACAATAATTATTGTTCAATATTTTATTTTATTTATTCAATAATTGTTGCGTTTATATTTTATATTATTGTTGTTTCAATAATTGTCACTGCACAGTATTTCCCATTATCAGATCAATAATTTATATTATTTGAATAATATTATTCGATTGCATTATTGGCAATGTCTTGAAAGTTCTATTTAATGAGAGGTTTGGTCACCTAATTGCGCGCTAGTAAGGAAAAATCCTTATTAGAAAGCCCCCTCTTTCCTGGGAACGGCCTGGTTGTCATTATTGTGATTCTGTAATATTATTTGTGAATAATTATTTATTGATTTATATGATAAGGAAATATTTATTTTATGTGGCTATTAATGTTGATGTGTTTTATCAGTATTTTTGTCGGAATGGATGTATTAAAAATCAAATCAGTGTTCTTGAGATATATTACGTGAGTTATAATTTTTAATCCGAACATTAGATCATTGTGATTTTTAGATATATTATACATATATAAGTTGAGTATATGTCCACAAATTTTGAACCGTTAAAAATGAATGTATGATTTGTTATAAATTTAAGAAGTGACTGATTTGGAAATTATTTTATAAAAGATTTTGGTGAAAAATTCTAGAATTGAGTCGGCACCACTTTTGGTTGGTGAGAAATAAGCTCAAATTTTATTTCAAATATGGTGGGTGGCAATAGTAGCAGGTAAAGCCATCAGGTAGCAGGTCAAGTCTGCTTCGGCGTGTTAATATTTTCCTATAAATAGGTGCTTAGGTTAGAATTGAAAATCACACCAGAAACATAAGCTTTCTCTCTTTCTCTCTCTATATTATTGAGCGTATTTTATGAGTATTTAGATACTTTGAGAGTTTCTATTCAGTACAAGTTTCATTCAACATCACATCCGACCTTTCATTCTGAAGTACTGTTTCTTTGAGGTAAGGGATGTTATTTTCTTCTTAAATGATATTATTTTATTCAATATCATTAAGCTGAGATATTGTTCTGAATTTTATTGTGGAATTTCTATCTTTTTGTGTCGAGGATACTATTCACGTATACAGTACTATTCACGTATACGGCACTATTCGCGTATACGGCACTATTCACAAATACGGCACTATTCACCAAAAAATAAAATTTTCTCTTTTTTGTCCCAGATGTCTTTTATGGTTACTATCTTTGATTGTATCCATGTTTTGATCTTTATTTTTGAATTCTACTTCACACTTGGTTATTATGGAGTACTATTGAATTTGGATAAACCAAGATACAAATCCCTAATATTTGTCCTTCTGTCTCATTGAATTCATTCTCTAAAATGTTTTTCATCATCCTCAGTCCTTAATGGTTATACTTGATGAATATCTTTGGCCTGTAGTGCAAAAATGTATAATTACCTGACGAATATCTTTGGCCCGTAGTGCAAAGATGAACAGGTGTTGAGATGAACATGACCAACTGGTGATACAAATGAATATCTTTGTCCCGTAGTGCAAAGATGAATGTTTGATGCAAGATGTATATTGATTGATGTTACAGGGATAAAATATTGATGATGGACTTTTAAATTCATAGATGATAGTAGATTTCATTCTCTACTTAACTTTTCTAATGAATTATTATTTCCGCTGCAGTTGTTGATCTAAAACTTGTTGTCTACTATATTCTATTAGATTTTTCCCTGTTGAAGACTAAGGATAATTTGTTGTATATTATCTTAGTCATAATATTCTTTACTGGGCTAGTTGAGCTCACTCTTTTCCTTTTTGTTCTATTTTTCTTCTCAGGAAGCGAGAACATTGTAAGACCCCAACTTTTTTTAATAAAGATGATTTTTCTATAAATATCATTTTTAAATATTATGGAATGAATTTGATATAATGTTATAGTTGTGGGTAATATTTATAAATTTTACAAAGTATGCAAGTTGTTATATAATATTCTATTGGTCGGGGAATATTCGTTTTAACAGAAAATATTCGTACAACGGCACAATCATTGGTGGACCCCACAACGGAATTATTGTCGGATTGAGAAAATGACAAAAATATTTTTATGAAAATAACGGCGAAAGTTTTACCGTTAACTATTGAAACACCTTATGTTAAAAGTACAATACGGCGGAAGTTTTCATTGGCCAACTCCTTGAAAAAGGATTACTGATGTGTTAGATCAATGAAGCTGTGATATTCGTCCATTATTTTTTTTAAAAATAACTATTGAGTCCGTTTCTTAACAGTACCCTTCCATTCTCCTATAAATAGGATGCTTAGTTAGAATTGCAATCACACCAGAAATTCAGAGAATTCTTTTCTATAATCTTGAGCGTATTTCTTTAGAGTTTTCAGAAGTTTTGAGCGTAGAAAAATAGTATAAGTTTTCTTCAAGAATATCCTCGCCCTACCAGTCAGAACACTCGTCTTTTTAAGGTAAAGGGTATTATTTCTTTGGTATTCATGAAGAAAACTTTTGTTATTCCATTTTTTTATTCTGTTGGAATAACATGTATACGCGGGCTACCCTATACTTGGTGAAATTCTTCTGTTATTCTATTCTTTATCATTATGTTGGAATAATCTGTCTATGCGAATTACCGCATACATGGTGAAATTCTTCTGTTATTCCATTCTTTATTATTCTATTGGAACATCTTGTCTGTGCGTTTACGCGTGACCTGGTTCTGTTATTTATTATTCTGTTGGAACATCCTGTCGGTGCGTATTTCGCCTGACCTGGTTCCGTTATTTATTATTCTGTTGGAATATTCTGTCTGTGCGTTTACGCATGACCTGGTTCCGTTATTTATTATTCTGTTGGAATAACCTGTCTGTGCAGTCTAGCGCACGTCTGGTGATTTCTTTTGTTATTCCATTCTTTATTATACTCAGTTGGTTAAAGTTTTGGCTTTTATACTCCATGAAATTAGTGGAATATCCTTGATATTTGCGCTTCATTCAGTATCTTTTCATGGAAATATTCTTCTGAACATTCTTGAATTTTACTCTACAAAGACGTATCATGTTGACAATTTAAACGTTATTAGTTCCTGGATAAATTAATTCTTGAACTTGTTTTATTGAATTTTTATATCATTGTCATCATCCTCATGTTTATATTATGTTGAAATTCATTTATCGCCTGTAGTGCATAGATGGACTTGGTATGATTATGACCAGGGATTAATCGGTATAATCATGACCGTAATATTACAAATGATGTGATAAAAGTTCTCATTGGCCCGTAGTGTATTGATGGACAGTTGTTGGCATAATCATGATCATTGATGAATACACGAATATCATTGGCCCGTAGTGCATGGATAATTTGTGGTTGTGATATTAATGAATATCATTGACCGTAGTGCAGGGATGATGTTGATTATTTATTAAGTTGAGTCCTAGCGATAAAAGTGATGAAAAATCTTTTAAATCATAAAAGATAGTAGATTTTATTCTATACTTGACTCTTTTAATGGATTGCTTGTTCCGCTGCAGTTAAACTTGATGTTTGTTATATTGTATCAGTTTAACACTGTTGAAGGCTAACAATAATTTATTCTGCATTATCTTAGTCATAATATTTCTTATTGGGCTAGTTGAGCTCACCCTTTTACTTTCATTGTTCTCTTCAGGAAATGAGAACGTTGCAGAGACTAGTCGGGGAACGGAGTGACGATCCAAATAATAGCATTAGTAATCTTCACTATTATGTTAAATAGTGTGATAATAAATGTAATGAGGACTCAATTGAGTGTGGATATTGTCTAGATGATAATATTTGTATTAAAACTCACAGCATATATTTTGTCGTATTTTACACGACTATTGTATAATTAAGTTGTATTTGATTTTTGTGTCATGTATTTGGCGACTCAAGATGGGTGATGTATACCTATTTTAGGGGCGTCACAAACATAGCGGGAAGTAGTCGGGGTGTGAAATGATGGGTCTAGACAGTTGTTTAGCAGTGTGACACCCCCAAAATAGGTCCATTCCATCCAACCCATTCTGAGTCACCAAATACATGGTACAGAAATAACTACAACTTTATTATTACAACATATAAACTGTGAGTTTAAATACAGATATTGTCGTCTAGACAATATCCACACGCAAATAAATCCTCATCATAATTATTGATACATTATTTTACAAAAATGGTGAGAACTACTAAACAACTCTCTCTAGAACCTTCATTCCATACCCCGACTAGTACTCGCTACATTCTCGCCTCCTGAGAAGAAAAATGGAACAAAAAGAAAAGGGTGAGCTCAACTAGCCCAGTAAAGAATATTATGACTAAGATAATATACAATAAATTATCATTAGTCTTCAACAGGGAAAAATCTAATAGAATACAATAGACAACCAGTTTTAAATCAACAACTGCAACGGAAACAACAATTCATTAGAAGAGTTAAGTAGAGAATGCAAACTACTATCTTCTATATATGAATTTAAAAGTTCATCATCGATATTTTATCCCTGTAACATCAATCAATATATATCTGGAATCAAATATTCATCTTTGCACTACAGGCCAAAGATATTCATCAGTTGGTCATGTTCATCTAAACACCTGTTCATCTTTGCACTACGGGCCAAAGATATTAATCAGACGGTCATGTTCATCTCAACACCTGTTCATCTTTGCGCTACGGGCCAAAAATAATCATCAAGAAATCATTCATTTTTGCACTACAGGCCAAAGATATTCAGTAATTTCATCATTTAGGACTGAGGATGATGAAAAATATTTTAAAAGAAACGAATCCAGTGAAACAAAAGAACAAATATTAAGGATTCATATTTTAAACAATCCAAGTTCAAAAATATTTCATAAGTAATCAAAGTGGAGTAAAATTCAAGAATGATCAAAACATGGATACAATCAAAGCTAGTATCCAGAATAGATATTTTGGACGAAAAGAAAAAAATTTATTTTTCGATGAATAGTGCCGTATTCGTGAATAGTGTCATATACGTGAATAGTGTCGTATACGTGAATAGTAACTCTGACACCAAAAGATAGAAATTTCACAAAAAACATCATCATGCTTCATGAATAGTACTCGTGAATAGTAACTCGTGAATAGTAACTTCAATAATTCATAATAAATAGCCCTTTTGTCGGAAAATTCAAATCTCGCGACTTTTTATAGAAAATTTAATTCTCTACAACTTTCCAGAAGAAAATTTTCCCAAATTCCAAACAGAAATTGACCGAAATCTACAAACGGGCGATTTTACAGCTATAATCAAATTTTAGTCAAGAAATGGGGTCCACCGACATATAAAACATGCTTTAAATATTTTTGGTAACAAAAATACTCCTCCTCCACATATACTCATATATCCCACATTCATCGTAAAAATATCATCATTATTATATTATTAAAATATAATAATATATTTAAATAAATTATTTTATCAGAAAAAGATAAAATATTAATTTTTAACAATTGTCACATTAAAAATTTTCTCCATCTATATCCACATAAAATTAATATTTTCCTCATCATATAAATCAATAATTAATTATTCACAAATAATATTACAGAATCACAGTATTGGCAACCAGGCCGTTCCCAGGAAAGAGGGGGCTTTCCAATAAGAATTTCTCCTTACTGGCGCGCAATTAGGTGACCAAACCTCTCCTTAGACAGAACTTTCTACACATTGCCAATAATGTTATCTAATAATATTATTCAGATAATATGAATTATTGCTTCGATAATGAAAAATATTGTGTAATGACAATTATTGAAACAACAGCAATATAAAATATCAACGCAGTAATTATTAAATCAGTAAAATAAAATACTGAACAGTAATTACTGTAACCATTATTGAGTAGTGCCTTCTTACGTAAGAATCAATAATTGGTGCAATACCGTGTGCTACTGTATTTTAACCACCGAGTATTTTAACAGTATTAACGGTAACAACTACGCCGTTATTTATAAACAACTTATACTTGTCGTTTTCTTCATCCAATCGCTTTCCGTTATGGGGCCCACAAAAGACTGTGTCGTCGTACGAATATTCCCCGACAGCAAGAATATTCCACGACCAAACGAATATTCCCCGACAACAATGAATATTTTATAACCACTTACTTATTTTGAAATATTTGCGTATTTTACCCATAACTATCTACATTAATCAAATCAACCCTTACTATTTTAAAATAATAAATAGAGAAAATTAAATTTTATTAATAATAAGTTGGGTTCTTACAAGCAGTCCTCACTATTTTATAAAATAATGTGTCAATAATTGTAATGAGGACTTTATCTGGGTGTGAATATTGTCTAGAAGATAATATTTGTATTTAAACTCACAGTATGTGTTGTCGTATTTTGCACGATAATTGTAATAATAAAGTTGTAGTTATTTTCTATACCATATATTTGACGACTCAGAATGAGTGATGTATATTTATTTTGGGGGCGTCACACAGTAATCGTGCCGTGAGAATGATAAGTATTGTAAAATGTTCGAAATATAAATTTAACAAAATATAAAAGTGTAGCTAAAAATATATTTGCTCGGAGAGCATAATTATTACTTCGTCCATCCTTAAAATGATAACTAAAGTTACAAATTATTTTATTCCTCAAAGATGAGATAAAGTACATAATGAAAAAGATAAATATGTCATTTAATGAAATCCATTTGTATATAAAAAACTAAAGTACTTATCACTTAATATTATATAAACTTATGAGGCCACTAAAAATAAATTTTAATTTTTTTTTAATATGTACAAATTATATTTTTCTCCTTCTGTCTTAGAATAAAAGTCTTTGTTATTATTTTAGGTAGTGCCAAATTAAATATTTATGTACCTTAAATGATCTATTTTTTATAATAATTTACCTATAATACTCTTATTATTGATTGTTATATTTTTATTCTCTACGTATATTTATGGAGCATCATTAATAATGTGTATAAAATTGTATAATTAAAAGAGAATTTAAATATAAACAATTTTATTATTTTATTTTTTAAAATCAATTAGAATTTTTATCCCGATGGAGTATTATTTTGAGAAACAGACATTGCTTCGGCATTAACAGCCAAATATAGTGGAAACTGGAACGTAGCTACGTGGATGCAAGTCATGACAGAAATCGTTACGTTCGTGAAGACAGGCGTCAACATGATCGAAATGACAGATCACACCGTTAGTAGTTTAATACGGTTCCCCTCCACAATCCGTCAATCAGCACTAACGTCGTCTACTCCTCCTTCCTCCTCTCTGGTTCGAAACCCTAACCCTAATCTCTCTCCTCTTTCTTCCTATACTATAATGTCTTCGTGCAACGTCGAATTCCCAGTAATCGGAGCCGAAAACAACCCCGACGAATCCGATGCCGGAGAAGACTCCGGCAGTGCCGCGTTCTACTCCCAAACCACTGATGTATTACCGTACTCCACCGCCGCCGGAGAGTCCTGCTCTGATCCTAACAACTCCGATCAAATCACTTCAAACGGCAGGCTAAACCCTTACTATTACAAAAAACTCAAACTGGACGCCGTAGCCGCCGATTCTAGCGGCGGCGGAGATTACCGAGTCGACTACCGGAAGGACCGGGAGGAATGGAACGACTCGGCGATCTCGTGTCTCCTTGACGCGTATATCGAAAAGTTTACGCAGCTGAATCGAGGCAATTTAAGAGGGAGAGATTGGGAGCAGGTGGCTCAAAGTGTTACTGAGGGATGTGATAAGAAGTTATGCAAGAGTGTTGAGCAATGTAAGAATAAGATTGATAATCTAAAGAAAAGGTACAAGGTTGAGCTTCAAAGGATGAATAGCAGCGGCTTATCAGTTAGCCATTGGCATTGGTTTAAGAAAATGGAGGTGATTGTGGGAAATTTGGCGTCGATGAAAAGTGTTTCGGATGATGATAGGTCTAATGGAGGAGGGAATTCTTCGTATATGCTACGGCAATCAAAAAGGTATATGAAATTTTGATTACATTTCATGAGCATATGAATGCTAAATTGTTGAAAATATTAGGACTAATATTTAGAAGTAGTTTGTTTGTTTTTTTCCGGTGGTAAAATTATTGGCAATGTATGTGGCTTGCACAATCTAGAGTAGTTATTAGTTCTATTTCGGATTATACATGGACATGAGCAGCTTATTACAAGTGCAATCGTTCTGTATTAGCGACTTAAATTATTTTTTTGGGATAATTTAGTTTGGAAATTGCGCTTGTTTTGGATGGCAGATTTTCTGTGCAGTGCGGAAAAAATTAGAATAATAGGTGCAAGTAACTGTTATTTACATAAAGGAAATAACCTTTAGCATGAATATATTTATACTTGAGCTCGTTGTTAATGGGCAACAATATCTATGACCTGCCATCCTAGGTCATGTAACATGTATATCAGTAATGATTTTCATTTAGTAGAATGTTGGAATTTTTGTAAGGATTATGTTAGGCATTTTTTAAGTTTTTCCAGTCTCTATAGCTTCTCCTTGTGAAAGATTAGAGTTTGAAAGTGTACTAGGATGTTTAATTTAGAGTTTTACATCTATGGTACCTATTATCTCAAATGTTGAAGTGTGCTTGGTTCAAAAGCCTCATTAAATACTCAATTTTGAGCCAAAAAGCATGTTTTTTTTTGTAGGGGGAATGTATCAGAAGTCATCTTACTTAAGAAATATGTAACTTGAATTGTCAATAGATTAAAACTTTATTGGTATTGATTTTTAGGAGAGTAAAAATATGAAGGACAAGAAAATGAATCTTACTATTTTATTTTGGTATTATTGAATCAAAACTTCTTTTCTCATTATGTTTAAGAAGCAGACAACCTTGGTTTAGCTGACTTTTCTGTCCAGTAATGTTAAAGTATATATGAGATTTTAGTATTTTACCTATTGTAGGCTTTTTGTAGGTGTATAATTGCTTAAGAATCAAGGAATACTTGGATTTTGTGCTAACTTATAATTAAGGATATATGTATGTACACTCCCAAATTGTTCATCCAAAAACACACCCAAGTGTAAAATGATAGTAAAATATTTCTATCTCCCCCTCTTCACAAACTTTATATCTTCTCATTTATTACTATTTTACACTTGACTGCTTCTTTGGATTACAATTTGGGTGTGTAGATAGATATATCCTATAATAAATCAAAGGTATTTTATCAAGCATTGCTAGGATAAGTGCCAGGACCCAACACTTGAAATAGATTGTCATTTTGCTTCCTCGACTGCCTTAAAAGAACTCCATAAACTCTTCAAAATGTCAAAAGAATGGAATTTTTTTTTGCTTACTTAATTACTAAGATCTAGAGACCATATAGCTCCTCGTATAGTTCAGTCGATGTAATAGATGATATATTGTTGATTAAAAAATAAATAAAATTATGGATGGCATTTGTTGTTTATGCCTCAAATCACTTGAAGACAAAAATGAAGGACAGGAAACTAAAGGAGGAATAACAACATAAAAATGTATCGTCACAATGAACAAAACCGTATACTTGTTTCATAGAGTATAATCCAAATATGTTTACTATTAGAACTATTAATTTAAATGTCTATCCCCAAAGCTTTGGTGTAATCCCATGTTTTCTGGCAGACTTGCAACAAACAATGCAAACTTTGTAAACAGCACAAAATTGAAGTCAACTCCACGGCCAAAATGGAGAAGGGTGGTGTTTAAAATTAGTGGTGTTGCATTATCTGGGAACTGTCAGAGTATTGACTCCAAGGTGAGTTTTACTTTCGTTGTTTATTAAATGAATTAATAGTATCAACATCTGCATTACATGGTTGTTCTAAGTTAAAGCTATGTGCCATGCTTGATCCTTCTCTTGTTAGGTGGCATTGGAGATTGCTAAAGAAGTGACAACAGTGTGCCACCTTGGTGTTCAGGTACTGAACATTGATTTCCTATTTTTTGTCATTGCGATACTCCTCCTTTGTCTTTCACAATTTTAATTCAACCAACTCTTTTCGATTTTCAAGATGGTTCCTTTATGTGATTTTCTAGGTGGCTATTGTTGTGGGAGGTCGCAACTTCTTTTGTGGAGACTCATGGGTGTCTGCAACTGATTTAGATAGACCTACAGCATATCAAATTGGGTAATGTCATTTAATCTGAGTGGCTATACAGAGTTTTTTGACCGACTATAAGTCCGAATCCACCGTGGTGTATAGTTGTCTCTGTGAATTGATTAATACAAAAGGGTGGGAGATGCCAGTCTGCATGCATCTGCTTCTGTATATGCTCATACATTTGACTGAGAAATAAATCTGAATTTAGGCATTCATTTTCCATTATTTTAAATTGTCATGGCATCGGGCAATTGTTTATATTCTGCCGTGAGGTAAGACTCATAAGCAATAATCTCTCAACCAATTCCAATTTCCATTAATCAAGTTTTGTCATCCTTTCCCCCTCCCTTTGTTCTGTATCAGTGAACTACATATTACGTCATAAACTTTGTTTACTTGCTCCTGACCAAGTACCGTTTATATTTTCAGTATGATGGCAACAGTCATGAATTCTGTACTGCTTCAATCAGCTTTAGAGAAGCTGGGTGTTCAAACTCGCGTGCAAAGTGCTTTCTCAATGCCAGAGGTTGCTGAACCATATAACAGGCTAAGAGCTATCCGTCATCTTGAGAAAGGAAGAGTCGTCATCTTTGGAGGTGTTGGTGCTGGCACTGGGAATCCCCTCTTTACCACTGACACAGCAGCAGCTTTGAGGGCTTCTGAAAGTACTACATTTCTATCTATATTTTGTTCAACTCTTTCTTTGGGTTAGATTAGTTTCTGAGTATTTTGTAGCATACATGTTGAAAACCTCACACTTCAAAACACTCTCTATCACCCTTTCTCTCTCACATGACTGCATATGGATATCTAGCACATCACCCTATTGAGTAGAATTTTGTAAATCAAGCTTTCTTTTTCTCTTTGGTGGGTAGAACATCTACTCAACCTTCAGTTGCTTTGATTTTTCATTACATTTTTACATCATTTGGCATACGTTCTTTTTGTTTTTAGATAAATAATCTTTGCTATATACTGGGTGCGCTTTTTATTTAATAATTGAGGGTTTCATCTGGGAAAAAAATTATGACTAAATATGTTTCTTTTCCCCTTTTACAGTTAGTGCAGATGCAATCCTAAAAGGAACAAATGTAAATGGGGTCTATGATTGCCAAAACAACAATGTGATTCTCGATCACGTTTCCTACCGGGAAGTTGTTTCTAGAGGCATTACCTCTATGGATATGATGGCGATTCAGTTCTGTGAAGAAAATGCAATTCCTGGTTAGTTTTGTCTCATGTATCACTAATATAGCTGGATAAAACCTTATTTTGCTAAAAGTATTTACCCTCTCTCTATATATAGTTGTCGTCTTTAACCTGCTTGAGCCTGGAAACATATCAAGAGCGTTATCTGGAGAACAAATTGGCACCTTGATTGACCAAACGGGGAAGATCAGTTAGCCAACACGGATGCTTTGACTTCTGCTGTTCACTTTGAAGTGCCATTGGGCTATGGAACAAAATGTGTTATGCAAAAAGTAAATGGTTGTGAAAGCAAACAAAAATACACTGCCAATCCGTACATCATAGACACCATGTGACTGAGGTGGGTGGGGTGAGTCACTAATGCCAGCAATGAAGCTAACCATTGATAAGATATGAGGAAGTTTAGGTGTTCTTGTACTCTAGTTTAGGTGTTTTTAACTCAATTTACTTTCTTTGTATTTATTCCTCCCTGTGAATAGTAATTCTGTTGTTTTCTTTAACCTTTTTACGTTTCTTCCTTTTTCTTTTTCCTACAACTACCTGATGGGGAGATGATCCGGTTTCCTTGTGTGTTTTCTTTATCTTATTTAATCCCCCAAAAATAATGTTATTATTTAATGAAGAAAATGTTGTTTTCAAAAAATGTATGGAGTAAAGTAATATATATAATGCATTACTAAGATTTGTGGTTACGATGTATATTTCTGCTAGTTCTCTGTCTGGGTTATATGCATTCGTGTTGATTGTTTTTTGTGAGTTTCATTTTCGTGGGGAGGGAAGGGAAGAGCGGGACGGCCAGTTTAAGGAGTCAGAATTTTATGGCTGACAAACTAAAATAGACAACAATAACATTAAGAAACTGAACTAGTTCCGTTAAAAGTATAAATCATAGATCTTAATTGACTGCTTACATTATATCAGAACTTTATTTGATCATTGTCCATGTTTACAAGATTTCTAGATGTCAATAAAACAATTGACTTGTCAAGAATCTGTACACAAGCTAATTTGTCCAAGCTAAATGACAATATGCAAATGTTTTTCAAAGTTGACATTTGTATAAAATGAATGAAGAAGTGGACCACCTCAGAATGCTGCTCAACTCTTCAAATGTATCAATCCCAACTTTCATGCTATGTTACCTCCGCAATGTCCGAAAAAACTGGTGATATTGTCCTCTTCAAAATCTACATTCCTCTATACATACAGAGCAAGACCCATCTCAATTGCTAGGGCCAACTTTTACCTTTGCCATCTACATTTCTACAGTATGCTAGTTAATCTCTTCAACCTGTGTAAGTTAACAAAGCTTTACCTACCAAAATTCTGTATGGTATTGGTATCTTTCCTTGGGAAGATTGGTCGTAGTCTAGGGCTAAATGTCACTCGGACTGAAAGTAACTGTCGTATATAGAAAGTTGATCAAATGCATCAAAATTTGCCTTCAGTCCAACAAACTGGCTTCCAACTCGAGCACATCCAGTATCAGGCCACCTGCACCCACCATCACGAGTGCGTAAAGGGCAAAGAGATTCACAAACCCGATAAATTGGATTGCTGGAATCATCATCATCATCATCATCTTCATCTGCCGTTAGTGTAATAAAGACAGACATGTCTGATTTTTCAACGTGCTGCACAGTCCCAGCCGATTCCCTTTTTGAAGGAGATTGCATTGATCTTTAAGGGATTTCCACCGGGTTGCTTTCTACGTCAACAGTACATTCACCGCTGTCGGAGAAGTGAACTTTACACCCCCAGTGACTGTACTGCTCTCTTTATGTCTGCATTTTCCTTGCTAGATCTCTTGGCCAAGTTCAGAGCCGAGCTGCTAATATGTTTCTCATTTCGCAACTCAGCAGTCAAAGACTCCAGAGTAAAGTTCATTTCTTTCGCTTTCCTTTCTGCCACTTCTTTTGCCTGTAAAATTTGTAAATATCCCATAATTAATTATTAAGAAGATCTTAGCAATAATCAGATTATAAAAAACAAAATCACAAGTTCATTTCTCCAATGTTTATGCAACCCTACTGTCATAGATGCAATAAACAAGAAAACAGTCTACCTTGTTGATATGCATTATATACCAAGACAAAAGCTGATTGTAGTACCAAGACAAAAGCTGATTGTAGTTTTATTGATCTTCATTATATAAAACGTGTCCATCATTGGATTGTATTGTTGAACGCTGTACCTAATCTCAACTTAAGCTACATCCTAATCAATTTGGTATGATGATCCACCATTGCAAATAATTTCAGCCATTGTTTCTAGTTAACCAATCTATTCCAAAAATAGAACAAATCACAAATACCTTCTCTGAGGTATCCTGTCAATATAAAAACCACCATTGAAATTTCATTTTGCAATAAAATGTCCTAGTAACCATTCATTAGAAAAAAAAACCTTTTAGGTGATTGTACCGGTGCTCCCAGTTTCTGCCATTGAATTAGTATTATACTTTTGGCATGACGACCAATTAAAAAGGCATTTTTGTAACGGATGGTTACTAACAGGACTTTCACAAAAAGAAAATTCAGGAGTGGTTCTTGTAATTAGGGGATACTTCAGGGGATGTCTTTGTCATTTTCCACAAATATATAGATCCACATTATTTGTTGAAAAATATACTCTTTAACAGCAAACTAGAATCAAAACTGGAAAAAGGAGGCCAGGTTGATGCTCAAAATTGTTATAGTCAGATCAAACAACTTATTTACATCCAGGAACATCAGCCTTTCCTCAAATTTGTTGATTTGGAAAGAGGCTGGTGAATTGGGCAGCAAGAGAAGCATATTACCTTCTGTAGTTCAGAGAACTTTTTAGCCATGGTCCTACAATGAGCTTCAACCTCTCCACCTTGGGCTTCAGAGGGGCAAGCCCATCGAAGATGAAACTGGGGCCAAATAGTTGGTGCTAAAGCTGCTGCTGGTGGTAAGATTGGACCTTCATGTTTTGATGGATCATAAAACAGGTTGTGGTGCATGTGAGAACTTCCCTCTAAAGCTCGCAGATCAGTCAAATACATCCACAAGCACCCACATGAGTCAGATACACCAGATTGTTGCCTTTCCTTCTCACTGAAATTTATAAGCATTCAGGGAAGGCATCTCAGGAAGCAAAAGGTTTAATTTTTTACAATACCATTGCACCATCTCAATCTATTAAATTTATTAAATGATGGGTTACTTCACTTTATATACGGGACAATAAGAAAACCCTAAACATAACCACCAAATAAAATACAATTTAAAAAGGAAACAAAATTTGTAATATCATCTACTACTAGTCTAGAATAATCTAATAATCTAATTTTATTTTCTTGTATATATTGGCAAGTCAGCCTACCTATTCCTGGGTTTCTTCATCTTAAGAATTATGTCATTTCAACCTTTGCATGATTCGTAAAAGTAACTTCTTCAAATTCCTCTCATAATTTGTTTACATCTATATTCTAACTAATTTGAAATGCTGATTCATGGTGACACAGATTCAATAGTCAGACAAAGTGTAGGTTATAATAATCAACTTAGGGGTACCTGAAATAAATGTTAATCAAACTTGTATTCTAGAAGGCCATAAATAGTGAGAACATAAGGAAAAAAATGAACAAGCAGTTCTAACTACTACAAACTAGTTACAAGTTGCAATTACAAATGACGGACTCTAATTCAAGTGTGATATGTAAATGAAGAAATGCATGCTCATGAGGAAATAGATCAAACTCGGGTATCTTGACCAAACTAATTATCAGGAGAGTAAAAGAAGAAAAGAAAAAGATGATTCATACCTATTGCACAAGAAGTTCCCAAAGCGACATGAAAGCACACAGTCTATGAAATCTACCAAAAAACACTGCAAAACCAAAAGAGTTAGCAAGCTACTCCTAATCACTTAATTACAAGTCCATCAGTTTTGCTGAAATCAAAATAATGTTCCACATAAGAAAAATTTTAATATGATCAATTCAATAAAGATGCATACCGAAGAGAACTCAAATGCAAAAGGGTACATCCGCAACAATTGTGACACACAATCTAGCCACTGAGAATGAATCAAATACACAAAATATTAATCGCCAAAAAACATCAAAGAAAATTAGTAAAACCAACATATTCTCAAGTTCGTGCAGTGACAATAGTGCAATATAATCAAATAATGGGCAATTGGAAAGGAGAGCATTTAAGTACAAAACATTCTTCTGTGTGGTGTCTAGCATTGAGTAAACATGTTCCACTCACTTCCTATACTATAATTTCAAAGGGATCATGTCACCTGCATAGCAAATTAGAAAGCCAACTCCACTAGAGATAGAGCTACACTACAAAATTACTATATCAGGAACTATAATCCTCTTCTAATTATCAATGTCGGGAACCCAATTGCTTTATAAAAGGGACTCCACTCCCATCCAGAATTAGGTGTCTATACTCCTCCAGACCATAGTTATCAGAACCAAACCGGACATAGAACCGGTCATGAGTAGTTCAACGTTTTACAGGTTCAACCCGAATTTTTATATTAAATAATTAAAAATATTTCATATAATGAAAGTAATACTTATTCTGTTTCAAAATATAAGATCATTATTAACTTTTGGAAGTCAACTAATTGTAAGATTTATATTTCATAATTTTTCTAATCAATCATCTTAGTTTAAAATTTAAAAATGCGTACCAAATTGATTTTCAAACGTAAATAATAATCTTATAATTTAGAAAGAAGGGAGTATAAATGATATAACTCTATTTAAAAGCAAAATAAATTGAAAGATAAAACAAAAGAAAAAGGAAATAATGAAACTAGGAGCAAACAATTTTACCTTCGTTCCTTTAAAAATATCTATTTTTAACTTCAAATTAATTTGAGAAATTCTAAAATGATATAAATTTAATTTATTTTAAAAGTATTAATAATTATAAATTGAGTTAAATGTACTTTGCATCCCCCAAGTTTACCCTATTTTGCAAATTGTATTATATGCTTCAAAACGTGACACTTTACATCCCGCATTTTTAGTGAATTGGCACATAATACCCTCCGACCCAAAATTTGTCGCTAAAAGTACAAAATCAGACACTTCCCTGTCACTTTTAGCAATGGATTTTGGGCCAGAGGGTGTTATGTGGATTCACTAAAAGTACGGGATGCAAAATGTCACGTTTTGAAATATAGAAAGCAATGTGAAAAAATGGGATATACTTGGGGGTGCAAAATGCATTTAACTCTTATAAATTTTATATGAAAAACATTAACTTTAATTTTTTGCAAATTTTATTCAAAAGGCGAATGATATTGCTTTATGAAACACAAAGAAGAAGAATTATACAACAAATTAATATTCCCATTTTTTAACTTCTAACTTTTCCTTTAATAACTACTATAGAATACATTATATATTTATATTATGAATCTCTAATGCATAGATAACAAAGCAAATAAATATTATAGTTCATTATATATAAAATATAACGCTAATTTACTGTATATAAAATGATATATTGTATGTTAGATTATTATTAATAAAATAATTATGTGATGTATATAAGTTACAACACTTGGCATATGTACATTAACTAGCGATAACCCGTGCCCTGAAGGCACGGCGTAACGAAAAATTAAATTAAAATTTTAAAAATATTACATTATCTAAAGACACATACCACCACAACAATTAATACAAACTAAATTATCAATACATATCCAAACCCACATTTAATACTTGATGTGTGTAGCAGATACAAGAATGTTTTAGTGCTCAAGCAGAAGGTACATCAATATTCAATAAATTCATCCCTATGAATACTCATGCAATGTTCAATTATGATTAAAAACCTTAGCAAAAAATATTCACCCACATTTTCCCTGTCAAAATTTCAAGCAATGGTTTTTAGTTAACTTCTTGGCTCTTGAGCTCTAGGGAGAGCACATCATGATCTGGTGCACTAATTGGTTGCGGTTCTTCTCCATTCTCAAAGGTTTCAGTAGTACGGTAAGGTGAGGAAGGAGGTGGTTGTTGTTCATGCTCATTGTTCTCGGGTTGAAAGTTGATGGGAAACTTTGTCACCCTGGGCTTGTCTGCCAAAAATTCTTTTGAACCCCGTCTGTCAAAACCTTTTGAGGATTCTCTTCTCTTAGCTGTTCATCATCATAATCGTTGTTAACATAGTATCCCACTCGGATGAATTCATGTCCCAGATATGAGCATGTCAAAAGCAGTACTGTCACACCAATAATATTCACGGATTTTCAATGGGTCTGGAGGATCTGCCTGTAAAGAGTCCACCATGAAAATAGTAAAATACATTACTATTAATTCCACATACAATGGTACAAAAAGATCAGAGTTTAAGATGTTGCTAAGGCATCATGAAGGCTACCTCAAAGACAAAACGATAGTTACCAACATTAACCGGCCCAACAAGTACACTTTCTAGGAGTTGGTCAAATGTCTCATCCTCAGCAGATCCCACGTAAATTAATTTCCATTCCAAATCTGTAACAACTTTACAGTCTCAAAACGTAACTACAAAACAAAGTCGGCATTAACAAACTGAGACTGAAAAGTATCTGACCGCGACATCAATAGCTACCGCCAGTCAGACAACCAGTTCATGCAAGAGGGTAAGTAGAAGAAAATCAAGCAAACAAAAGAATGGGAAATATCAAATCCCCAATAATCAAGTTTATTTTATTTATTTTTTGATAGGTAAATTTTCACTGACCAAATTTGTGCCTCCATTGTGCTAAGAAAGTCAGTTCCAACGGTCTATATACAACCACCAAAAATATAGTATTCATATAGAGTGGGTGAGCAAGAGAGAGAAATATGGTGTGTATGTTCCATTTCCATGCAAAAATACCTCAAGCAGATGCAGTACAGAGACAAAAAGCACCTAACTAAAACATAGTAATACCTAGAATGAATATGTGGAACTTTAATGTCACAACCGCTTTGCAAGTTCAGCTGATTCATCTCAAAATGCCCCCTGGGGGGCGGTGTTCAGAAAAATACAATTGGTAAAACATGATATATAACAAAACAGCTAAAGCTTTTGCTATCATTTAAATTCTAAAGAAAAAAGATCCCAAACACAGCAATTTTACATGGCCCTCAAATTGACAAGGTAACATCGCATTCTTCAAAATTATCCCAAACAAGATTCTTCCACTGATGGAAGACCAGAATGGTATATTAGCAGGTAAGCTCAATATATCTCTGCCTTTTAAGTCGTAAAAAATGAAAAATGAAAATTGAAAACCAAAGATATATGAACAGAAGCAAGCAGAAAATTGCTACCACGGGTTATAGCAAGCAGAAGCAAGCAGAAAGTTGTCCTCTGGGAAGAAAGTTGTGAGATAATAGACAAGCCCTGCTGCCCAAAACCAAATATCCCATCAACAGCTCTATCAGACTTCGTCAAGCCCCAGTCTGTGAAGTGCTACATCTGTTTCAAAATCCAACCAGAAAACAAGGCTTAAAAATAATACAAGCATATGCAAGGAGCATCTCCAACATGACAGAACCAGAAAACAAGTTTTACAAATAATACAAGCATATGCAAGGAGCATCTCCAACACGACAGATTCATGCTAGCTTACCCAAAGACAACAGGAGCTGAAGTGTTTGAAGTCACTGAATTCCCAATAACTGTGTCAAAATGCATTATGTCCTCTACATAATAACCCGATGCATTATGTAACTGCACTGATTATACATTAGATTAAAATCCAATTGAACTCTTGTAAAATAAAGACTATAGCAATTGTACTGGTTACAAGCATGTGCCTGAAGGACCGGTGACACTTGTAAATGCATATTTAAAAATAAATATCCAATTCGTGCCTTGATCATTAACTCTTGTAAAAAAATCAGTGAAGACAATTGCACTGGTTACAGGTTGTACTGATTGACCTAAAAAAATCATGTGCCTATAGCAATTGTACTGGTTACAGTTACACATTGTATGGGTTGATCTTTTTTATTTTCTCTCTCTATGCCTATAACTGTACTGGTCATCGCTAGACTCTTTTGGGGGAGAACCCAATTGAACTCTTTTGGGGGAGAACCCAATTGAACTCTTGTAAGATCCAATAAGAAATATTACAAATTCAAAGAACAAAACTGACCTCTAAGCCCAACAATAGAAAATAGAAATGACACCTGAAAGATGTAACAGCAAATAGCTATATAATTCAACATTACACAAAGTGATAAACAAACAAAGAGATGCAATACTGAACACATAAATTAACCAACAAACATAAAGAACAAAGTAATCAAATCAACTAAAAAAGCCCATGTTTTAAAAATCAAATTAAAACCTAAAAACTTCCTGTAAAGCTAAATAGCACAATCATATGCAAATAAATAATGCTCATATTCAATATAATTACTGTGTGGAGAAGAAAAGAAGAAGCTAGAATTAAAAAAATATTTTGTTTAAAACCCAAAAATACCACGACTTACCTCAAATTGGAATCACCTAAATGGGTTTTGTTTTCATAAAATCAGAAATCGAGTATTTTGGCTCTAGAGAGAAAGAACCGTAGGGTCTCCAATTCTAACGATTTCGGCGCCATAGAATCTGTTGGTGAGGCGAACATCCTGTACAGTTCATGACTATCTTGTATAGTGCAGTCCATATTGCAGTCCATATTTTTGAGTATGTTTTAGGTATCCTAAAACTCTCAAAATTGCTTTCCAGTGATCTTTACCTGGATTACTCGTATACCTACTTAGCTTACTTACTGAATAAGCTATGTCTGGCCTAGTACAGTTCATGACGTACATTAAACTGCCTATTATACGAGAATATTCTAGTTGTGATATGCCATCACCATCATTTTTAGCTAGATGAAGATTTATATCAACTGGAGTCTTATTTAGAATTATATTATACTTGTTAAATTTTTCAAGTATTTTCTCAATGTAATGAGATTGAGATAATATAATTCCATCAAAGGTTCTAGAAATCTTGATTCCTAAAATTATATCAGCAATCCCCAAGTCTTTCATGTCAAATCTATTTGACAACATACGTTTTGTTGAGTTGATAACTTCATTGTTGCTACCCATGATTAACATATCATCCACATAAAGACAAACAATGACATATTCCTTTTGAGTGCTTTTGACATAAACACATTTGTCACACTCATTGATTTTAAATCCATTTGATAACATAGCATTATCAAATTTCTCATGCCATTGTTTGGTGCTTGTTTTAATCCATACAAGGATTTAACAAGTTTACATACTTTCCTCTCTTGTCCAGGAGCAGTGAAACCTTCAGGTTGTTCCATATATATTTCTTCATCTAATTCACCATTTAAGAATGCAGTCTTTACATCCATTTGATGTATTTCAAGTCTATTTAAGGATGCTATTGCTATTAGCATTCGAATAGATGTAATTCTTGTAACAGGTGAGTAAGTGTCGAAATAATCCAATCCTTCCTTTTGTCTATAGCCTTTAACTACAAGCCTTGCTTTGTATTTATCAATTGAGCCATCAGCTTTCATCTTCTTTTTGAAGATCCATTTATACCCTAAAGGTTTTGAACCAGGTGGAAGATCCATCAGTTCCCATGTATGATTTTGCATAATGGACTCAATTTCGCTATTTATTGCTTCTTTCCAATGAGAAGCATCTGGAGAGGATACTGCTTTCTTGTAGGTTCGAGGATCATTTTCTAACAAAAATGTTAGAAAATCCGGACCAAAAGACGTTGAAGTCCTTGCCCTTTTGCTACGTCTAGGTTCATCCACTACAGACTCTTTGTCTATATTTTCAGGATTATCACTAGTAGCATCCAAAGGTCTTTTGTTTGAATTTGAATCATTATTTCCATTATATGAAAAAATATTCTCAAAAAATGATGCATCTCTTGATTCAATAAATGTATTAACATGAATATCGTTAATTTCAGATTTATGAACAAGAAAGCGATAAGCACTGCTGTTATTTGCATAACCAATGAAAACACAGTCAATTGTTTTTGGTCCTATCTTAACCTTTTTAGGTTTAGTAACCATCACTTTTGCTAAACACCCCCACACTCTTAAGTATTTATAGCAAGGTCTATGACCTTTCCATAATTCATAAGGGGTTTTGTGAGTTTTCTTATGAGGCACTTTGTTAAGAATATAATTCGCAGAAAGCAAAGCTTCCCCCCATAAATTCTGTGGTGCTCCAGAACTGTTCAACATAGCATTCAACATTTCTTTTAATGTTCGGTTCTTGCGTTCAGCAATACCGTTAGATTGAGGTGAATAAGGAGCTGTAGTTTGGTGAATAATACCATGAGTAGAGCAAATCTCTTCAAATGGTGATTCATATTCACCACCTCTATCGCTTCTTATTGCTTTAATCTTTTTACTAAGTTGATTTTCAACTTTATTTTTATAAAGTTGAAACATTTCTACGGCCTCATCTTTGCTTCTTAGCAAATATATATAACAATATCTTGTGCAATCATCAATAAAGGTTATGAAATATTTTTTCCCACCTCTAGTTTACACAAACTTTAAGTCACATATGTCAGTGTGAATTAAATCTAGAGGTTCAGTTTTCCTTTCAACTGAGTGAAAAGGTAATCTTGTCATTTTTGATTCCACACATATTTCACATTTATGTTTTAGATTAATATCAAATTTAGGCAAGAATTCTAAATTAATTAATCTACGCAAAGTATTATAATTAACATGTCCTAATCTAGCATGCCATATGTTTGAAGACTCTAACAAGTAAGCAGAAGAATTAATTTTATTATTATCAATAGACTTCGGTACAACAGTCATAACATTCATCTTAAAGAGCTCATCATTCATGTAGCCCTTTCCTACAAACATATCATTCTTAGTAAGTACAAACTTATCAGACACAAACACCAACTTAAAGCCATTCTTGCTCAGTAGTGACCCAGAAACTAGATTCTTGCGAATATCTGGCACATGAAGCACTTCATTCAAAGTCAGTTCTTTGCCAGATGTCATCTTCAGTACAATCTTTCCACGTCCTTGAACCTTTGAACTTGAGGAGTTTCCCATAAAGAGTTGATCATCATTTTCTACTGGTTTGTAAGTAGAAAACATCCATTTGTTGGAACATATATGGCGAGTAGCTCCAGTGTCCACGTACCACTCTTTAGGGTTTCCTACCAAATTACATTCAGATATAACTGCACAAAGGTTCATGTCTGAAACATCTTCAGAAAGCTTCTCCAATTTTGTCACATTTGCTTGAGACTTTTGTTCTTTCTTGAACTTCTTTGGCTTGCGACATTCATTTGATTTGTGTCCCGGAATACCATAATTGAAGCATTTGCCTTTGAATTTCTTCTTGGCCTTGAAAGCTTCTTTGCCTTCACGCTTCCTTTTGTTGTTGTTTGGCCTTTGTTCTACAACATTTGCCTTGGCTTCAATGAAATTCTTCCCACTTTTCTTCTCAGATCCTCGATTGTCCTCTTCAATCCTTAGTCGCACGATCAGTTCTTCAAGATTCATCTCTTTGCGTTTATGCTTCAGATAATTCTTGAAGTCTTTCCACGATGGTGGAAGTTTTTCAATCATTGCTGCAACTTGGAATGAATCACTTAATGACATTCCTTCAGAATGAATGTCATGCAGAATTACTTGTAATTCTTGAACCTGAGTAATCACTGCTTTAGAATCTATCATTTTATAATCTAGAAATCTACCGACTATGAATTTTTTCATGCCAGCATCTTCAGTTTTATATTTCTTGTCTAAAGATTCCCATAATTCTTTTGCAGTTTGGATTGTACAATACACATTATATAAAGTATTATCTAATCCATTCATCACATAGTTCCTGCAAAGAAAATCTGCATGTTTCCATGCATCAACAGCAGCCACTTTCTCTTTGTCAGTTTCCCCTTCAACAAGAGTAGGACAGTCCTCTTGTAAAAACCTTGCCAAGTTCAACGTGGTGAGATAGAAAAACATTTTCTGTTGCCAACGCTTGAAATCGGTTCCATTGAACCTTTCAGGCTTTTCTCCATGAGACATACTCACGGCAGGAATGGTGCTTGTAGAAGCCATTTCTGTTATACAGGTAAGACAATTGTCAATAGACAGAAACAAATTTCTGTTTGTACAAGATGTAACAAATTTTGTTTACAAATTTGTTTATGCAGAATATTTATATATTAACACAATAATATATATTAGCAATCAAAATAAACTGTTATTTGAATTTAAAAATAATAACAGAATAATAATATTAATATGCAAACAATTTTCTGTTTACATAAAACACTAATACAATTACAGAATATATATAAAAAAAATATTATATATATATATATATATATCTATTAATCATACAATATTTATAAACATATTAACATGCAATTTATTAACATGTAATTTATATTTTATTACAAAATATATAGACCAGTCAACAATAAATTTTGTTTACAAAATTTCTTTTTGTTGAAAATTTGTTTACAAATTTTGTTAACAATTTATATATATATTAACATGCAATAATTACTGTAAACAATTTTAATGTCACATTAATAATTTATACCAATGCATGCACTCATATATCACATATATTTATATATATATATATAATGACAGAATATAAATATATACTAACAGTACGAATATATATTTATATTATCAGAGTACAAATATATATATATTTATATTATCAAAGTACAAATATATATGACAGAACAGTACGAATATATATAGAATATATAATATATATATTAATTAACCGAATACAAACTTACTGCAAGAAATTGATACCCAACTTCAGAAAGTTTTTTTTTTTTTTTTTATATATGCATGGTGCAGTACACGCAATAAAAAAAAAACAGGAAATCAAAAAACCATTTAGCATGTATAAAATGCAGTCCACGCAATCATTTTGTATAATTATCAGAATTTCCAGAATAAACTTTTATATGAATTTATTTCCAGAAATATGAATTTACAAAACAAAAAACTTATTTTATAAAACAATTTCCTATTCATATAAAACAATTTTCTGTTAACATAAACAATACTATAATTACATAAAATATAAATTTGCTTTAAGATTGTTATCTGTAATATATAGTATTATTTAATAATGCATATAAATATAATAATAATAAATTATGCAAAACATAAACAATGTGTAAAATGAAAAATATAAATCCGAGTCCTTTGAATTCACAAAGTCTCCTTAAAGCAAATTTATTCCCCCACAGATGCTAAGGGTTAATTGAATAATTGCTTCCCAAGATAAAACGGATTTCAATTCTTAATTAGTAGCATTACAAAATTAAGAATTCATCGAACCAATTTCAATGTTATGTACTGAACTTACAGTAATTATGCATGTATATATATATGCAAACAATAATAATGTATGCATAAAATAAATTTGAAAAAAGGATTAAAATAAATCTTACTACTCAACTTGTAGAGAACATAAATTGCAACAGGATATCTTCTTTACTGTGCAGTGCAACGGCACTTATTATAGCAATAAAAAACGGAAGGAACTTCTATTGTATTAATACTGCAAAGTTGCTTTTCCTTTTGTTCTTATTTTTTTTTTTTTTCCGTTATCTGCAATGTTGCTTTTTCCTTCTTATCCTTTTTACACCCAACTCAACTCCTTTTTTATAGAGAAAAAAGTTGTCAGTGTATTACCGTTGGAGGTAATAAACTTAATAAAAAATCTGATAAAATCTGATAATTGATTAAACATATTTTGTCCAAAAAGATAATATATATATATATATAACATGACCCGACCCGACCCGATCCGGTCCGTCAATTTTCTCATTCAATTCTTAATGGATTTGAACACAAATATATATTTTATCAAACCCATTTCCAACAAGCGTAATTAAAAACACAATTCAAAACCCTACCAGGATGACACCATGAAATCACAGGCAACCGACACCGTGCACGAAAAGTAGAAGCCTGAAGCACTTCTTCATCACTAACATCAGCACCCATACAATGTTGTTAGGTGGACTGATAAATGCTTAAGACATGTATTTGAGATGATAAATGGAGAGCATCAGCAGTTACAGAAAGGAAGAACAGGAATCAAATGACTCACCTAATGGATTTTGGAACAAGCAAAGCAAATGGATAGGTCGGCACATTGTGTAGTTAAAATTTACATCACTTATTCTCCAAGAATGATTAGACATCGTGAATGACCTCTCTTCAATAATATTAAATGAACCATGATATGAACTCATACCAAGAAGCCGGAAGTACTCATTCAATAACCGCACCTTAGGACTGATGTTAGAATATCTAGATGGACCAGATCAAAAAGCATAGAGATCCCAGAGTCTAAGTGGCCTTGTGCACCTCAGTAATGCATCAAACACAGCACGCCTCTGCAAATTTACGAGTTATCTACATCATTAATTACACCATTTGGCAGAAGCATGAAGCAGCTTTCAGTTGAAATAATATAAAAAGTTGATCATAAAGAGAGTGTGAATGCCAACAATAAATAATTTTTAAATGCTCCAAACTTCCACACGAACATGGTGAATCGGTGATTTTGGTTGCGTAATGCGATTCAGCTATTGGTTTGTTTTTCTGTCGGAGAAGATAGTTTGCAGATTCTAGCTGTCAGAGCTATAGAAGTTGTGTCATGTTCCTCAGATTCAATGTGTTAGTGATATATAATTTCATGGAATTAAATAACATGAATACTCTTACCTCAGTTGGTAAATAAGTTAGTTGTAAGTGTTTAGGGTTATGAGGTTGCGAGTTTGATTCTGAATAGAGAACTTTTTGAAGAGTGGGGTGGAGCAAATCCACGTAACATTACCATGTGTACAACAAGTCAACGCAACATGGCACTTATGAGTTCACAATCCAAATTTTAAGATTGTATTAACATGATGTCGCATTAATTAAAAGAAAGGAACAGAATACCCAAAAAAGGATAAGAGCACATTTGCCTTTTACTTGTATCAAATATGATGATCTCTCAAGATACCTTACATTTGACACTTTAGTACCCAAACCATCCAGCGCCCACCGTACAAGCACAAGGATGATAATGTGAATCAAACATGAAATATAGCACATGAAACATCTTCCTAAATCAAACAAGGTTGGCACAAATATAATTGCAACCAGCATAACAAACCTGCTTCGTCCGAGGGTGAAAACCAAAGACAATGATTCTCATATCTTTGCCTGCAAAGTTTTCAAGAAATCATTAGATCCATATCCATCTTCACACACAAAGCAAAATAATTTGGATCAACACACAACATACTTTAGAAATAACCCAAAATAACAATAAAAGAGAAGTTAAATACTAAGCAAATGAAAAATGTCTGTAATATCAATAAACACGCAAATATAAGTAGTTAATGCAAAGTGCGGCACTTTCTTTTTGTTTTTGATAAGTGCAAAACGCTCCACTAAGATGCTCAAAAGCCCATTAAATGTGGGGAATGTTCCTATCAACTTACTCCACACCCAAAAAAATGACCACCAACTACATTCTCTCTTTGTTAATTTTTCAGAGTTTAAGTTACAGAATTTATGCACAAAGGTTAGCCTAATTCTAGGAGTAAAACAAGGAAACATGTTAGTAACATTTGTAGGAGGAATAAAAGGAAATATGTTTTCCCGGAAACAAGGAAACATGTTTTCCAACACTCCCCCTCAAGCTGGTGAATGAATGTTTTTCATTCCCAGCTTGGATACAAAACTTTGAAATACTGGGCTACCCCTTAGTAAGTACATCCGCAAGATGGCCATGTGTAGACACATAAGGAGTACAAATCAGCCCACTCTACAGTTTCTCCTTGATGAAGTGTGTCAATTTCGATGTTCTTCATACGATTATGTTGTACCGGGTTGTGAGCTGTACTAATTGCACACTTATTGTCACAATAAAGTCTCAGTAGGCCATCCCACTTCATTTTCAAGTCTTCTAAGATGATCTTCAACCAAAGTAGTTCACGCACCTTGAGCTATTGCTCAAAATTCTACCTCTTCATTAGATCGTGCTACCACATGTTGTTTCTTGCTCCTCCATGTCACGAGGTTACCGTCAAGAAATGTACAATATCCTGTTGTTAACCTCCAATCAACTATTGACCCAGCATAATCAGCATCCGTATATGCCTCAAGCACCAAACCTCCTTTTCTTTTGAACAAAATACCCTTTCCCGGTGTCTTGTAACACTCGGTGTGCTGCTTGCAGATGAACTTCCAAACTTTGGGCTATGCATGAACTGGCTAATCACACTCATTGCGTTTGCTATGTCTGGTCATGTATGAGATAGATAAATGAGTTTTTCTACTAAACACTGATATAATTCTTTATTTATTGCAGCGTTTTCCTCTGCAATTCCAAGTCTAAGAATTTGGTTTATTGAAGTATTTGTTGGTTTGCATGTTGTCTTGCTTGTTTCTTTAAGGAGATCCATAACATACTTCTGTTGGGAGATAAAAATGCCATGCTTAGAGTGAGCCACCTCGATTCCTAGAAAATATTTAAGCTTTCCTAATGCTTTGATCTTAAACTCCTTAGCCAAACACTGACTTAGAAGTTGTCTCTCATTATCATCATTCCCCATCACTATTATAGCATCAACATACACTAATAGTGTTGTGACTCTCCCTGAAGGTGAGTGTTTAATGAACAGTGTGTGATTCCCTTGGCTTTGTTTATACCCCATGGCAATCATAACTCTCGCAAATCTGTCAAACCATGCTTGTGGTGATTGCTTAAGTCCATGCAAGACCTTCTTCAATTTACACACAGTATGAACACCCAAGTTATTCCCATAACTCGGTGGGACTTCCATAAAATTTCTTCTTCTAGTTCTCCGTGCAAAAATGCATTCTTGACATCAAATTGCACCATAATTAGTTGCCAATGACAGTAGGATTCTAATAGTATTCATCTTTGCAACCGGAGTAAAAGTCTCTAGGTAGTCAATCCCATAGATTTAAGTATAACCCTTGGCTACCAACATTGTCTTACATCTTTCTATTCACCAATATGCTCTATATTTCACTGTATAGACCCATTTACACTCTATTTGGCATGGACTCAGATACTGGCTCAAACATATGACTCGGATTAGTAAAAACTGGTTAAAGTGACGACAGATCGAGTAAGAAATTGTCGTCTTTATCTTCAAGTATTGGATTCTCCTCCTAAAGATAAGGAGGTGAAGTAAGGTGTTTTTTCATTGAAAGTAACATTCATCGACAGCCCTTGGGTCTAGTTTCCCTCTATTTTGACTATAAACATGGACAAATGATATGCACCCAAATATCTTAAGAACAGGATTATTTGTAGTGTGTATGTTTGGATAGAATGTTGAGATTTAGGCACATTTTTTTGGAATAAGAGGCTCGAGTCTACTGAAGGTATACCTGGCAAAATTGGGCCGGGCTGAGCCGTAAATATTGGGCTTTGGGGTTAACTTTTTTAGCCCATGAAAACTTGGGCCATTTTGGCCCGGCCCGTTGTGGCCCGCCCGCGGGTGGCCCGGCCCGCAGGCTTTTTGAAAATAAAATAAAATAATGCTCTCCTTGAGAATTGAACTTTAGACCTCCCACACTCCTTAAATAAATGCTCAAACCAACTAAGCTACAAGGATTTTTTTATTATAAAGTCACTTACCCGACACTCCAACTAGCATAAACTATCCAAGCCTTCATGCAAACTGAAAGTTCACGCTAAGATGAAGGAAGACCCACCAATTTAATGCTTTTATATATATATATATATATATATGTATGTATGTATGTATGTATAAACTATAGTGGAGTATATATGTATATGTATGTTATATATTTAACATGCATCAATTTCTCATTATTAATGATTGTTAGATCATTTATACTCTTTCGTCCATCCCATGTCGCCAAAAAATGAGATGATCAGTTAAGTTTTTTGACAATTTATTTGTTATCTTAAATTATTATTTGTTTACAATTTATGATCAGTTAAGTTTTTTTACAATTTATTTGCCGAATTAGGTTTCACGCGATATTTAACAAGCTTTTAGCCCCAATACATACATTTATGAGCTTTTCTACGTGACATAATTTTAGCCCAATTATTAATAATAAGATTTCACGAGGTTGCGTAGCAGTAAGATTTAGGCAGGCCTTGTTATAATTTTTTTTAATAATAATAATAAAATGATTACACAATTAAGTATTATTGATAATAAGAATATGCATTGCAATAGAACACTAATTAAATCAATAAAACGTATAAAAAATATGATATGACGGTAATAATGATGATAGTAAGAATATGCATGGGAAAAAAATTAGAAGTGAATCTTTTTCCTAGCAAAACATTACAATTTTATGATTTTAGTCGTATAGTAATAATAATAAAATTCCAAAGTTTTTGACTTAAAAAAATTCTTTTTGTACTTGTACAGAAATAAATAAATGAATGTTATTTTGTGATCATTAAGTTTTTCTAATTTGTAATAATAATATCATTAAGGTTTATTTTAAAACAAAAAGTATTAAAAAGAGATGTAGTAAGGTATATAGTGACTTTAAATTGAAAATCTTTGTAGCTCAGTTGGTTTAAGCATTTGTTTAAAGAGTGGAGAGGTTTAGAGTTCGATTCTCAAAAGGAGCATTGTTTTGTTATATAAAAAAGGGTGATTTACATATTCTATTACATTTTTAAAAATAATTACAACAAAAGTGCCCTCATAAAATTTCTACACAACTAATACACTTTCATATTTATTTATAATACTAATGTAATTAGGATTCCTTAATTTAAGGAATTAGTATTCAACTAGAATTCCTTAAAAATCTTTAGAAAGGACAAAAAGAAAAAGAAAGAACTTTTTACTGTAAAGCAACTGTTCCTTTTTCCTTCTTTTTCTCTTAAAAATCTTAGCTTCTACTTGTGAAAACATTATTTTACAAAGTTAATTAAACCAATAAATGTACCTTAAAACCTTTCAATGTCCTCACAAAACCCAAGTCTTAACATTGAAATATCTTTAACCTAGTTCCCAAACTAACCACCGGATTTATCGATCTTGCACTACTCAAAACAAACAAACAAGCAGACAAGAAAAACTTACAATTTTATTGAACTTCTCAATTGTGGCTAGCGGTATAGTGCCAAGTGCAACAATATTCCTGGATGTTTCACTCTTGAATCGAATATGCAAAACATTATAAAAATATTAGAGAGAAGAGAGGCATTCATAAGTAAATATCAGCAGATGTATAGATTAAAATTGTGCATTAAGAAAAGGTCCACCATTCAGAGTTGCATAAACCTACGCAAGTCTGGCTGAAGCAAATATCACAGTACATGGTGTGAAGTAAGAAAAATGCAAGAAATATACATAAATTCATGTACCCATTACTTATCTGTTCCTAAAGAAAATAAAGCACAAGAAAGTGTCTGCCAAAAAAAATTTGTATAAAAATCAAGATATTTTATGTAAAAACCCTATTATGGTACAAGATGCAAATAAAATCTGAGCTACCTAAATCTGTGCTTCATTTACTCTAAACTACAGTTCAGCTTCTTCTAATCTTTAGGCCAGTCCTTCATGGCTTAGCAATATGGTGTCATTAAAACATTTTAAAAAAAAAAGAAAAATAAAATAAAAATGATCCACAGAAGAAACCATAACATCATCTAAGCTCAAAATCAAGTATTGGTATGTAACCATGGTTCAAAGACACGGTAGTGGCTTATGTTTCGGAATGTCATTTTTTGACTCGGTATTGGTTTTGGGTGATACGCACCGTTAGCTAGTTAGTAGCTTCAAAAAAAGTAAAATAAATATGAAAAAGTTCTAAATAATAACAACAAGATGAATCAATTAAGTTCACAAAAAACACTATTTAGTGCACATAACATTATCCAAATGATAAAACAAACATCTCGCAGATATGTTTAATCAATTTTACGTTTGAATTAAGTTGATATGGATGTTGTTTTTATTCAAATGGTTGAGCACATATGTTTTGTAGAATTTAAGTACAATTTAACTTAACTAAGTATATTTTAAATACAATTTTTTCAAATTTTTCCAAGTTGTACTTAACTAGGTAGCATATAGGTACAATTTAATTATAATTTAACTAAAATTTAACTTAACTAAATATATTTTAAGTGCACTTTTTTTCAAAATTTTTCTAGTTGTACTTAACTAGTATAGGTACAATTTAATTATAATTTAAGTACAATTTAATATTCTAAGTGCAATTTTTTCAAATTTTTTCATATTGTACTTAACTAGGTAATATATAGGTACAATTTAATTATAATTTAAGTACAAATTAGTTTAACTAATTGTATATTAAGTACAGTTTTTTATATTGTTTTTTAGTTATACTTAAATAGGTGGTATAAATATACGTTAAGTACAATTTAACTTAATTAAGTACATTTGATGTACAATATTTTTTTGAACTTTTTCTAAGTTATATTTGACTTGGTACTACATAGGTACATTTAAGTATAATTTATAGAGAAAGGTTAGTTTTCTTTTGTCATCTCTTTTATAGTTATCAATATATTCGATTTTTTTTTGGCGTTTCTCTCCTTTATGCCGTGATTTCTCATTTATTTGGTTTGAAACCGCTACATTATGCTGAGTTGCCGAAACTTCGTCTAAAGTTACCCTTTACGTGAATAATTCTTTTTACGTCGTGATCTTTTATTTGATCCGAAACCACTACGTTACGCCGAATTGTCAAAATTTCGCCGAAACTTACCCTTATGAATAATTCTTAATTTTGCGATTCGTGTCAAGTTTGCAGTTCGGTCCCGACCGATACCTAACTGATATGCCAATATTTCGGCATAACGGCCAATACTTTGAACCATGCATGTAACTGTGTACTGTGCTCAAAATCTTTGAACTCTGCTTGTTGGAAATAAGATGAAATAAATTTTCATACAATATATCATATTTCAGCCTTGTGATGAATGGCAAATCCTAACATGCAATCATCTGATATAATATAATTTCTTGTGTTACAAAGTAAAAAATCTGCAGTTGGAGCCCTTTCATCACTACCAGTCTACCACTACTCTACTTCTACTAGTCTACCACTACTCTACTTCTACTATTACAGCTACTCATAAAACATGCACTATAAAATATGTAACAGACCATTGGAGTAAGCCCAAAATTTTCAAATAACAGGCACTTGGAACTCATATTATATGCATCACTTACCAGAAATAGAAGACGAAAATTGGTAACAAACAGGGTCCCTGCCTTATTAGCATTAACAAGAAAAACGCCATACCCCTGGAATCAAAAACAACAAACTCAATAAGCCTCGTCATATGCTTGAATAAAATGGTCAAAGATTAAAATGGAAGGAAGAAAAAAGAACCAAATGTGATATAAAATTTTTCTTTTATAATAAAAGTCTATTGGACAAAGAAACATTGATACATACGTAAAATAAAGACAAAGGAGAAAGAAAAAAAAAAAGCAGGAGGGGGGTCTTCAAGGCAGTGGCGAAGCCAGAGGTTTTTAACACTGGGGTCAAAATTATTGCTAAATTATAAAAAAATTGGCGGGGATTCGGGGGCAGCGCCCTCGAGACAATTTATTTTAATACTCTATACTTTCGGGTGTGTGTATATATATATATATATATATTATATTACAATAAAAATATAATGAGTAATAATATATGGTATATATACACTATATTGATTCATAATAAACTTTTTTAATCACAACTGTTCATAAGTAAGTAATTTATTATTTATTTTTAAAATTAATATAAATTAGATTATTATTTAGTTTAAAATATTATAGATATATATATATATATATATATATATATATATATATATATATATATATATATATTGAAAGGATATGAGTCATATATGATTAAAATTTGATTGACAAAGTTATAAATTTTCAATTTGACCCCGTATAATAGAAAATTTATAAAATTTTAGTGGGGTTAATTTATATATATTATTTAAAATTTTTAAAATTTACCTTATATTATAAAACAAAAATTTTTTCGAGTGGGGTCAATTGACCCCACAAAAATGACGTGGCTTCGCCACTGCTTCAAGGTGAAGAACAGAAAAGGAAGGAGAGAGATTTAGATAAAAGATCTTATTTGAAAAGAAAGGCCCTCGAGGACATTGAAGAATCAAAAAATATTGTCACTATAAATGCTAGGGTTGTTGACCACCGCAAGCCAATTATCCCAATTTTTCTGACAACTCTAGTTTCAAATGGAAGGTTAAAAAGATTATTAGGCCACAATTTCATGTTCCTATTCGTACTGGAAATCAGAACCAAACTACTAGCTTGTACCCTTCTTTTTCACATGAGATTTTGTTCTAGTTGAGTTTTTCCCCTTCCCTTTTTTCATTGTTTTATTTAATTTATTACATTTATGATTATACGCATGCTTATAATTTTATATAGTCCAAAGTTAAATGTCAACTTAGCTTGAATAATCTATTTTTTTACAATAATTTGTCTATAATATCCTTAGTATTGTCATATTTCTATATATTTACGGAACATCACTAGTTATGTGCAGAAAACTATATAATTAAATGAGAATTTAAATATGAATAATTTTGTCATTTTATACTCTTAATATGCATAAAAAATCAACCAGAATTTTTATTCTAGGACAAGGGGAGTATTATTTTACTTATCTTCATTTATTGTTTTTAGAGGAAACGGGAAATAAGCCACAACGTACCAAGATAGGTACACCGCTTACCAAACGGTACCTTTTCAAAGACAAAACAAAAACCTATTTTATTCATTCTCTCCCACTCGAAGACGACGCTATTCTCTCTCTCTAAATTGATCGAAGCCTCTGTCCAAATTGGTCACAACTGCAATCCTCTCCAGCTCAAGTCAATGATGGTCATCGCAATTACAAAGAAGATGATGGTGAGGTTGTCATGAAGAGTTGGGTGGCTCTTTAAAAAGTATGTTTCTCAGTTCCTCTGCCTCTCAATTCCTTCTCTCTATTTTCTCATTAGGGTGGAGGTTGAGTGGCGGAGGGCAGTTTTAATGTTTAGGATTCACCTATTCAAGTTCAAATTTCAAGTTTAGGATTTATTTTGGATCAGTTTTTAGGGTTTAGGTTTCAATTTTAGGATTCACTTTGTGTTTAGGATATAAATTTTTTAGAATTTAGGGTTCAATCTTCAAGTTTTAGGGTTTAATTTAGGTTTAATATTAGGGTTTAGGGTTCACTTTTGGCATTTAGGGTATATTTTTATAAAATTTAGTGTTCAATTTTCGGTTTTTAGGGTTTATTGTTAAATTTTTGAGATTAAGGGTTCAATTTTAATATTTAAGGCTTATTTTCAAGGAATAGTTCATAAATTTTGGTCGAAAGGAGAGAAATTATAATACTGTTGTATGCAGCTTATATGAGTTGTGTTTTATGTCCTGTAAGCCCTTCTTTTTAATTATCTAAATTTTGATTTTATTCTTTCTTATCTTTTTAGTTTTCTTCTTGCCTTATTTCTTTTAAGCTAACAAATGGAACTCATTTTCAACTTAGCCCAACTATTTTGGGATAAAATGTGTTGTGGAGTTGAGACCTGTGAGGAGACAAATTTCGAAACTTCTAGCTGAACCAACTTTAACCAAATTTTTAAAAGCTCTCCTTCTTTTTCACATGAGATTTTGTTCTAGTTGAGTTTTTTCCCTTCCCTTTTTTCATTGTTTTATTTAATTTATTACATTTAGGATTTCATGGATATGATGAACCGAGTATTCAAGGAATATTTGGATCAGTTCGTTGTTGTCATTATTGATGACATCCTCATTTATTCTAAAAGCCGTGAAGATCATGAGCACCATTTGAAGCTGATACTAGAAATGCTTCGTGAAAACAAGCTATATGGCAAGCTGAAGAAATGCGAGTTCTGGCTTGAGGAAGTAGCATTCCTTGGGTACGTGGTGTCAAAACATGGAGTATATGTTGACCCGGCAAAGATTGAAGCAATACAAAGTTGGGAGCAACCGAAGTCGGTGACAGAAGTGTGTAGCTTTCTGGGCTTAGCTGGTTATTATCGGAGATTCATGGAAGAATTTTCTTGAATCGCTACTCCGTTAACTCAGTTGACTCGGAAAGATACAAAATTTGTATGGAGCGAGGAATGCGAGAAGAGTTTCCAAGAGCTCAAGAGGAGACTCGTTTCGGCGCCTATTCTGGCAATACCATCTGGTTCGGATGGATTTGTTATCTACAGCGATGCTTCAGGCAAAGGGTTAGGATGTGTTCTTGTAAGACCCCAAATAATTAATAAATGAAATTTAATTTCCTTTAATTATTATTTTGAATAGTAAGGGTTGATTTGATTAATGAGGATAGTTATGGGTAAAATACGCAAATATTTCAAAATAAGCAAGTGGTTATAAAATATTCATTATTGTCGGGGAATATTCGTTTGGTCGTGGAATATTCGTACTGTCGGGGAATATTCGTACGACGGCGCAGCCATGTGTGGGCCCCATAACGGAAAGCGATTGGAGGAAGAAAACGACAAATATAAGTTGTTTAAAAATAACGGCGTAGTTGTTACCGTTTACACTGTTGGAATACCCGGTGGTTAAAATACAGTAATACGCGTTGTTGCACAGTAGCACACGGTATTGCATAGTATTTTGAATTATTGATCCTTACGTAAGAAGGCACTACTCAATAATTGCTACATGAGTTACTGTTCATTACTTTATTGATTCAATAATTGCTGCGTTGATATTTATATTATTATTGTTTCAATAATTGTCATTGCACAGTATTTTCCATTATCAGATCAATAATTCATATTATTTGAATAATATTATCAGATAACATTATTGGCAATGTCTAGAAAGTTCTGTCAAGGAGAGGTTTGGTCATCTAATTGCGCGTCAGTAAGGAGAAATCCTTATTGGAAAGCCACCTCTATCCTGGGAACGGCCTGGTTGTCAGTACTGTGATTCTGTAATATTATTTTTAATAATTAATTATTGATTATTATGATAAAGAAAATATTTATTTTATGTGGATATAGATGGAGAAAATTTTTAATGTGACAATTGTTGAAAATTAATATTTTATCTTTTTCTGATAAAATAATTCATTTAAATATATTATTTTAATAATATATTAACGATGATATTTTTACAATGAATGTTGGATATATGAGTATATGAGGAGGTAGAGTATTTTTGTGGCATTAAATGTTTAACACATGTTTTGTGTGTCGGTGGACATAATTTTTGACCGAAAATTGAGTATAGACTGTAAAATCGCCCGTTTGTGGATTTCGGTCAATTTCTATTTGGAATTTGGAAAAATTTTCTTCTGCAAAGTTGTAGAGAATGGAATTTTCCATGGAAAGTCGCGAGTTTTGAATTTTTCTGATAAACGAGCTATTTTCTACGAATTATTGAAGTTTTGGAAAATAAAATAATTTTTATTAAATTTATGGGTGGGACCCACTTTGGTTGGTGTCAATAAACATGTGGGCTGCTGAAATTTTAGAATTGAGGGGCTGGAAATTTCAAAGAGCATGCGTAGAGTTTTGAATTAGAAATAATAATAATTTATTAATTTAGTCTCCTTTGGCGTTCTAACATTTTCCTATAAATAGAGGGCTAAGTTAGAATTGAAAATCACACCAAAAACAAAGTTTTCTCTATTTCTCTCTCTATATTATCGAGCGTATTCTCGTGAGTATACTTTGAGTGTTGCTATACGGTGCGAGTTTCTGTCAGCACTATACCGAAATTCAGTCAGAAGTACGGCTATTTTGAGGTAAGGGATGTTATTTTCTTCTTAAATGATATTATTTTCTTCAATATCATTATGCCGAAATATTGGTGAACGTTTTTATCAAATTTGGAACTTTTTGTGACAGAGTTACTATTCACGAATACGACACTATTCACAGAAAAATTATTTTTTTTCTTTTCGTCCAAAATATCTATTGTGGATACTAGCTTTGATTGTATCCATGTTTTGATCATTCTTGAATTTTACACCACTATGATTATTTTTGAGGTATTTTTGGACATGGATAAAACAAAGTACGAATCCTTAATCCTTAATCCTTGTCATTTTGTTTCACTGGATTCGCTTCTTTAAAAATATTTTTATCATCTTCAGTCTTAAATGATGTTATTATTGAATATCTTTGGCCTGTAGTGCAAAGATGAATGATTTCTGATGAATATCTTTGGCCCGTAGTGCAAAGATGAACAGATGTTTAGATGAACATGACCAACAGATGAATATCCTTGGCCTGTAGTGCAAGAATGAATATATGATTCAAGATGTGCATTAATTGATGTTACAGAGATAAAAATACTGTTGATGGACTGTTAAATTCATAGACATTAGTAGATTTTATCCTCTACGTAACTCTTCTATGAATTAATATTTCCCGCTGCGAATATTGATTTAAAACTTGTTGTCTATTGTATTCTATTAGATTTTTTTTCCCTGTTGAAGACTAACGATAATTTGTTGTATATTATCTTAGTCATAATATTCTTTACTGAGCTAGTTGAGCTCACCCTTTTCCTTTTTGTTCCATTTTTCTTCTCAGGAGACGAGAATATAGCGAGTACGAGTCGGGGTATGAATTGATGGTCCCTGAGAGAGTTGTTTAGTAGTCCTCACCATTTTTGTAAAATAATGTATCAATAATTATGATGAGGATTTATTTGTATGTGGATATTGTCTAGATGGCAATATCCGTATTTAAACTCACAGTTATATGTTGTAATAATAAAGTTGAAGTTAATTCTGTACCATGTATTTGACAACTCAGAATGGGTGATGTATACCTGTTTTGGGGGAGTCACAGTTGGTATCAGAGCTATAAGTAAAGAGCCCCGAGCCTCTCGCTGGTGACTTCCTGTTTATGGGGGATGCACCGCAGCCAGACTCTCCGTAAGGGACGCCGTTTTGCGGTGGCAAACTGATAGGTACCATTGTGAGGTGCTGTGGTTGAAGCACCATGTGGGTCACAGTTGGTATCAGAGCTTAGGGATATGATCTCTGGCGGAGATCGGGGAATAGAACTAGGAGGGGAGAGACGAGTAAATCCTTCGCTGGTGTGTCCTACCTAAGCTTATTTGTTAGTTGGTCAGTATATAGGGATATTATGTGATATATTGATTTCCTTAATTAACCCTTGTTTTATGACAGTATTTGAGAATGTCGACTGAGAATATTAACAGTGGAAATGAGACCGTGGAGACGCCTGTACTCACCAACGAGGAAAACGTGCAACAGGCTTGCAATGTTCCTCCTGTAAACAACACCACTGATCAGACGATGAACGACGCAATGTTTAGAAGCTTTTTGCAGTTCATGCAAAATCAGACGCGGGAGACTCGTGTTCAAAATACAGGAGGAAATGATAACAATTCATGGGTTGTCACAGCCAAGCAGTTCAAAGAGTTGGGACCACCAGAATTTAAGGGAAAGCCAGATCCGATCATGGCGGAGACATGGGTCAAGCAAATTACCAAGATATTCGATGTCTTGGGATGCACGGAGGAACAGAAGGTTCCATTCGCTACCTTTATGTTCCGTGGCGAGGCAGACTACTGGTGGGAGTCTGTGTAGCGTACTCATCCAGCCGCACTCAGCATGTCTTGGGAGACGTTTCAGAAACTATTTAATGACAAATACTTTCCTGAAAGTGTTCGTCATATGAAGGAAGTGGAGTTCATCAGATTAGAACAAAATAACATGACGGTGTCTCAGTACAAGGCAAAGTTTGCAGAGTTATCCAGGTTTGCACCTCATTTGGTGGAGAATGAGGAACGTATGACGCGGATGTTTCTGAGAGGTTTGAAACCCGGCATACGACAATATCTCATCTCTCATAAATTTTCTCTCTATTCAGATGTTTTTAACAGGGCTCAATTGTTGGAGCGAGATAACGAGTACGGTCAACCGAGGTACCACAATCAGGATCATACTGGAGATAGCAGTCAGCAAAACAACAATAACCAGTGGAGAAAGAAAAAGACAGACAAAAATGGTAACCACTTTGGTGGTAATCATAGCTATGAAAATAGAAGAAGCGAGTCAGGAGGAGATTTTAAAAAGAGGAGATTTAACAACGACCATGTGAAGACGACAGTGCCGGCAGCAACTGGTTCTAAGGGAGGAGAAAGACCACCGGTCATATGCTACAAATGCGGGAAAGAGGGACATATCAGTCCAAACTGCCCACAACAGTTCAAGGTATGTTATAATTGTGGAAAGGAAGGACATATCGCTCGAGATTGTACGGTAGCGAAACCAATTCCAGCGGGGATGGTGATTCAGAAGGCTGTCCCAGAAAAGTCAAAGTCAACGGTTCCTGGAAGAGCGTTTGTTGTGACTGGTCAAAATACGAGGAACCCAAACGAGATGATCACGGGTAAGCTATTTATAAATTCTTGTGAAGTTTATACCTTACTTGATACCGGTGCTACCCATTCATTTATCTCTCCTGCTTGCGCTCAATGTTTAAACTTGACTCCGGAGAAATTAGACTTTGACCTATCTGTGGAAACTCCGTTAGGAGAAACTTTCATCACATCCACTGTTTATAAATCTTGTTTCATTCAAGTTGGCACCATCACCTTACCTGTTGACCTGATCTCTTTAAAGATACTTGCTTTTGATGTGATTTTAGGGATTGATTGGTTAACTACTCATCATGCCAAAATTGATTGTTTTCGTAAGGTTGTTAGTTTTCATATTCCTAATCAACCTGTTGTTCGAATTCAGGCAACTAAACCATTAAAATCAATCACTGTCATATCTAATCATAAAGCTATTCGTTTATTGAAAAACGGATGTCAAGCTTTCTTATCCCATGTTATGGATTTGAATAAAGACACGTCAAAATTGAATAATATTCCTGTTGTTATTGACTTTCCTGACGTATTTCCTGAAGAACTTCCTGGTCTACCCCCAGAATGTGAAGTTGAATTCTTTATTGATCTTGAACCTGGTACAAAGCCCATTTCTAAAACCCCATATCGAATGGCTCCTATTGAACTTCAGGAGTTAAAAGTCCAACTACAGGAGTTATTGGACATCGGTTTCATTCGTCCTAGTACATCTCCTTGGGGTGCTCCTGTTTTATTCGTAAAGAAGAAAGACGGGAGTATGTGACTTTGTATTGACTATCGGGAATTGAACCATGTCACCATCAAGAATAGGTATCCTCTACCTCGTATTGATGACTTGTTTGACCAGTTGCAAGGAGCACAATTCTTTTCAAAAATAAATCTTCGTTCTGGATATCATCAGCTGAAAATTAGAACTGAGGATATTCCAAAGACTGCCTTCAGAACTCGGTATGGGCATTATGAATTCTTAGTCGTGTCTTTTGGATTGACTAATGCTCCTGCTGCTTTCATGGATATGATGAACCGAGTATTCAAGGATTATTTGGATCAATTCGTTGTTGTCTTTATTGATGACATCCTCATATATTCCAAAAGCCGTGAAGATCATGAGCACCATTTGAAGCTGGTACTCCAAAGGTTTCGTGAAAATAAGTTATATGCTAAGTTGAAGAAATGCAAGTTCTGGCTTGAGGAAGTAGCATTTCTTGGGCACGTGGTGTCAAAAAATGGAGTATCTGTTGACCCGACGAAGATTGAAGCAATACAAAGTTGGGAGCAACCGAAGTCGGTCACTGAAGTATGTAGCTTTTTGGGCTTAGCTGGTTATTATCGGAGATTCGTGGAAGGATTTTCTCAAATTGCTACTCCATTAACTCAGCTAACTCGGAAGGATACAAAATTCGTATGAAGCGAGGAATGCGAGAAGAGTTTCCAAGAGCTTAAGAGGAGACTTATTTCGGCACCTGTTCTAACAATACCATCTGGTTCGGATGGATTTGTTATCTACAACGATGCTTCAGGCAAAAGGTTAGGATGTGTTCTCATGCAACGTGGGAAAGTCATAGCCTATGCCTCGCGACACTTAAAGAGTATGAAAGGAATTATCCTACTCATGATCTAGAGTTGGCAGCAGTCGTTTTCGCGCTAAAGATCTGGAGGCACTATCTATACGGGGAGAAAGTGGAGATATATTCAGATCATAAAAGCCTCAAATATTTCTTCACTCAAAAAGAACTCAACATGCGGCAACGACGTTGGCTCGAGTTGTTGAAAGATTACGACCACACTATTCAATACCATCTTGGAAAAGAGAACGTGGTAGCTGACGCATTGAGTAGAAGATCATATGCAGGAATGAGTACAATGATGTCAAGTATACGCATAGAGCCAACTTTAATAGAAAAAGTTAAGGTTGCTCAAGCCACCGATCCGGAGCTGATGCATATGAAGACGAAAGTACAAGAAGGTGCCATTCCAGAAGCGAGAATTGATGAAGAAGGAATACTTCGAGTCCACTCCAGACTTTGTGTTCCTAACGATTCTGATTTGAAGTACAAGATCATGATGGAGGCACACAATACACCGTTTGTAATTCATCCTGGAAGTACCAAAATGTATCATGATCTTCGACATACATTTTGGTGGAACAATATGAAGAGAGAGATTGCAAAGTTTATTTCAACGTGTTTAACTTGTCAACGTGTAAAGGCGGAGCATCAAGTGCCAAAAGATCCATTGCAACCACTTGAGATTCTGAAATGGAAGTGGGAACACATTACTATGGATTTCGTTACGGGTCTTCCTACGGTTTCTCAAGGCATCAATGCTATTTGGGTTATTGTTGATAGATTAACCAAGTCTGCTCATTTCTTGCCAATACGGGAGACTTATTCCCTTGAACGTCTTGCTCAAATGTACGTAAATGAGATTGTAAGATTGTATGGCATGCCAGTATCCATAGTTTCGGATCGTGACCCAAGATTTACTTCAAGATTTTGGGTTAGCTTGCAAAAAGCTATGGGTACGGAGTTACGATTCAGCTCGGCATACCATCCTCAAACGGACGGACAATCAGAGAGGACTATTCAAACTCTTGAAGATTTATTAAGACTCTGTGTCCTAGACTTCAAGGGCAGTTGGGATAAATATTTACCATTGGTGGAATTCTCCTACAACAACAGTTATCAGGCAAGCATTGGTGTGGCCCCATTTGAAGCATTGTATGGACGAAAGTGTCACTCTCCAGTATGTTGGGACGAGGTGGGTGAAGCAACATTGTTGGGACCCGAGTTAGTACGTATGACTACGGAGAAGATCCAAACGATTCGACAACGTATACAAATGGCACAAGATCGACAAAAGAGTTATGCGGATCTTCATCGAAAGGACGTAGAATTTAGTGTTGGGGATCATGTATTGTTGCGTGTTGTCCCATGGAAGGGAGTTACAAGATTCGGGAAGAGAGGAAAGCGTAATCCACGATTTATTGGTCCATTTCAAATTCTTGATCGAGTAGGTAATGTAGCCTATAGACTCGCGTTACCTCCAAGTATGTCTCGTGTTCATAATGTTTTTCATATATCTGTGCTTCGTAAATATGTGAAAGACCCGAACCACGTCATTGAGTTAGAACCGGACGAGATAGCCGAAGATTTAACATATGAGGAGGTACCTGTCAAGATCTTGGATAGGAAGGAGCATGTCCTACGCACGAAGGTAATACCACAAGTTAAAGTTTTGTGGAGAAATCATGCTATAGAGGAAATGACCTGGGAGTTGGAAACGGAAATGAAAGCGAGGTATCCTCACCTTTTCGAAACACCAGGTATGTATGTCAATTTCGAGGACGAAATTTCATAAGGAGGGGAGGTTGTAAGACCCCAAATAATTAATAAATGAAATTTAATTTCCTTTAATTATTATTTTGAATAGTAAGGGTTGATTTGATTAATGAGGATAGTTATGGGTAAAATACGCAAATATTTTAAAATAAGCAAGTGGTTATAAAATATTCATTGTTGTCGGGGAATATTCGTTTGGTCGTGGAATATTCGTACTGTCGGGGAATATTCGTACGACGACGCAGCCATGTGTGGTTCCCATAACGGAAAGCGATTGGAGGAAGAAAACGACAAATATAAGTTGTTTAAAAATAACGGCGTAGTTGTTACCGTTTACACTGTTGGAATACCCGGTGGTTAAAATACAGTAATACGCGTTGTTGCACAGTAGCACACGGTATTGCATAGTATTTTGAATTATTGATCCTTACGTAAGAAGGCACTACTCAATAATTGCTACATGAGTTACTGTTCATTACTTTATTGATTCAATAATTGCTGTGTTGATATTTATATTATTATTGTTTCAATAATTGTCATTGCACAGTATTTTCCATTATCAGACCAATAATTCATATTATTTGAATAATATTATCAGATAACATTATTGGCAATGTCTAGAAAGTTCTGTCAAGGAGAGGTTTGGTCATCTAATTGCGCGTCAGTAAGGAGAAATCCTTATTGGAAAGCCCCCTCTATCCTGGGAACGGCCTGGTTGTCAGTACTGTGATTCTGTAATATTATTTTTAATAATTAATTATTGATTATTATGATAAAGAAAATATTTATTTTATGTGGATACAGATGGAGAAATTTTTTAATGTGACAATTGTTGAAAATTAATATTTTATCTTTTTCTGATAAAATAATTCATTTAAATATATTATTTTAATAATATATTAACGATGATATTTTTACAATGAATGCGGAATATATGAGTATATGAGGAGGTAGAGTATTTTTGTGGCATTAAATGTTTAACACATGTTTTGTGTGTCGGTGAACATAATTTTTGACCGAAAATTGAGTATAGACTGTAAAATCGTCCGTTTGTGGATTTCGGTCAATTTCTATTTGGAATTTGGAAAAATTTTCTTCTGCAAAGTTGTAGAGAATGGAATTTCCCATGAAAAGTCGCAACTTTCGAATTTTTCTGATAAACGAGCTATTTTCTACGAATTATTGAAGTTTTGGAAAATAAAATAATTTTTATTAAATTTATGGGTGGGACCCACTTTGGTTGGTGTCAATAAACATGTGGGCTGCTGAAATTTCAGAATTGAGGGGCTGGAAATTTCAAAGAGCATGCATAGAGTTTTGAATTAGAAATAATAATAATTTATTAATTTAGTCTCCTTTGGCGTTCTAACATTTTCCTATAAATAGAGGGCTAAGTTAGAATTGAAAATCACACCAGAAACAAAGTTTTCTCTCTTTCTCTCTCTATATTATCGAGCGTATTCTTGTGAGTATACTTTGAGTGTTGTTATACGGTGCGAGTTTCTGTCAGCACTATACCGAAATTCAGTCAGAAGTACGGCTATTTTGAGGTAAGTGATGTTATTTTCTTCTTAAATGATATTATTTTCTCCAATATCATTATGCCGAAATATTGGTGAACGTTTTTATCAAATTTGGAACTTTTTGTGACGGAGTTACTATTCACGTATACGGCACTATTCACAAAAAAATTATTTTTTTCTTTTCGTCCAAAATATCTATTGTGGATACTAACTTTGATTGTATCCATGTTTTGATCATTCTTGAATTTTACACCACTATGATTATTTTTGAGGTATTTTTGGACATGGATAAAACAAAGTACGAATCCTTAATCCTTAATCCTTGTCATTTTGTTTCACTGGATTCGCTTCTTTAAAAATATTTTTATCATCTTCAGTCTTAAATGATGTTATTATTGAATATCTTTGGCCTGTAGTGCAAAGATGAATGATTTCTGATGAATATATTTGGCCCGTAGTGCAAAGATGAACAGATGTTTAGATGAACATGACCAACAGATGAATATCCTTGGCCTGTAGTGCAAGAATGAATATATGATTCAAGATGTGCATTAATTGATGTTACAGAGATAAAAATACTGTTGATGGACTGTTAAATTCATAGACATTAGTAGATTTTATCCTCTACGTAACTCTTCTATGAATTAATATTTCCCGCTGCGAATATTGATTTAAAACTTGTTGTCTATTGTATTCTATTAGATTTTTTTTCCCTGTTGAAGACTAACGATAATTTGTTGTATATTATCTTAGTCATAATATTCTTTACTGAGCTAGTTGAGCTCACCCTTTTCCTTTTTGTTCCATTTTTCTTCTCAGGAGACGAGAATATAGCGAGTACGAGTCGGGGTATGAATTGATGGTCCCTGAGAGAGTTGTTTAGTAGTCCTCACCATTTTTGTAAAATAATGTATCAATAATTATGATGAGGATTTATTTGTATGTGGATATTGTCTAGATGGCAATATCCGTATTTAAACTCACAGTTATATGTTGTAATAATAAAGTTGAAGTTAATTCTGTACCATGTATTTGACAACTCAGAATGGGTGATGTATACCTGTTTTGGGGGAGTCACAGTTGGTATCAGAGCTATAAGTAAAGAGCCCCGAGCCTCTCGCTGGTGACTTCCTGTTTATGGGGGATGCACCGAAGCCAGACTCTCCGTAAGGGACGCCGTTTTGCGGTGGCAAACTGATAGGTACCATTGTGAGGTGCTGTGGTTGAAGCACCATGTGGGTCACAGTTGGTATCAGAGCTTAGGGATATGATCTCTGGCGGAGATCGGGGAATAGAACTAGGAGGGGAGAGACGAGTAAATCCTTCGCTGGTGTGTCCTACCTAAGCTTATTTGTTAGTTGGTCAGTATATAGGGATATTATGTGATATATTGATTTCCTTAATTAACCCTTGTTTTATGACAGTATTTGAGAATGTCGACTGAGAATATTAACAGTGGAAATGAGACCGTGGAGACGCCTGTACTCACCAACGAGGAGAACGTGTAACAGGCTGGCAATGTTCCTCCTGTAAACAACACCACTGATCAGACGATGAACGACGCAATGTTTAGAAGCTTTTTGCAGTTCATGCAAAATCAGACGCGGGAGACTCGTGTTCAAAATACAGGAGGAAATGATAACAATTCATGGGTTGTCACAGCCAAGCAGTTCAAAGAGTTGGGACCACCAGAATTTAAGGGAAAGCCAGATCCGATCATGGCGGAGACATGGGTCAAGCAAATTACCAAGATATTCGATGTCTTGGGATGCACGGAGGAACAGAAGGTTCCATTCACCACCTTTATGTTCCATGGCGAGGCAGACTACTGGTGGGAGTCTGTGAAGTGTACCCATCCAGCCGCACTCAGCATGTCTTGGGAGACGTTTCAGAAACTATTTAATGACAAATACTTTCCTGAAAGTGTTCGTCATATGAAGGAAGTGGAGTTCATCAGATTAGAACAAAATAAAGAAAGAAGATGATTACATAGCGCCATCACAGGGCTGTGTTGTTTCTTTAAAGGCTAACTCCAAAGCAAAGCTCGATAAATTGGGGGTATATTTTTTTTTGGAATAGTGGTCAATTCTTTACTTAGCCATCGTAATGGAATCTGTATGTTTTAGATAAATTTGATTTTTAGCGAATATTTAATTGCCAAAGCATGAATATTTGTTGAAGTGTCTTAAATTAGGTCAGAATGTTATAGTTTAACCACTTGATCAAGTAAATTAATTAGTTGGTATATGGTTGGAATTTTGGAAGAACTTTTCTTGATTTTGGGACCTAGTGTTTAATCCATGCTTACTATGAGAACCTTGATTTATCCTTTTGAAAGTGTAACCCTTTGAAAGTAAGCCGGATGAAATTTTCACCTTGTATGTAAAATAATATTGCTTTAATTTATTGTCTTGAACTTTAAGCAGGATTTCCCGAAAATTGCAAATGCTTCTACTAAACTAATGCAAGCAGAACCAGTGAAAATATCCCTCATCTCTAGTAAAACAATGAAATTCAAGGTGGCTGGAGTGTTAGTTGATGAAGTTTGAAGTTCTTTGAAATGGATATTTTCTTTTAGGCCTCAGTTGTAAATAGGGTTAATTTCTTAGAGCAGTGTTGTACCCTCATTTATTTATGTGTATATAAGATATCGAGGAATGAGGAAAAGAAAGGTAAATCTCTCTAAGTTATATATAAAAACATGGAGTAGTATATATTAAATGGATATTATTTTAAGAGAAGTCAAATTAAACCTGATTAATTCTTTCAAGAAATTGAAATAATTGATGTAAATCTTGAATTCTTAGAAAAGAAAATTTGAATTAGAATGTGTTGTCTGGAAGGCTTTACATAACACGTTCTAACATGAATCATGATCGTGCTAAACTGTGCCTAATAGTTGTGGACACGTCTATCTGGTCTTGCTATCCTCATCAGGAGTGTAGGACACGTGATTGTAAAATTGTGATGAGATGTTTTACATGCCGTACAATATAAATGCTCAGGTTTTTGGTAGTGCTCTGCTTGAATTGCTTATTGAAATGGTTTTTGTGTTTGTGACTTTGTTCTGATTCTTGCATTGAGTTATTTAATCTTTGCACCTTGATCTCTCAAAAAGGTGCAGAACTGATTTTTTGCATGTGATCATACAGTGGGTGCATAACTTCTGCAGAGACGGTTAAGCTTGAGAAGCAAAGCTTGGATGAGTTTCTTTCTAATATTGACAAAGGGAAGACTGTTATTGTCTCCCTTTCTCCCCAATCCAGGGCTTCCCTTTCAGAGTATTATGGCCTTTCTCCGCTACAGGTGTGTTATATTATAATTTAGTCTGTTCCCTAGCTCAACTTTCTTTAGCACAGTACCCTGCTGATATGATCAGATAGCCATAAAACATGAACTTAAATGTGGAGCCATCTTATAGCATGAGCATACATCTCTTTACATTGGATAGTTTGTACTTCTGTAGTTGTATTGTACATGTTCTATGATCTTGTCAGGACCTTAAGGTCTTGAACAATTAAAATGGATAGGTTGGCCTAAGCCAGACTAAACCAGAGTAGGAGAAGGAAGAAAGGGACAGAAAAAAGAGAGAAATGGGGAAGGGAGATGGGCTCACAGCTCTCTCAATTTCATATATTCATCAACATAATGGAAACATCTCATTCCTTACATATTTATACCAGACATACTAGCTGGAAAATTAAGCTTAAACTACAACTACTCACTTATCCTACACCACACAGTAACCAACTCACATGGAGTATGTTGATTCTAGAGACTACTATTAGTAACTACTTTCCCAAAATAACCTTAACTAACAATTCAAATTGCTGGGTCTTGACAATATGCTGTTTATGTTTTTTATTCTCAATATAATATCATAAAGAATAAGTATTTGATTTTAGTTAGTCAACACGATGTTCTAATGCTGCGAGTTCTTTTACAATTTTCAGGTGTTCAGGAAACTTACCACATTTTTCAAGTCTCTAGGAGTGAGGGCCTTGTTTGATACCAGCTGCAGTAGAGACTTAGCTCTTATAGAATCTTGTAATGAATTTATAGCACGTTATAAGCAAAGGCAATCAAGTTATGATGATAATCATAAATCGATGGTACCCATGATATCCTCTGCGTGTCCAGGTACAGATCCATCCTAATACAAATAATTTTCCAACTATGTCCTACAAAATATCCTGTAAACATGACAAACTGAAACAAAAGGTTTATAAACCAAAGTACTTATAAAACATGACATACTGACACAAAACGTTTATACACTAGAGTACTTTAAATAAAGGTATATAAACTAAAGTTCTCTCCTCTCTCCCCTCTCCCCCCTCCCCCCTCCCCCCTCCCCCCTCCCCCCTTTCCCTCTTTCTTTCTGTGCAAGTTGGCTTGCGATTTTAATGAATGATTCATACCTGAAACTTGCTATAATGTGTGATATAAACATCGTCATGTATTTTCCAGGTTGGATATGCTATGCTGAGAAAACTCTTGGCTCCTATATTCTACCTTATATTTCTTCTGTTAAGAGCCCTCAACAAACTATCGGAGCTATCATTAAGCAACACTTATGCCAGAAATTGTGCCTTAGGTAATTTATTTTATTGGGGCTTATATTAGACTCCCAATTAATACATGTTGTATCAAGGTTGTGATGTGAAACATGTTTTTATGAAGATTATGAAGTGAAACATGTTTTTATGGGTTTATATGCATGAGGATTTACTTGTCTAACATTTTCTTCTTTTTAAATTGTACTCATTGTTGGGGTCTCGTTATCTAAACATTACTAATAGCAACTTTATCCTACAAAATGGGGGTTGCAGTCATCCCTCGAGTTTTTGCCTTCTACATCCATTTTTTAGATGCTTCAATTCAGTTTTTATTTTTATTTTTTTGCTGAGTGGAGTCTGATTTAATTTGAGTGCAGCCACTTTTTAAAGGTTGAAATAATTGTCCAAAACCTAGGTTCTTCTTATCTTGTGACGCTGCTAAAATAGCCTATTTCTTATATCAGTCGTGTTGTATGGCACTCCTATAATTGAACTGTTGTCTCGTTCTATCTGGGACAGCTATTTTTTTTGTAAAATACTTCTCAAGTGCTTATTTTAATCTTTCTGAACGATGGACATAGAGCTTAAGAGGTTGTTTGGGGTGCTTAAAGAATGTTTTTAGTGCATTTGCTTATTGCTCTACTTATAAGCAGTTTTAAAAAAACAAATTGTGTTTGGTAATCAAAAAGTACTTAAAAGATAAAAACAAGTAAATGAAGTAAATGTTTGGTATTGAAGACATTGCTTATCATTTGTTTCCATAAAAAATATATATTACATCTAATAAAGTAGGGATATAATAGTAATAAAGTAGCGAAGATGGTTAATATACTTGGTCAAAGCTGCTTATTGTTTTTTTTTTCCTTATAAGCCGAAGCAAAAACTTGATGCTTCTGCTTATTTTCATAAAATTTGCTTATAAGTATTATTCAAAACAGTTTACCAAAAACTTTTTTACTTTTTAAATAAGCAAATCCCAAACACCCTCGAGGACTTTACCTTTCTTCTCAATTAATGTTCATGTTTTAATACTTGTGAGAAAGTCTAACAGAATGTGAAATGCTACGAATAGGTTGGATAAGCCATTCCTAAAAAGAGAGAGGCTGTATATGCCATAAGTCGCAATGAAAAATGCATTAATGAGGACAACTTAATTCATTTCGGACATGGTCCACAAATGTCCACTTTTACAATATGAGACTCCCTCCATCCCTAAATGAGGCTCCCATTTGACTTGTGATTTATTTTTTTGTATGTTAAGATTTGTTGTAAACACACTTGTCAATAGTGAGTTGTGATGATGTCTTTCCAACATTAAATTTTAAAACTAACTTTTGTTGCTGAGGAAATAATATCAAAGAGAAAATATGTCTTGATGAGTCTACGAGAAACCTTAATGTGTGTAAAAAATGGTTGCAAGTTAACTGGGTTTCTCATTTTGAGAAATAGGTTGTAGCTCCGTAGTTGTTAAATTCCAATATCAATTTGATTCTTATTTCTGGTGTGCATTTGCCGTTTTCAAAACTTCACATATATGTTTGTGATATATACAATGATGTGGCCCAAAGTTGATGGGGGTAACGATATATAGCTTATACTTATGGTGTCTTGAAGGTCAATACATACCTGCATGTAGAAGAATAGTAGTTTGGATATGATTATGTTTGATGGTTGAACTTTTGGCTGGCAGGCCTGAAGAGGTCTACCATGTAACAGTGATGCCATGTTATGACAAAAAGCTGGAGGCTTCAAGGGATGACTTCGTCTTCCAAGTAGAATATCAAGGTGAAAATCCTATGAATACTAGCATAAATGTTACAGAGGTAGATTCGGTTTTGGATTTAATACAGGTAAGAGAAGACTGCTTGTAGTTTATTGAATTTATTATTCCTGCTGTCCCCCAATAATGTCAATTTTGGTTTTCTCAAGATATTTAAGGAAGTCAATTTTTAAACCCAAAAGTGATATTTTGGGGACAAAATCACAATATAGCGATTTCACAGTTTCTTATAGAAATTATCCTGGTCGGATGCAATTATTTCATTTGATATTATTGATTGCTGCAGTCAAAATCAGTAGATTTTAAAGCCTTGGAAGAGTCCCCGCTAGATAAACTGTAAGAACTTCATTTTATTGTCTGAATATTTTTCTTTTCTGTTTTTTCATCAAGTTGGAAGACTCTCCCCTAAGATAAACTGTAAGAAAATCATTTTATATGTCATTTATGCAGGCTAACAAATGTTAATGAAGAAGGACATCTTTATGGCGTTGGTGGAAGCTCTGGAGGATATGCTGAGACAATTTTCTGACATGCTGCTAAAGTTCTTTATGGTAGAGAAATTAAAGAGCCTCTGGTCTTCAAGACTATAAGGAATTCAGATTTCCGAGAAGTGAGTCTAGAGGTAAGTTTGTTCTGTCCTAGTCAGGGCCGGCCCTGAGTTTTTAAGGGCCTAAATCGACAACAAAAAAAATGGGCCTTTTATGAATTACTATTAAGATAGACATAAAAAAAAATTAAAAACTTTTCTTCAACAAAAGAGCATCAATACGAAAGAATACAAGTCTGCCATTGAGATTTGAGTCTATTTCATTGGGTAAATTTTTTTTGGGCCTTTAAATTTAAACTAACGTGAACTGGACTCTTTTATTTTAGGTATATATATACATAACACAAATATCTCTTGGGGGCCCTAAAAATTTATAAATTTTAGTGGGCCTAAAGCCCAGGCACCTCAGGCTTTAGCCCAGGGCCGGTACTGGTCCTAGTCAAGGAGCATTTGTGATCATGTATAAGATAAAGATAAAATGAATTTTAATTTCTAAATCTATAATATGAAGACCTTTTGATTTATGTTTTGGAACAAGGGGGTGTATATATATATATGCATGCGTAGCCAAGCTTGGCTAAGGCTTTTAAATAAAACGGCGTAGTTTTGTATAAAAATTATAATTAAATTTTTTTAATATAAAACTCAAAAATGAAAAACTTAACCCCAGGGGTAAAATTACTTCGTTTTACTAAAGTTTTACTAATTTGCCTTAGCCAAGCTTAGCATGCCTTAGATTACTTTTACCATATATATATATATATATGGGAGATGATCCGTGGAATACGTTAGCCAGAGGGACTTTTTCAACTAACGCTCATCCAGCCGTCCAAAATTAGAGTGAATGGCTAAGATGAGGGCCCAGCCGCTACTCCCTCTAGCGGCCAGTCAAAACGACTGGCCGCTAGAGGGAGTAGTGGCCAATAAAAAAAATTTTGGCCGCTACTCCCTCTAGCGGCCAGTCAAAACACGTCGTTTTGACTGGCCGCTAGAGGGAGTAGCGGCCAACAACAAAATTTTGGCTTAATTACATTATCCTGATTATTCCTAATTATCTTTATACTTATACTTATTAACAAATTATCCTTATACATATTACTTATTAATCAGTAAAATAAAATAATAAAAAATTATAAGGATAATTATAAGGATAATCAATAATTATAAGGATAATTATAAGGATAATCGATAATTATAAGGATAATTGATTATCCTTATAAATACAATGCATAATGTATAAGGATTATTGATTATCCTTATAATTATCCTTATAATTATCGATTATCCTTATAATTATCCTTATAATTATTGATTATCCTTATAATTTTTTATTATTTTATTTTACTGATTAATAAGTAATATGTATAAGGATAATTTGTTAATAAGTATAAGTATAAAGATAATTAAGAATAATCAGGATAATGTAATTAAGCCAAAATTTTGTTGTTGGCCGCTACTCCCTCTAGCGGCCAGTCAAAACGACCGTGTTTTGACTGGCCGCTAGAGGGAGTAGCGGCCAATAAAAAAAATTTGGCTGGCCGCTAGAGGGAGTAGCGGCTGGGCCCTCATCTTAGCCATTCACTCTAATTTTGGACGGCTGGATGAGCGTTAGTTGAAAAAGTCCCTCTGGCTAACGTATTCCACGGATCATCTCCCTATATATATATATCTAATAAAATACAAATGATTTTGAATTTCCCGCTCACTCAATAAATCATCTGGGCCGTCCAAAGTTTGAGATAAATCCCACCGTTCATACATCTATCTAATAAAATATCTATCTAATAATCTAATAATAATTTAATAAAATACAAATGACTTTAAATTTTCCGCTCACTCAATAAATTATTTTGGTCGTTCAAAGTTTGAGATAAATCATATTGTCCATACAGTGCCGGAGGCACGGGACCCAACTAGTATATATATATAGGGGAATGATTCATAGCATTTATTTGCTATGGATCAAAAAATAACATATAACATCTACACCGTCGGTTTAACAAATGAATGGTAGTGATTTAATTTGGAAACACGCCGTCCGCTAGTTATTCTAGCGGACGTGGTTAATCAAAAATTAAGACTCTTATGCCCCCATACTGACGGATATTGCCATTCTGCGAATTGGGTAATTGGCTAGACCCTAGAATAAATCAAATCGGTTCTGCGAATTCGGTAATTGGCTAGAACCCTAGAATACAGCAAATCGGCAAAGGTAATACGCTATGCGATTCTCCATTAATTCTCGGTCGAAACTATAATTGGACTCTCTGATGCTATTTTTGGTTCGGCCTATAGGAGGTCAGGAGCTTCTGGAAACTAAATTGTAGTTGTAATTGGCATTGAAACTTCAACAAAGCACTAATAAACAGGAAAGTCACAGCAAATTAGAGGAATGTTATATGTTTATTTGAGATTTTCGTAAAATTGGTACAATACTAGAATTTTAGGGTTATAGTTGCACTATACTTGGACTGTTGATTGGGATATATATAGTGGGGGGACTAGTTGTTTTGTGGAGTAATAAGGGAGGGAAATACATGGCTTGAAACATTTATCTATGTTAATGAAATCTGTTTTTATTTAGAATGCACATAAGATGTTTGTACGAAGGCCTACAAGAGTTTCCAAGTATTTTTATGGGGTCACATATAGCTATTTTGATCAGATCAGTTCCAAGATCTAACTGGAAGCTTTTATTATCTCTCAAGTACTTTTTGATTAGTCCCTGAGTTGAGGCTCTAAAGCACTGAGGTTATTTTTAATTTGTGTGTTCATGAGTGTGTGTTTAGATAGCATATGAAGATTTTGTCACTGTATTATTGAAATTAGTAGCAACTTTTAGAATTCCATGATTTATTACTACTTTTGTGTTTTTCCCGGTTACTACAAGTTAAACACTTGATGGAAACTATTGCAGGAACTGACAACTTTAAAGTTGGGTTGAGCACCTTTTATTTGAGATGTGTAGTTTAATTTCTCAACGCATTTGTAATGCTCATTTTTTTTTAACTAAAAGATTGAGCTCTTAATACTGCTTGCTTTAAAATTGTAGTCCATCTATTGCAAAGGCTATTTGTACTCGACACTTTGAATCATGATATCAAGTATCAACAGTTTATACCTTGGCTTGAAGTTGGAATTAACATTTTATTTTCTCAACCTTAACTGTGTACATGATGATCTCCACTCTCAACATAGCCTGGGCGTGGGTCCAGCATAATGCTATAGGATTTGTTCAATTTACTGTCATAATAAACCTGTTGTCTTTTAAACCTTTTAGATCTAGCATCCATGTATATAAGTTTTTGTAATGTATAGCTATAAATTTCCTTGCTCTGATCTCTAATGATTTTCAAAATTGCTACAATGATATTAGGAATTTTCTGTGTTTTCGCATTGGATGTGTGAGCATTGTTTATTTGTTCATTAACCAAACACCTGAAACATATTCTAGCACGCGAGCTTGGTTAAATATATAATATTATTTTTTTCTACCATATTATAGCTGCCAGAATTATTACTTAAACATGGTTGCATTTTTAACTTATTAGGCAAAGTTGTTAATCCAACTAAAGTGTACACTGAAATATAGCAAGAACAGAATGCTTCATCAGTGCCTATCTGTTACTGTTCTGATTCCATTGCGTTCTTTTGTCTTTGGGAATACTTTGCCACTTTATGCATATCTTATTGGTATAGTTTCAATTTTTAAAATTTAGGTGTTTTGCAACCATGCTTGTGAAAAATCCTATAGATGTATTGAAATGTAGAGATTATATACTCGAGAATTAAATTCATGGATTAATTGAGGTAAAAGGAGCTTTAACTTCTTCTTTTCCAGTCAAATGGCTAGGCTTTAACTCCCGTGTTTGTCCTGTATATAACTTCGCCTTGCCAGCAACTGGTCATATGAGTAACGATGTTGCATACAGTGCTTTTCATAGAGTTTACAATTTGCACAGTAATTGATAATACTCGGCTTAATTTGGCTATCAATGTTACTCCTTCCAGTGTTATTAAGCTTTTGTATTTGTTTGTTTTATATGTTGGCAGGTGGTGATGGACAATCTCTTTGTGGTGGGAGGGTCATAAATGTCAAGTGGGGGGAATACACTTAGAAGAATTGGTATAGATGGAACTGCGATTGCAATCAAAGAGGCAATTAAATCAGCTTTTGGTTTACGAACTAGACGGACATTCTGGTTGGAGGATGAAGATAATGTCATCAAGAGTCTTGACAGGGCTGTGATGTTGCTTAACTGTTGATGTATTGGGGCTGTGATTTGTAATCAATTCAAATTGTGTAGGCAGAGGAATACATGCAGATATATTCGTGTATTTATTGGGGCTCTGCTTTGTAATCAATTGGGGCAGTGATTTGTAATCAATTCAAATTGTGGACAGAGGAATACTGGCAGATATATTCGTGTATGTATTGGGGCTCTGATTTGTAATCAATCCAAATCGTGTTTGGAAGAATTTGAACTTTCCATGCGCTAGTAAGACTAGCGGATGCTGCTTATGCTATTATTTTGAATTAGTCAGCTGGGCATAAATGGGGGCATAAGAGTCTTAATTTTTGATTAACCACGTCCGCTAGAATAACTAGCGGACGGCGTGTTTCCAAATTAAATCACTACCATTCATTTGTTAAACCAGATGTTATATGCCACTTTTTAATCCATAGCGAATAGATACTATGGATCATTCCCTATATATATATATATATATATATATATATATATATATATATATATGGAGAATGATCCATAGCATTTATATGCTATGGAATAAAAAGTGGCATATAACATCTTAACCCTCCATTTTTTCTTCGGATGGCTCAGATTATAATTGGAAAGTTACCGTTAGCTAGAATTACTAGCAGAATTAATCAAACTATGCGACATTTTTGCCCCCCAGACTAAACCACTGTTGCCCAAAAGAGTAAACGTCAAAACAGAGGTTGCATGGTCCGCTAGACTTACTAGCGGATGGTAAGTCATTAGCTAACACGAATTACATAGACACAAGAACTCTGCCTGTATTCCTCAAACAACAGCTCTGCCTATTCCTCAAACAACTCAACTCAGTTATCATGACTCATACAGTAATACAATTCAACTCTGCCTATTCCTCAAACAACAACTACTCTGTAATCATGACTCATACAGTAATACAATTCACTGATACATAGCACGAACTGTATTCATCAAACAGTAATACAATTCACTAGTAAATATATTCACTGCAACAGTAATACAATCCATGAGTTGCAAACCCAGTACAACCAATAATACAAATCATTACAACACAGTTAGCATATTGTACATCAATTCAATAATTACACAATAAGAATTAATTGAAACACCCAATCCCTTCTTGTGGTCACATTTGAGGGTTAAGATGCTATAGTTGAGAGGACAACATCTGGAATAAGGTTGGGAACACAAGCAGGAAATATGACCCCATCCCTTCTTATGGTCACATTTAACTTGCATTTGGCTAGAAGGTTTGGGTAGTCTGAGAACTGAGGCTCGGTTCCTGACATTGTGTTGGCACTTGTGGTGTTTGTATAGGGTCGATTTTTGAAATCGTATGCAATTTCTTCAACGAGGCACTCTACTTTATCATTCTCTGTCAGAGCTGACAAATTTAGATTTGCCCTATAGCTGTTGTTGATGCCTCGAAGAAGATTTTCTTCCTCAACTGACTGAGAATGGTGAAGAACAAAATTAATGCACATAAATAATAAAAGAATGGTTAGAAAAATAGTAGTATTTGTCCTGATTTGAGATTATGCAATGGATGAAATTATACTCCCTCTTCTGTGTACTTTGCAATTGAACTATCTTTACTTTATGAGGAGAACCAAATTTAGATTTCAAAAGAAAAATATGTGTACATTTATATACCATACATACTTCAATAGAGGCAGCTGATGTCTTCAGAAACTATAAAACATACCATTGCTCTGAAAAGGCAAGACATAGTAAATCTTTTCAAAACGAATTCAAACTAATCATTCACCCTATAACTAGAATTATGAAAGAACATGGTACAAAATGCAGCGGTCAACACCATATTTTTTTTTGGGCTTCATGAGTTGAGGTGGTGCGAGAATTTGCTCCCTTTGTGAACAAGGGTCAAAGTATAATCCTTGTTGGTATGGATTTAAACTTTAAAATTGATTCAAAACAAAGCTCTCCAAATCATATTTATATAACATCAAATCTTAGTTTAGCACAACCCAAGTTCTAGTAACTGGTGCCTGGAGAGTGGATACTAAATGGTCCACTCCAAGAATAAGAAGACAAATTAAAATTTAAAGTAGTTTATATAATTTGATCAAATTCAACGTCAAGAATATATTCCTTGTAGACATAAAGGGAATATATTCCTCATGGAATAATATATATAATATCCTAAGAAGCTAAGAATATAAAAACATGTAGGAGTCAGAATGGTTTTTTTGTTTTGTTTTGGTAAATACCTCAATTGCATAGGCAAATGCATATTGCGTATGAAATCTTCATACGATGTGCCACCGATACCCAATTTCAGTTCGAGCTGCCATCAAAATAGGTTTGGCAGTTTAAAGAGGTCATTTCAAGTGTAGAAGAATAGAAAATCACTTAAAATCATCACAAATTTCATATTTTTAAAACCATTATCATCATGAGCAATGTGGCAATGGCACAAAATATGTAACTTGGATAGGGGAAATGTGCAAACATGATAGCGGTGTTTGTTTTGTGTCTAAAAGTAGTTGGATTCAATCTATAAAAGCAATGTTTCCTATCCAAAAAATTCCAATTTCTTTCATTTCTTTATTCAAATCTTTGATCTCTAAATTCAACCTGACCTACTCTCCCAATCTTATGATGCCACCAATGACTATTTTATTTGTGCTTATGATCTTAATTATTTGGCTCCCTGACCATATTAAGCCTGTCACTTCTTCAGCTCTTGCTGTCCTTGTGTCCACTAGAATTCATAAACTTCCTGTAAATCGCAAGTATCATCAAATGAACATGCCCTTGAGTAGTTACAGGAAAATCTGGGGGACAACCAATCTTTTGACCTTCTACACAAAAGTCCTTCAATTGATACTATGCCGACGTACAAATGTCTCATTTTACTCACCTAGTCATCCATAAACAATGATATAACTCAGTCCCATATATCCTCTTATCTTAAAAAGTAATGAAACAACCATAACTAAAATCTATCTTAACAAGAACGAACAGTAGGTCAGTTGGTAATAGGACTCTCTCCTCCTGCCATGAGCTCATTGGCACAGGTTCATTTCTGATGACAGATTGACCGGAAGTCAAGTGGGCAACATTATTAATCATGAAGCAGCATGTCAGCCTATTGTTTTGGTGGGCCACGCTGGACCATATCAATTTTATTTAGTAGCACACGGATTTTGGTTTATACAGGCAATGGAGTGGCAGCCACGAATCTAGTTCATGTTTGGATTATTAATTACGCGGTAATTGCATGAGTTCCTAACGCAGCATGGAAAGTAATTAGCACGCGGCTGGGAAATTTTTGTGATCTAGAATTAAATCTAAATTCTATTCTAATTAGGATTTCTTTTTAAATTAGAATTCTTTTCCAATTTGATTTCTATTTCCTTATAGAAATTAGGGTTATAGTTTATAAATTCCTATTAGGATTTGGATTGTTTTGAGTAGTATAAATAGAGGTCCAAGTTATGTAAACAATACACAATAAACATTATTCATTATTCAATATATTTGTGAGGTTATTCTCTTCTTTTGGTTCTTTAAAGAATTCCTAAGTATTTTTCTTAGTTATTTCTTTGAGATTCAATTTGACTTATCATACAACAATTCATAGTTGTGTGTGGCGTCTTCTACCGCATCAATCGTCGATTGTACCAAGATTACCGCTTCAATATAAGCGAGGGGTCAAGGTGTCGTTGGTGTCCATTCAACGCAGAATTCCGAACGCGAGCAATTGTACCAAGATTACCGTCTACATATAGGCGAGGGGTTAAGGTGTTGCAAGCAATTCACCCAACAACTGTGCTAGAAACGATCGGGGCGGCGACCACCTCACGCAAAGCGTGCCGTGGAGTCTATCATTTGGTATCAAAGCTAAGCCTTTCTAGCGAGTTACTTATCTTTAATTTTCTGTCAAAATATATATTGTAAAAAAAAAAAGGCAAAAAAAAAAAGAGAAGAAAAATAGAAAAAAAAAGGAAAAGAAAAAAAATTCATATTTTCATTGTGCTAACCAAACTTGTAGCACACCATCAAATTCCAACGAAGATTTCATACCGTTCCGTCATCATCAATTCTGAAACGGAGCTACAAATTACAAATCTGAGGCATACAAGAGGAGTACAAGACAATCGATCAGTGATTTTGTGGTATTTTGATAAGTCATACCATCTATAATTTTGTTTAGTGATAAGTAATTTTGAATTGATTAGTAAAACCAAGAATTTTGCTAGGGGAATTCAAGAAGAACCTATTAGAGAGAATATTAGAGGTAAAAGGCAAGAGTGTAAGATTATTAGAGGGTAAAAGCCAAATTTGAGCGATACACGAGTGATTCATTATTATTTGAGCGAAACACGTAAGGGAGTGTGTGAGAAAATTATTTTTTATCTACTAACCCTTGTTTTGCAGTAAATATGTTGGGCTATGAAGAGCCATTGAAAAGAAGACCCATAGTTCATATGAAGTCTGGCGTGGATGAGTGGTGGAGATCATGGGAGGAGGATTATGACAGGCATCATAACTATCATGGACGTACAGGGCAGCCTCATAAACCTATGAAGCATAGGAGGGATCATTTATTGTCTAGGAAAATAAAAGTTGAAGAAGATCATGCGATTCTTGGAGAGTCATGGGAGACTAGAAAAGCTACAAGTGTGCAAGCTAACGAGGAAGAAACAATGCAACAAAAGAATATGTTTTATACTAGGTTTCTAGTACAAGAAAAGGTATGCATTGTTAAAATTGATTGTGATATTGGTACTAACATTGCTAGCACTATAATGGTGGAGAAACTAGGGTTGTCAACAGTTGCAAATCCTCGACCTTACAAGATGCAAGGGATCGTCGATTGTGAGGAGGTAATGGTGACTAGACGAGTGTCAGTTTCTTTTCGCATTGGCAGATATGAAGATGAAATATTATGCGATGTAGTTCCAATCAATACTTGTCATTTGTTACTTGGGAGGCCATGGCGACACAGCAGGCGCGCGAAGCATAATAGTTGTACTAATAAGTATTCATTGGTACACAATCGAATAAGAGTCAACCTTTGTCCTATGACGTCCGAGCAAATTCATGACGATCTAATGTATTTACAAAAAGATCGTGATCAAATGCAAGAAGAAAAAAAAGATCGACAAAAAGAAACTGTTCAAATGATTGATAGTGAGAAAAGAAAATTTGAAAAGAATGAGAGAGAAAAGAAAAGGGAGAATGAAAATAAACGAGAGAAAAACAAACGAGAGGGTGAGCATAAAGAAGAGAGAGAAGAAATATGTGACTATGAAAAAGAGAGTGAGTTGAAAAGTGAGTTATATTTTGAAAAGCTAATGACTGTACATTCGTACAAGACGGCGCGTTTGAATACTAACACTAATGATTCTTCTTTGTCTAGTTTTGTTTTGTCTCTTGTACAGATTGTTGATGAAATACCCCGTACTATCATTCCGTACCGATCAGCTGATAGTATTCCCGAGGAGACGACGGAGTTACCAAGGCGGGTTGGAGAGTTGGTGAAAGTGGGTATCGTGAGAGAAGACATGAGTTCATATGTTGATTATGAGATCATAATATCTAAGGAGGATGGGACAACGAGTTTGTTCATCGATTTTGAATTGGTAAACAAGTATCGTTATTCTTTTCTTTATTTAGATAATATGTTTGATAAATTGCATAGTTCTTATGTTTTATCTACATGTGATAATAATCATGTGATGACAATGCCTAATCAATTTAGCATGAAATATTGTGATAAATGGAAAATTGTGTTAGCATGTGAGTTATATAGGTGGTTAGTTATTTCTGTTAGATTAACTGATGCATCTAGTGTTTTCATGAGTTATTTAAAACATGTTTTGCATGCTTCCGTTGGAAAATTTGTTGTTAGCTATTTTGATGGTAGAATCATTTTTGTCATAAACTATGGAGGATATTTGATTTATGTTGAGTTAGTTTATGATCATGATATATATTTTCGTTTTCAATGTTGTTACTTGCATGAAATTAATTCTAGGTTTTCTTATCGATATGTTGAGTTAGGTTTTCACGCTAATCAATCTTTACATGAATTATCGATAGCTGACAATGGTAGTAATCATGTTGTTTCGTTAGAGCAATCTTCATTGCATGCTTTGCTATCATATGGTTTTGATTCAACAAGTGTTTATCATCAAGATCGTTTGAGGGATGAATTATTTGCATGTTTAGTTAGTTCACTTGGGTTAACTAAGGCATTGCATACTTCCATGGAATTGTTGAATTATATTTTACATTCTTTTGATGATATTCTGATTTTTGTCAATATTTTGGGAAATTCTTTAGCATGTGTTGAGTTTGTTTGTGATCATCGTCAATATGTTATTGAATTTTCAACTTATGATTATGACCTTTTTACCCCGTTGATAACATTATTTGTTCTTTTTTATGTTAATGTCAATGGAAAAAGGGAGGTTGGTTGTGTTTTGCAGATTCGTGATAGGATCATATTCATCGAGGGAAACATGGATCGTGCAATTCAATTCGATCAATGCATTGAGAGTTTACAGGGAAGTGTTTTGAATATTATTTTATTAGACTATGCATGTGATTTTGATTTATTTGATTCCTTTGTGATTAGACAAAAGGAACTTGTTGATTTGTTTTATTCTGTGTTTAATCCAGGGATTCAGGTGTATGGGCTTATGCGACCTGATGAATTTCAAAAGTTGATATTTGACCCAGGATCATTGACGTGGTTATGTTTGAAAATGATCGAGATTATAAGATTTCCGTTTGATCCGGGAATTCATCATTGGAAGAATCTATCACATGAAGAGTTTTTCATTTTCATATTTGATCCAGGAGGAGTTGGAACTTTTCAAATTCTTGTTTGCGTTGCTGATATTGCTTATTCATTTAAATTACCGGGTGAGACTTGTGGTTATGTTTTGTTTGGCGATTCTAACTTTGTTTGTTTTGATGTAGGATCAGATTTGTGGAAAAATCCTTTTCAAGGGGAGTGGATGCCAGATTTGAGGACAAATCCTTTTGAAGAGGAGGGGAATGATGACAGATTGACCGGAAGTCAAGTGGGCAACATTATTAATCATGAAGCAGCATGTCAGCCTATTGTTTTGGTGGGCCACGCTGGACCATATCAATTTTATTTAGTAGCACACAGATTTTGGTTTATACAGGCAATGGAGTGGTAGCCATGAATCTAGTTCATGTTTGGATTATTAATTACGCGGTAATTGCATGAGTTCCTAATGCAGCATGGAAAGTAATTAGCACGCGGCTAGGAAATTTTTGTGATCTAGAATTAAATCTAAATTCTATTCTAATTAGGATTTCTTTTTAAATTAGAATTCTTTTCCAATTTGATTTCTATTTCCTTATAGAAATTAGGGTTATAGTTTATAAATTCCTATTAGGATTTGGATTGTTTTGAGTAGTATAAATAGAGGTCCAAGTTATGTAAACAATACACAATAAACATTATTCATTATTCAATATATTTGTGAGGTTATTCTCTTCTTTCTTTTTCTCTCTTTCTTTTTCTTTCTTGATTTTTCTTTTCTTCACTCTCTTTTCTTTGTACATAATTTTTCTTCAATTGAATTTGATCTTCATTCATCGGTTAGTGGTGGCCCTAACCCCCTCTCACCCCACCTTTATTCAGTGGGGGAAAAATCTTGATAAATCCACGCAAAACATAAATAGAATTTAACATAAATAGAAACCTGTATTTAACTTGTTGATTATCAGATCCTTGAACTTCGGCTTGGTATTTGGTCTTGCATGTAATTGAAGACGGTAGTGCTGACCCTCCAATTGCCCCCGACGTTGGCTCCGCCACCGACTCCATATCAAACGCCATAATCTCTCCCTTTCTTTTTCCTCCTAAATTCTTCGGTATCAAATCCCTAAAATTGAAAAAGAGGGATATAAACTATTTTCTTCCATTGTTTGTCATGGGGGCATAATTGACCTAAAAATGTATTAACCCCGTCCGCTAGAAATTCTAGCGGACACCGCATAACCTTTTTTTAATCTTGGCCCTCCATAATTGCAATAGATGATTAAGATGCTATATGCCACTATTTGATTCCATAGCAAATAGATGCTATGGATCATTCTCCATATATATATATATATATATATATATATATATATATATATATATATATATATATATATATTGCCTCCTATCCAGGTCCAAAGTTGGATGTGAGGCATTATCCATCCAACCCATCTAACCGTTCACAATAAAATCGTGTGGCTTAAAAATTAAACAATCCGCTGTATTGTTATGAGGAATCCGCAGTAGTGTTATGCGGATGAAACAAATTAAATTGCAAATGCGGACCCACATAATCAAATGACATATTTATTCTCAATTAAAAAAAAAGTTCCGTCCGCACAACTGTTGTGTAGACATTCAAAAACCTTTTCAGTTTGCAGAATTTTGGAAGGTACGAGGACTTCTTCTCTTTTACCAAGCAGTACACAATGGATATAGAAAGAAAGAAAGAGAACAAAAAACAAAATCAATTTGCAATTGAAAGGAGAGAAAGAGGAAGAGCATAAAAATGAAAAAAATCAATAATTCAAATTCAAACCATTTGGGTTACTTCTTGTCCATGCAAACAGGTGTATATTTTCCATATATAACTATAGACATATACACAAAGGTTATGAACTAGCGGATGACATCAAGCTTTCACCAACGAGTGAGGACGGTTTAATTTTTTCTGTGACGATGATGGCCAATCTTACCCAAACCAACAAAAATCAATCTCAAATCTTTAAATTACCACAACCCCATCACAACTCCTATGGCAGTCACCACCACCAAATCTTCAGTCACCTACTATAGCCCCCAACCAATCACAACCCCACCCCTGAATAGAATGAAAAGAGAAGAGAGAAGCCATCCACCAATCACAGGCCCTAAACCCCCAATCACGGCTCATTTTGTACAGTCCAAATCAATAATAAAAGGTCAAGATTAATCCAATCCGCACAACAATTATTAGGACGGTAACAAACTACTGTGCGGATGGTCCATGTGGAGTAAAACCTAAATTTGCCCTCTATTTAAAAGGTCTACTCCACACAACTATTGTGCGGACACTACAAAATTATGTTGATGGGTATTACTTTGCATCGTGTCCGTTTTCCCCTAATCATTCGTTCTCACCGTTCTTCTTTCTCTAATTGTTATTTCGCTCGAACATTCTAACTAGTCCTAGTGCACATATGCGTTGTGTGCGTGATTACCATCAGAATATGGTAGGAGTTTTATCAAATTGAAGAAATAGAATAAAATTTTAACTTTTTTAAGAATGACGAAATTGTAATAAAATCAAACTTATAAGGTAAAAAAGAAAAGAAATTTGTGACACAGCCTCAAGAGTAGGTGGTGTTTGTTTATCTCTTAATACCTCTCCACATCTGATCGGTAAGACGGTAAAGTTGTTTGGTAAAATTTTGTTTGTATCTTATCGTCTCTTAATCGGTAAGAGAAAGATATAAATCTAAATCATTAAAAGCCGTCTTTTAATGAAAAATTTAAATATATGGAGTCTATTAATATTATACTCCCTCTATTCCAAATTTTAAGATCATTATTGAGTTTTGAAAAGTCAATTTGAGATATTTTTAAATTTAAAATTAATATTTTTAAATTTAAAAGTCATTCTGATGTTTTATATTTAGTTATCAAACAACTTTTTAAGTTCAGATACTATTCACTCGGATATAATTTATTAAGATGTACTATTTAGATCTTAATTGCTCAGTTTTATCAAACACCACCTTAGTTATTTCTCTCTCTCCCCCTTAATGATATAGATATATAGTTTAATATCCTAGATAGTTTTAGATTATCATAATTGTATTGTCAAAAAGTCAAATAATTAAATGCAAAAATTCTTATCAATTTTGAATTTGAAAATATCTCAATTAACTTCAAAAGGTCAATTTTGATCTATATTTTAGAACGGAATGTGCGGAGCAAAGGCACTGTTGTTTAGGGGTTAGCTGATAATGTTTTTTCTTTTCAAAATGTTGTTCCCCTTTTTGGTGCCACTGTTAATAATATCTTACTAAAAAATGATGCTTAATTTTAGTCATTCTGACCTGCTTGTTAACTGTTTCTATGCTGTTCACTACGAACAGTTTTTTTGGGGTTAGGGTAAGCGATTCTGATAAACCATAGGAAGCCTTTACAGGACCTACAAAGAGATGGTCGGTTTTTTGATTGTCGTTCCACATCTTCATTTTTCATATTGCAGTTTTCCTGCAACAAATAGTAGTTAGTGCTGCTGAGCCAACAACTTTTAGGTAATATCTGTATTCATTTCATATATTTAGACATTTAGTTGAGCGAGGCAATGGTATATACACATTAAAAAAGGCAAAAATATACTTTAATTCATCCAAGTTGGCATGTTTTGTGCAATAGGTCAACTGTACTAAAAAAAACTGCAATTAGAAAAATGAACTTTTAAAAACATTGCAATTATCCCATTTTGTCTATTTTTTTAAACGTTCGTCAAATTTGGTACAATAATTTCCTGCGTGACTTTTTAAAAAATAAATTAAAATAAGTCGCTAATTCCATGGCCCATCCAGAACATAAACATCCTTCTTCCTCTTTCTCTCTCTCTTCAGCATCCAAAGCTCCTAAAACCCCTTTTTACAGAAATTGTTTAAAGCTCACCACCTCTAATCTCTTTAGCTTTCCTAATCTCTCTCTTTCTAGGTCATTAAGATGATTAGTCATCTTGGCCTCAAGCTTGTACTTGTCTTCTTGCTTCTTTTTTATTCTTCCTCTGTACAAAGTCTCAAACCGACCCAAATGATGTTGCAGTCATGTTAGCTCTTCACAAAGCTCTAAACCTTCCACCAGGACTTGGACCAAATCCATGAAAATGGAACCACGTGGTCTTCTCAGAGGGCAAACTGGTCACTTGGATCCAAATCGAGCACCAAAACCTCCAAGGTAACTCTAGAGTGTCTAGAGCATTAATGGAAGAACATCTCTGACCTTGCTGGAAAACTCCCTTCTTCCTCTCTCCAGTTAGGCTGGACAATTCAACATCTTCCCATCTTCTTCTTTTAAGTTCCATATCTGAAATTTTACAAAACTTAAAACACACACTCGTCTTCTCTCTCCTCTTCCTCTTAACATCTCTCTCTTCTTTTTTCTAGCAAGGTTAGATGATCGGAACATTTAATGAAGAAGATGATCGGAACATCTAATGAAATAGATGATCGGAACATCAAGGAACATCAAAGTTTAATTTCAGATCTGACCCTTTTTTCTTAGATGAATCTGAATATAAAGGAAGAAGATGGAACCTAATGCTAGTATTAATTAATAATATTAACCTAAATTTATTTTTCTTATTAAATTTAATAGTTACTAAAGAGATTCATTATATATTAAAATAATTAAATTAATATGACTAGGTAAATTAATGTTACAAATATTACTAAAAAAAAGTGGTACCTTTTTCTCTTATTTTATTTTAGGTTCTGTAGGTTCATTACAGGTCATGTGAGTCAAGTGACTTGGCTCTTGTTTTTTTACCGCGTCATTTTCCTTTTTATTCCAGTTGGCCACATAGGAAAAATAAGATTTAATTTGGATGACTTTGTGATTAATTTGTCCAAATGGGACAATTGCGGTGTTTTTAATAGTTTAGTTTCCTAATTGCAGTTTTTTTTTAGTTCAGTGTGCAATTGCACAAAACATGCACTTAGATGGGTTTAGTTTATTTTTGATCTTCATTCTTGAATTTTATTCCATTATGATTTATTATGGAGTATTTTTAAACATGAATTATCTAAAGTACGAATCTCTAATCTTTGTTCTTTTGTCTCGCTGGATTCGTTCTTTAAAATATTTTTCATCATCCTCAGTCCTTAATGGTGATACTTGATGAATATTTTTGGCCTGTAGTGCAAAGATGAATGATTACCTGATGAATATCTTTGGCCCGTAGTGCAAAGATGAACATGTGTTGTGATGAACATGACCAACTGGAGATTCAAATTAATATCTTTGGCCCATAGTGCAAAGATGAATATTTGATGCAAGATGTATATTGATTGATGTTACAGGAATAAAATGTTGATGATGGATTTTTAAATTCATAGATGATAGTAGATTTCATTCTCTACTTAACTCTTCTAATGAATTATTATTTTCGCTGCGAATATTGATCTAAAACTAGTTGTCCATTATATTTTATCTGTTTGTGAAGGCTAACGATAAATTGTTGTTTTTTATCTTAGTCATAATATTCTTTACTGGGCTAGTTTAGCTCACCCTTTTCTTTTTTGTTCCATTTTTCTTCTCAGGAAGTGAGAATATAGCAGGATCTAGTCGGGGTATGGAGTGATGATTCTAGAAAGTTGTTTTAGCAGTCCTCACTATTTTTGTAAAATAGTGTATCAATAACTGTAATGAGGACTTTATCTGAGTGTGGATATTATCTAGAAGACACTATTTGTATTTAAACTCACAGTTTATGTGTTGTCATATTTTGCACGACAATTGTATTAATGAACTTGTATTTGTTTCTGTACCATGTATTTGGCGACTCAGAATGAGTGATGTATACTTATTTTGGGGGCATCACAAATATCTTCAATAATATTCTCGGGTGGATGACTTTTGAGATACTTTGCTGCTTTTGGCATTTCAACTTTCTTTTCTAAGAATATGGTTTACTGGATAGACAATTTGATGATACTATATTTTGTTTGTCAAATCCAGTTTGCTTTTTCTTCTTCTGAAGAATTTAGTTTGCTCCTTTGGCTTACTCAATCTATTTTTTTTGAGAAGGATCTTTGGCTTTGAGATGTACCTATAAAAATAATTCATCCTTTTGGTACCCATATCTTTTGGGTTCTTTTGGGTTAGTCACATACAAATCACTTTTCTTAATCCACACTTTTAACTTTCATATTCTTTTTATTTGATGAACAATCTAAATGTCCCTTTAAGCCACATGTTTTACAAGTAGTGAAAGGAGAGCAATAATTTAATTTTTAATATGATTTAGATTTTAAAATTTTTACATCACACTTTTTATGTGTTGGATTATAGCCAATTCCTTATTTTTCAAAGCTAGGTCTTTGTTTACCTAACATAACAGATAAATTTTCTTCCCCTTGGACAAATCTATCCAATGATAATTTTAGTGAGTCTATTTCTTTTTGTAGTTCATTCATTTAAGGATTTTTAATATGAAAATCATCGTTAAAAGCATCAATACACACATCTCTCATTGCTATTTCTTTGTTTAATTTTTCAACTTCATTATTTAAATCATTAACCTTGTTGGAAAGAAATTTGTTATGATTTTCTAAAAAATTATTTTTAGCAATTAAAATATTTTCTTCTTGTGATGATGTATCTTGTTCAACTTCTTTCTTTTCATCAATTAATATATCAACCTCGTTTATTAAATTATTTACCAATTCTTTTAAGTATAAATTTGTTTCACTTAATTTTTTATTTTTTTTGTTTCAAAAGATTATACTCAGAAATGGTTACCTCACTCGATTCATCACTTGATTCATTGCCAACTCCCATGAAGCATACTTGGGCTATTTCTTCCCTTGTATCAACTTCTACTTGGGACTCATCATCACTCCAAGTAATAAATGCTTTGTTCCTTTTGTTATCCTTTTAGCTTGGTTTGCCTTTGTTTGTTATTATGAAGTAATCCTTTTTAAAATGGCCCGGGCGTCCGCATTCAAAGTAAGTGTCTTCATTTTGCTTTCCCTTGAATTTGTTTAAAGTGATTGCATTCTTTTTCTTAATCTTTCTTTGTAACAACCCTTTAAGCCTTTTTGAAAGTTTTGCAATTTCCTCGTCCGAATCATCCTCTAGCTCCTCTTCATCACCTACAATAAGAGCTAGAACCTTCTTTCGAGGAGTATCCTCCTCATCATCATATCTCCTTAATTGATGTTCAAATTCTTCTAATTCACCAAATAGAGTTAATGTATTCATAGAAGAAATATTAGGAGAATCTTGAAGAGTTATAACTTTAGAAGCAAACCTCTTGGGCATAGCCCGAAGTAACTTATGGTTGATCTCACTTTGCGAAATTGATTTCTTAAGAAACTTCATAGAATTCATTAGTACTAGGAACCTTGCTTGTGCCTCGTTGATAGTTTCATCTTTCTCAGGCTTGAACATTTCATAATCATGCATGAGCATACTAAGCTCTTACTTTTGATGAACCTTCATGGCTTACTTTTTAAGTATCCCAAATCTCTTTAGCCGTGTTGCATGAGGAAGCTTTGTCACTTTCGGATTGCACCAATCCACTAAGGAGTGTGTTCATTGCTTTTGAATCATAAGAGACCATGTGAGTTTCGGCTGAGTCCATTTCCATTAAGGTCTTTGGAGTACAATCTTTTTTTCTTGGAAGAACATGACCATTCTCCATGACCCACCATTCCCAAGGGTCTCTTTTAAGAAATATCGTCATTCAAAACTTTCAGAAGTTGTAATTTTCAGCTCCATGAAGTAGTGGAGGTCTAAAAGTTGATTGACCTTCTTGAATGATGTTCCCAAGTTGTACCATGCTAGAATCTTTCCCTACAAGTCACCTTTAAGACCAAGATAAGTAGAGCCAAGCTCTGATAACAAATAAAATTTAAGTAGGCACACTTAGAAGGGGGGTTGAATAAGTGTGGGAACAAACCATGTCAAACTTTTGATCTAATAAAAATTCCTTTGGATATTCAATTCAGGAGGCTGGATTCTAAATCCTTATAAATTAAAATGTTAAGACAAGATGTTTAGTTGATGTAAAACTTTCCAAAATGCTTAATTTAGAAACTTAGCCTTTTTCAGTATGTGATTATGTGACAACAATTTGCTGAATTAGTTTTGTAAGTTTATAGATATTGAATGCAACCTACTGAATAGTTAGCCAAATGATGAGAAAATTTAGCACAATAAGCACATGAACACAAGGAATTTTTACATGGTTAAGCCCTATCCTCTATTCTAGTGGCCTAATCCACGTCCAATACCAACTAGTATTGGAGACTCTCTTTATTAATTAACTTTGTTTACAAGTAAACCCCTTTACAAGACAAGTTTCACAACCTTTGAGTACTTATACTCCCAGAGCACCTTTGCTCTCTAGCACCTTTGCTCCTAGTGCACCTATGCAACCTTAAGCACCTATGTTTCCTTGAACTTGCTTGGAAAACCCCTAATCCAACTTGGATTAGAAACCTTAGACTAACAACTTAGTCTTCCACATGTTTAGAGAATTGATCAAATATATGACAACAAAATAAACTATGATCAAAGCAATAATTATATCAACAATTCAAGGCTCAACTAAAATGCAATGATCAATATGAAAGAAAAAGATATCACCGATTTAAGCGTAAGGAAGAAAGCTGAAGATTAACAGAGAGCTTTTATGCACAGTAGCCTTTTTAGAGAATACTTTACAGTTTAAAAAACTTTGAAACAACCCCTGTCAATTGTATGTGAAGAAAGAATATTTTCAGAATATTTTTCTATGTATATGCTTGTTCTATGTATTTTGATTTGCTTAATCAATTTTAAGGAAAGTTCAATCAATTAATAAATCATGAAAAACATAATGAATGACTCAATCCTAAGATATGTGGTATAGATTTATTAAATCCTTTAATTATGGGAATGCTTTAAAATTAGCTTTTCAAAAATTACTCCAATTTAATTAATATTTGATCCTTATTAATTTGAAAGCTTAATTAAATATTTTCATAATTAATCTTTAATCATTTTAATTTATTCCACAATTAATTAATGATGCAATGCAATGCAAATCCTAGAGACTTAATTGAGAAATAATTAAAGCTAGGATCTTACATTTATTTCCTAATGACTCAAGCAATTCTTCAAGCCTTCATGTCTTCAATCCTTTAATAAATCAAAGCTTCAAGAATTCTTTTAATATCCTGTAAATGCATGAGTAGACATTTTAGTACAATAGAAAAGTCATCATCAAAACCTAAGGTTAGAATATGACCAAGTCAACAAGAATGCACTAAGAAGAAAGGTGCAAAAGAGGCTAACGCAGACTTAGATTCTTTTAACTCTTAAGATTCCATGCATCACTTCTTATCCAATAGAGGAATAATTTCAAAAAGCTTGCACCACTTCAAAATTCAAAGAGTTTCAAAGTGAGCTAAAAAAAAGCTTTACTGTAGTATTTCTTTAGAGAAAGAGGAGTGTGGGACTCGAGTGAATAAAATTTTGCAAGATAGGATGTAGGGATAAATTGTAAAGACACTTTTAAGGTTTGTTTTAAAGAGGTTGATTGTGACATTAGGTGCAACTGTCAATTATTTGAGTTTAGGGGAATCTTATGTTGTCACACCCTAACTATCTTGCTTCAAAAAGGAGTTCATACCATACCAGAGAAATTCATTCTTAGAATGTGGAGGAAAGATGTGAAGAGATGTCATACGAAGGTTAAAATCATATACTCTGATTGGATGTTAAACCCTGAAAATGAACATTTTGATAGAATGTGCAATACTTTTTATGAAGCGGCAGATTTGGCGGCGAACAATGAAGATAAGACAAAATTGGTTCTTTGTTGGATTAAGTGGTTGACTAATGAATTGAAGAAAAAAGATGACACATATAAAAATATTACTCATTTGGAAGTGGGTAGTGAAGTCAGCACACCATTGCCAAGTGGTAATAATAATAATATATAAAAAGAAAGTTCCAATATTTGCAGTCCTTTGGCGGTTCGTGGTAAAGGTCAACCTCGTTTTAAAAGGTTGCAAGGTAACATGGTAACATGGTGAAAGCTATAAAATCCCAATTTTTTATGAATAAAGATTTAATTTTCTCTAAATATTATTTTGAATAATAAGGTGTGATTTGATATAATGCTATAGTTATGGGTGATATGTGCAAGTTTTTCAAGTAAGCAAGTTGTCATAAAATATTTATTTTGTCAGAGAATATTCTTTTTGTCGGTGAATATTCGTACGACGACACAATCATTTGTGAACCCCACAACAACATAACTGTAGGATATAGAAAGCAACATAAATAAACTTTTTATAAAAATAACGGGAATTTTTTTACCATTAACTATTAAAATACCCGGTGATAAAAGTACAGTAATACACGTGGTTGCACGGTAGCACATGGTATTGTATAGTATCTCTGATTATTGATTCTTACATAAGAAGTCACTTAGTTCATTTAATAATTGCTAAAGTAGTTGCTGCATAGTATCATATATTATTGATTCAATTATTGTCACATTATCATCTGCATAATATTTTATATTATTAAATCAATAATTGAGACGACACTGTTATTAATATTATTATTTGCATTATTGACAATGTCTAGAAAGTTCTGTCAAGGAAAGAGGTTAGGTTATTTAATTACGCGCCAATAAGGAGAAGTCCTTATCAGAAATCTCCCTCTTTCATGAGAATGATCTAGTTGTCAATATTGTGAGTTATAATATTAATGATGAATAATTATTGAAAGATTAAAAATGTGTTTATTGAAGATAAGTGAATTGTGGTAAATATTTATTCAATTTTTGATATAAATAAAGGGGTTGTCATGAAGTATTTGTTGTAAGTTTTACTTATTACATGAACCACCATTTACTCATTTTTCAAAATCGCTGGTAGAAAGTTGTCTTAGTTTTATTTTATTATTATTATAATAGTAATAAAATAGAATTTTTTTATATAAAACAAAATACTTTTTATATTATATATAAAGTTATTCGTTTTATTAGATTATAAATAGAATATATTATATTTTATATAACGTTTTTATTTTATTAGAATATTTTATTGCACAGTAATGAATAGTCAAATTCATGTGTGATTGTCTAAAATTCTTCTATTCACCCGTGATAAAAATTCTAAATAGTGCCCCGCCATTCTCCTATAAATAGGATGCTTAGTTAAGAAATGAAAATCACACCAGAATCAGAGAATTCTTCTTTTATAATATTGTGTGTATTTCTTTTCAGCATACGGATACTTTGAGTGTAACAAATAGTGCAAGTTTTTTTCAAGAATATCTTCGCTATACCAGTCGAAAGTACTCTCCTATTAATGTAAGGAATATTATTTTCGTTCAATATTCGTAAGAAATAATATTTCTTCTATATTCTGTAGTATGTAAGTAATATTATTTATTTTCATATTCCTAAATCTACACTTATTTTGATAAGTATTGCTTCTATACTCCCTGAAATTAGTAGAATATCCTTGAATTTTGCTATTCATCTAGTATTGTTTCACTGAAATATTTTTCTGAACTTTCTTATTAAATTTTAATCTTTTCACGCCGAGGTACTATTCACGGGGTACTATTCACGACAAAATTGGTTTTTTTTTTCTGTCCAAATTATTTTTGATACATGAATATCATTCTTAAATTTTACTCCACAATATATTATTATGTTGACAATTTGGACATTCTTAAACTCTGGATAAATTAAATTATAAATCTTTAATATTTATCCTTGATCTCACTTGATTGATTTCTTATATCATTGTCATCATCTTCGTGCTTATATTGTGGTGAAAGTTATTTTTGGCCAGTAGTACATAGATGGACTGTTGATTGGTATGATTATGACCAGAAATTGTGTATTGGTATAATCATAACATGTAATGTTACAGACAAATGATGTGGTGAAAGTTCTCTTTGACCCGTAGTGCATAGATGGACAGTTGTTTGGCATGATCATGACCACTTATGATAGTAACGAATATTCTTGGCCCGTAGTGCATGGATAATTCGTTGATGTGAAATATTTATTGAGTTGTGTTACAGAGATAAAATTTTGATGATGAAATTTTAAATCATAGAAGATAGTAAACATTATGCTCTACTTGACTCTTTTAATGGATTGCTTGTTTCGCTGCAGTTGTTGATCTAAACTTGTTGTCTATTGTATTCTATCAGTTTTTACACTGTTGAGGACTAAGCATAATTTATTCTATATTATCTTAGTCATAATATTTTTTACTGGGTTAGTTGAGCTCACCCTTTTCTTTCATTGTTCTCTTCAGGAAATAAGAATATAGGTGGGACTAGTCGGGGAATGGAGTGATGGTCCAATATGGTGGCTATAGTAGTCCTCACTATTCTATAAAATAATGTGATAATAATTATAATGAGGACTTATTTTGAGTTTGGATATTGTCTACGAGACAATATTTGTATTGAAACTCACAATTTACGTTTTGTCGTATTTTACACGATAGTTAATAATTGTGTAAATGAAGTTTGTATTTAAATTATGTACCATGTATTTGGCGACTCAGAATGGGTTTTATGGATCTATTTTGGGGGCGTCACAGTTGGTATCAAAACTTAGGGATTTGATTCTTGGCGGATATCTGAGGCTAGTACTAGGAGGGGAGAGACGAGTAAATCCTTCGTTAGTGTGTCCTACCTAAGTTTATTTGTTATTTAATTGGTCGGTCAGAATACAGGGATAATATGTGGCATGTCAATTAATCCTTGTTTTGTGGCAGTATTTGATAATGGCATCTGAAAACTTTGAGATAAGCAATGGAGCACATGAGACCGTTGCGACACCGCCAATTAATAACCAGGATAATGTGCATCAGGAAGACAATAATCCTCATGTAAACAACAACACCGACCAAATGATGAATGATGGGATGTTTAAGAGCTTTCTACAATTCATGCAACACCAAACGAGAGAGATTCATGTTCAAAATGCAGGTGAAAACAATGACAACTCACAGTTGGTCACTACTAAGCAATTCAAGGAGCTGGGACCGCTAGAGTTTTTGGGAAAGCCAGAGCTACTTAAGGCAAAGACGTGGATGAAGTAGATCACCAAGATATTTGATGTCTTGGGATGCTCAGAGGAGCAAAAGGTTCCCTTCACTACCTTTATGTTGTGAGGAGAGGCAGATTACTGGTGGGAATCTATAAAACGTACTCATCTTTCCACACTGAAGATGTCTTGGGAGAAGTTCTAAGAATTGTTCAACGATAATTACTTTCCAGAGAGTATTCGTCACATGAATGAGATGGAATTCATCAAGCTAGAACAAAATAATATGACCGTATCGCAATACGAGGCTAAGTTTATGGATTTATCCCTGTTTGCATCCCATTTTGTAGATAATGAAGAGCGTATGACGCAAATATTTTTGTGAGGTTTGAAGCCTGAAATTCGTTAACACCTCATTTCTGACAAACTTTATTTATATTCAGATGTTGTGAATATGACTCAGTTATTGGAGCGCGATAATGAGTCAACCCAACCAAAAGATAACAGCCGACAAAACAATAATGGTCATACCAGTGGTAACAATCATCAAAGTGGTGATAGCAAACATGGAGGAAATTATCATGCCAGAAATGGTAACCACTTCAGTAGTAATCCTGGCCAAGATAATAGAAGAAATGAGTCAAGCAGAAATTTCAAAAAGAGAAGGTTCAATGATGATGAAAAGTCAGCAACACCAACACCCATTTTTAAGGAAGGAGAATGACTACCGATCGTATGCTACAAATGCGGAGATGAGGGACACATAAGTCCAAACAGTATGCAGCAACCCAAAGTGTGTTTCAATTAATGAAAGGAAGGTCATCTAGCTCAATTTTGTTGTACAACAAAGTCAAGTACAGCTGGGATGGTGACACCAAAGGCTGTCCCAGAAAAGTCAATGTCGGTAGTTCAAGGGAGAGCATTTGTCGTGACCTCCCAAAAAACGAGGAACCCGAACGAACTTATCACGGGTAAGCTAATCATAAACTCTTACAAAGTCTATACCTTATTAGATACCGGTTCTACCCATTCTTTTATTTCACCTGTTTGTGCTCAATGTTTAAATTTAACCCTAGAGAAATTAGACTTTGACTTATCTGTTTAGACTCCGTTGGGAGAAACCTTCATTACATCCATTATTTATAAATATTATTTGATTCAAATTGACACTTTCACATTACCTATTGATCTCATATCTTTGAAAATACTTGCATTTGATGTGATTTTAGGGATTGATTGGTTAACTACTTATCATACTAAAATTGATTGCTTTCGTAAGGTTGTTAGCTTTTATATTCCTTGTGACACCCCCAAAACAGGTATACAACACCCATTCTGAGTCGTCAAATACATGGTACATAAAGCAAACTATAACATCAATAATATAAATGTCGTGTGAAATACGACAATACATACTGTGAGTTTAAATATAAATATTGTCTTCTAGACAATATCCACACGCAAATAAGTCCTCATTACAATTATTCAAACACTATTTTACAGAAATAGTGAGGACTGCTAAAACATCTTTCTAGAAACCTCTCTCCATACCCCGACTCGATCCTGCTATGTTCTCACCTCCTGAGAAGAAAAATGGAACAAAAAGGAAAAGGGTGAGCTCAACTAGCCCAGTAAAGAATATTATGACTAAGATAATATACAACAAATTATCGTTAGTCTTCAACAGGGAAAAAATCTGATAAAATATAATCGACAACAAGTTTTAGATCAACAAATACAGCGAAAATAACAATCCATTAGAAGAGTCACGTAGAGGATGAATTTTACTATTTTCTAATATTTAACATTCTATCATCAATATTTTATCCCTGTAACAACAATCAATATACATCTTTAATCATCTTTGCACTACAAGCCAAAGATATTCATTTATATCATCGGTTGGTCATGTTCATCTCAACACCTGTTCATCTTTGCACCACGGGCCAAAGATATTCATCAGTAATCATTTATCTTTGCATTACAGGCCAAAGATATTCAATCATATCATCATTAAGGACTGAGGATGATGAAAAATATTTTTAAGAACGAATCCAATGAGATAGAAGGACAAATATTAGGGATTCGTATAATAACCAATTTTGAAGCAGAATTCAAAAATAACGATCAAAATATGGATACAATCAAAGATAGTAGCCAAAATAGACATCTTGGACAAAAAGGAAAATTTTTAGTTTTTGGTGAATAGTGCCGTATTCGTGAATACTGCCGTATACGTGAATAGTAACCCCGACACAACAAGTTTCAAATTTGATTAAAAAGTTCACCAATATTTCGGCATAATGATATTGAAGAAAATAATATCATTTAAGAAAAAAATAACATCCCTTACCTCAAAATAACCATATTTCTGACTGAATTTCGAGTATAGTGCTGACAAAAACTCGCACCGTATAGCAACACTCAAAGTATACTCACAAGAATACGCTCGATAATATAGAGAGAGAAATAGAGAAAACTTATTTCTGGTGTAATTTTCAATTCTAACTTAGCCTTTTATTTATAAGAAAATGCTAGAACGCCAAAGGAGACTAAATTAATAAAATATTAATATTTACTAAATATTCAAGCCCACCACCAAGGAATCTGATTTTAGCATTTCCCACATGCCCATCTTCTAGAAAAAAATAAAAAAAACATTTTTGAAATAAAAAAATAATTAAACTTTCAAAAATCAATTATTTTGGAACCCCAGATCTTCAATAATTCACAATAAATAGCCCATTTGTCAGAAAATTTGAATCTCGCTGCTTTTTATAGGAATTTAAATTCTCTACAACTTTGCAGAAGAAAATTTTTCCAAATTCCAAACAGAAATTATCTGAAATCCACAAACGGATGATTTTTAATTCTTCCAGTCCGACAAAATACTGATAAAACATCCACAACATTAATTCCTTCAATTATATCCACATAAAATAATATATTCATTAATTATATCCACATCAAATAAATATTTCTTTATCATATGAATCAATAATTAATTTTTCTTAAATAATATTATAGAATCACAATTATGACAACCAGACCGTTCCCAGGAAAGAGGGGGCTTTTCAATAAGGATTTTTCCTTACTGGCGCGCAATTAGATGACCAAACCTCTCCTTGACAGAACTTTCTAGAAATTGCCTATAATGCTATCTAATAATATTATTCAAATAATATGAATTATTGATCTGATAATGAGAAATACTGTGCAGTGACAATTATTGAAACAATAATAATATAAACTAACAATGCATCAATTATTGAATCAATATAATAAAATAATGAACAGTAACTACTGTAACAATTATTGAGTAGTGTCTTCTTACGTACGAATCAATAATTCAACCATACTGTGCAATACCGTGTGCTATTGTACAACCACGCGTATTACTGTATTTTAACCACCAATTATCCAACAGTGTTAACGGTAAAAATTATGCCGTTATTTATAAAAATCCAAATTTGTCATTTTCTTTATCCGACTGTTATTCTGTTATGGGGCCCACAATTGACTGCGTCGTCGTACGAATATTCCCGACAAAAAGAATATTCCATGACCAAACGAATATTCCCCGACAACAATGATTATTTTATAACCACTTGTTTATTTTGTAAAAATTTTCACATTTCACCAATAACCAAAGTATTATATCAAATTAACATCTTATTATTTTAGAATAATGAATAGAGGAAAATTTAATTTATTTATAATAAGTTGGGGTCTTACAACCTCCCCTCCTTATAAAATTTCATCCTCAAAATTGACGTACGTACCTGGTGTTTCGAACAGGTGAGGGTACCTCGCTTTTATTTTCGATTCCAACTTCCATGTCATTTCCTCAATTGCATGGTTTCTCCACAAAACCTTAACTTGTGGTATAACCTTCGTGCGTAAGACATGCTCTTTCCTATCCAAAATCTCAACAGGTATCTCCTCGTATGTTAAATCTTCAGCTATCTCGTCTGGTTCTAAGGCAATAATGTGGTTCGGGTCTTTCACATATTTACGAAGCATAGATATATGGAATACATTGTGAACACGAGACATACTTAGAGGTAACGCGAGTCTATAGGCTACGTCTCCTATTCGGTCAAGAATCTCAAATGGACCAACAAATCTTGGATTGAGCTTTCCTCTCTTTCTAAATCTTGTAACTCCCTTCCATGGAGCAACACGTAACAGTACATGATCCCCAATATTAAACTCCACGTCCTTTCTATGAAGATCAACATAACTCTTTTGTCGATCTTGTGAAGAATACGTTGTCGAATCATTTGGATCTTTTCTGTAGTCATGCGTACTAATTTTGGTCCCAACAACGTTGCTTCTCCCACCACGTCCCAGCATACTGGGGATTGACACTTTCGTCCATACAATGCCTCAAATGGAGCTATTCCTATACTTGCTTGATAACTATTGTTGTAGGAGAATTCCACTAGTGGCAAGTACTTATCCCAACTTCCTTTAAAATCTAGGACACAAAGTTTTAATAGATCTTCGAGGGTTTGAATAGTCCTCTCTGATTGTCCGTCCGTTTGAGGATGGTATGCCGAACTGAATCATAAATTCGTGCCCATAGATTTCTGCAAGCTAACCCAAAATCGTGAAGTGAATCTTGGGTCACGATCCGAAACTATGGATACTGGCATGCCATGCAATCTCACAATCTTATTCACGTACATACGAGCAAGAAGTTCAAGGGAATAAGTCTCATGTATCGACAAGAAATGGGCAGACTTGGTTAATCTATCAACAATAACCCAAATAGCATTTATGCCTTGAGAAACCGTGGGAAGACCTATAACAAAATCCATTGTAATGTGTTCCCACTTCCATTCCGGAATCTCAAGTGGTTGCAATGGACCTTTTGGCATTTGATGCTCCGCCTTTACACGTTGACAAGTTAAACACCTCGAGATAAACTCCGCGATCTCTCTCTTCATATTGTTCCACAAAAATGTATGTCGAATATCATGATACATTTTGGTACTCCCAGGATGGATTACAAACGGGGTGTTGTGTGCCTCCATCATGATTCTATGCTTCAAGTCAGAATCGTTTGGAATGCAAAGTCGAGAGTTGAATCGAAATATTCCTTCTTCATCGATTCTTTCTTCTGGAATAACACCTTCTTGCACTTTCTTCTTCATTTGTATCAGCCCCAGGTCCGTAGCTTGAGAAGCTTTAACTTTATCAATTAAAGTCGGTTCTACTCGTATATTCGCCATCATCATGTGGGTCCCTGGAGTCTTTAATTCTACCTTCATCCTTTGCAAGTCATACAAAATGGGCTTTTGTGTTGACAATATTGCACTCGTACTCGCATATGATCTTCTACTCAATGCGTCAGCTACTACGTTCGCTTTTCCAGGATGATATTGAATAGTGTGATCGTAATCTTTCAACAGCTCAAGCCAACGTCGTTGCCGCATGTTGAGTTCTTTTTGGGTGAAGAAATATTTGAGGCTTTTATGGTCCGTATAAATCTCCACTTTCTCCCCGTACAAGTAGTGTCTCCATATCTTCAACGCGAATACGACTGCTGCCAACTCCAGATCATGAGTAGGATAATTCCTCTCATATTCTTTGAGTTTTCGTGAGGTATAGGCTATGACTTTCCCATGTTGCATGAGAACACATCCAAACCCCTTGCCAGAAGCATCACTGTAGATAACAAATCCATCCGAACCAGATGGTATTGTCAGAACAGGTGCCGAAATGAGTCTCCTTGTAACAACCCCAAAATAGGTCCATTCCATCCAACCCATTCTGAGTTGCCAAATACATGGTACAGAAAACAACTACAACTATATTACAAAAATTGTCGTGCAAAATACAACAACACATATGCTGTAAGTTTGTATACAAATATATATCAACTGTGACTCATGTCCCAACCGTGGACAGTACCTCTTAATGACACCTTACATAAAGGTATAGTCGAAAACTGTTTTAAAAATTAGAATCTTTGGGAAGTGCTCAAGGAAACCTTCGTACATGGGAGGCCATGCGTCTAGGTTATTATAGATATCATATGGCCACAGAATTATCCTTGGTTGACCCAATAGACCCCAAAGAAAAACAAGAAGATTACTATCATATTCTTCCCAATGGCAAGTCTTCTCCTGACATATCATTATCTCCACTGTCTCTAATTGAGAGTTATATTTCAAATAGACTCCAAGATCATATAAATAGTACTGGTAGATATACTCAGCAAGTGGATGAGCACATCCATGTCTTATAATGACACGAGGTGGTATGTCATTAGACATCTTGTATGACAGTGACAAAACACCCTTCCAAGTTAAATTCACCTCACCCTCAACATCTATAGACCACCGTTCTATTCCCTTGTTATTTCCCCGCTTGACTCAGCTACACTCGTATTACCTGAAAGGAATTGTGAAGCAAAAGGGTGAGCACAACTAGCTCAGTAAAGAATATCATGACTAAAGATAATTAAATTATCAATAGCCTTCATCAATAATAAATCAGAGCTTTAGAACATATGGTAGATGATAAAAATTTCAACCATAGTTGCAGCGGAACGAGCAATCCATTAGAAGAGTCAAATAGACTATAAAGTCTATTATCTTCTCCATGTTAAAAGTCCATCTACAATGTTTTATCCCTATAACATCAATCAACAATTCCTGTCCACAATCACATGAATAACTCATAATCGTAATTGTTGTTCTAAATTCCTTTTCTCATCCAGGACAAAGATAATTTTTATCACCTGAAACATCAAAGATCGTGGTTATACCAAATCACAGTTCATGTTCTTAATCATACTAATAAATTCATCTTTGCACTATGGCTAAAGATATACATCAATAAGTCATCTTTGCACTACAGGCCAAAGATATTCATCAACAAGTCATCTTTGCACTACAGGCCAAAGATATTCATCAACAAGTCATCTTTGCACTACAGGCCAAAGATATTCATATCTCAAAGAAATACATAATCATTTCAGAATTTATATAAACCATAATTATAACCATATATGTTGATCAATTCACCTTTGCACTTAAGCTAAAGATATTCAATTATAAATTCAATGGTCATGATCATACCAGTCACAATTCAACTTTTCACTACTGGCCAAAGAGAACCCTAGTCATGATCATACCAATAATCTACCCATCTTTACACTTCAGTGAAAGAGAATTTCAACATCAGGGTTATAAAAATGTTATATATGATAATAAAATCAATATAATCAATATATAGTTTTAATCTCCAGAGCAATATTCATAAATCAACTATAATTTAGTTAGAAAAATAAACCAATTTTGTCATGAATAGTAACTCATGAATAGTAACCCCGACATGAAAAAGTTCCAAATTTGATAAAAACTTCCAACCAATATTTCAGCATAATGATATTGAAGAAATAATATCATTTGAGAAGAAAATAACATCCTTTACTATCCCTTACCTCAAAAGAGCAGTACTTCTGACTGGAATAACGCTGAACGAACTTGCACCGTATAGCAATACTCAAAGTATACTCAAAATACTCACAAGAATACGCTCGATAATATAGAGAGAGAAAACTTCAATTTCTGGTGTGATTTTCAATTATAACCTATGCACCTATTTATAGGAAATTGCTTAGAAGACCAAAGTAGAAAATTTAATTTAATATTATTATTATTATTTCCCATGCATACCAACTGAATTCAGCCATCAACCACACATGCAAACCTTCTAGAAAAGTAATAAAAACGTTTTTCTAATTTAAATTATTTTAAACTTCCAAAAATCAATTATTTTGGAGCTTCAGAACTTCAATAATTCATAATAAATAGCCCTTTTGTCAGAAAATTCGAATCTCGCGAGTTTTTATAGGAAATTCAATTCTCTACAACTTTGCAGAAGGAAGTTTTTCCAAATTCCAAACAGAAATTGACCGAAATCCACAAACGGACGATTTTACAGGCTATAATCAAATTTCAGTCAAGAAATAGGTCTACCGACACACAAAATCTGTTTTTAATATTTATTGCAACAAAAATACTCTTTCTCCTCATAAGCTCATATATCCCACATTCATTGTAAAAATATCACCATTATTATATTATTAAAATATAATAATAAATTTAAATGAATTATTTTATCATAAAAAGATAAAATATTAATTTTCAACAATTGTCACATTAAAAATTTTCTCCATCTATATCCACATAAAATCAATATTTTCCTCATCATATAAATCAATAATTATTCACAAATGATATTACAGAATCACAATATTGACAACCAGACAGTTCCCAGGAAAGAGGGGGCTTTCCAATAAGAATTTCTCCTTACTGGCGCGCAATTAGGTGACCAAACCTCTCATTAGACAGAACTTTCTAGACATTGCCAATAATGTTATCTAATAATATTATTCAGATAATATGAATTATTGTTTCGATAATAAAAAATACTGTGTAATGACAACAACAGCAATATAAAATATCAACGCAGCAATTATTGAACCAATAAAATAAAATACTAAACAATAATTACTGTAACCATTATTGAGTAGTGCCTTCTTACGTAAGAGTCAATAATTGGTGCAATACCGTGTGCTACTGTGCAACAACGCGTATTACTTTACTTTACCCACTGGGTATTCCAACAGTGTTAACAGTAACGATTACGCCGTTATTTTTAAAACTTTAATTTGTCGTTTTCTTCATCCGACAGTTATTTTGTTACAGGGCCCACAAAAGGCTGCGCCGTCATACAAATATTCCCCGACAGAAAGAATATTCCACGACCAAACGAATATTCCCCGACAACAATGAGTATTTTATAACCACTTGCTTATTTTTGAAAAAAATTCATATATCACCCTTAACTTTAACCTTCTATCAATTTAACCATTTACTGAATTGTAATTATAAGAAAAATTGAATACTTTTATTTCATAAAATTCGGGGTCTTACACTCCTCTTGAGCTCTTGGAAGCTCTTCTCGCATTGCTCCCTCCATACGAATTTTGCATCCTTCCGAGTTAGCTGAGTTAATAGAGTAGCGATTCGATAAAATCCTTCCACGAATCTCCGATAATAACCACCTAAGCCCAGAAAGCTACGCACTTCGGTCACTGACTTTGGCTGCTCCCAACTTTTTATTGCTTCAATCTTCGCCGGGCCCACAGATACTCCATGTTTTGACACCACGTGCCCAAGGAATGCTACTTCCTCAAGCTAGAACTCCCATTTCTTCAGCTTGGCATAAATCTTGTGTTCACGAAGTCTTTGAAGTACTAGCTTCAAATGGTGCTCATGATCTTCACGGCTTTTGGAATAGATGAGGATGTCATCAATAAAGACAACAACGAATTGATCCAAATATTCCTTGAATACACGGTTCATCATATCTATGAAAACAGCTGGAGCATTAGTTATTCCAAAAGACTTGACTAAGAATTCATAATGCCCGTACCGAGTTCTGAAGGCAGTATTTAGAATATCCTCAATTTTAATCTTCAGCTGATGATATCCAGAACGAAGATCGATCTTTGAAAAGAATTGTGCTCCTTGCAACTGGTCAAACAGGTCATCAATGCGAGGTAGTGGATACCTATTCTTGATGGTGACATGGTTTAATTCTCGGTAGTCAATACAAAGTCGCATACTCCCGTCTTTCTTCTTTACGAATAAAACAGGACCACCCCAAGGAGATGTACTAGGACGAATGAAACTGATGTCTAACAATTCATGTAGTTGGACTTTTAACTCCTGAAGTTCAATAGGAGCCATTCGATATGGGGTTTTAGAAATGGGTTTTGCACCCGGTTCAAGATCAATAAAGAATTCAACTTCATGTTTTGGGGGTAGATGTGAGACCCCGAATATTTTTTATGAAATAAAATAAATTATTTTTTTATGAATAGCCCATGTGGGCGGCTGATTTGGGGGATTATTTTTATGGCTAGATTCTTTTGGTTTCTCTCTCTAAAACTTGGACGGCCTATAACAAGAGGGAGGTCGGTTTCATTTGGGGGAGACTTGTTTCGATCAACTGTTACCAAAAGTAGCCTGTGAAGGATAATTTCGATATATCACGGGTGAAAGAATAAAAGAAAAAGAACAGAGAAACGCATGTGGGCGGCTTTCTCTCTATATAACATGCTAGTTTTATTAAGGATGGGAGCCAATTTCTATACTCTCACCGATCTCTGTTCTCCCACCAAAACTCTCTTGATAAAAATATATTTCAATCTCTCCGAAATATACAAAGCTCAACTCCACGCCGGACCATAACGTTTCGGCGACGTCATGGATTTTTCATGGTTATCACCGACGTCATACTTGAGTGTGTTTTCTGGCATGACACTCGGCTGGGATATACATGCAACAAGAAGTCCGGTTAACGTCGACGATTTACTTACCCAAGACCACCGGTACACTGAGTAAACCATCAGAAGAAAACTCATCATCACCAACATTTGCCGACTGGTTCATCTCTTTCTCTCTCCACGTGAACCTAAAACACAAAATGCTTCCATATATTCTCGAGTCTTCCAATCCTCGCTGCCGTCTCGGTTGAAGGTGGTCGTGTCGTTGGATGACAGTGAGGAAGACGACCGTAACTTTTCGCCTGAGCTCAAGCTGTTCGTCGGTAACTTGCCTTTCAGTAGCAACAGCTCCGTTCTTGACGGCTTGTTTGAACGTGCTGGGAATGTTCAAATGGTTGAGACGAGTGGATGCACATTTTTGGTTTCAAGCTCTCGCAAGTGCTGTTAGCTGATACATCAATGGCAGCTTGTAATGCAGTTTTTGCAGGGTTGAATACTCTTGGTTTCATATGTTGTTCCGCACATGATTAGCTACTTTGTTGATTACTTAGTGGGGATAGAGATTTTCCCTCACGAGGGGTATATTCTTGCCGGAATTTTCGTAGCTAAGCTGATGGATACCTTAACAACCCGTCAGTGCATGCTATCTTGGGTTCGATAGTTTCAAGTTTGAGACCATACCAGAGGGCTTACCATCGTCTAATCGTGATGCAACGCAAGATCCTGCGACCCTATTCGATTCCATTCCAAAGAATTGTTTGGCTCTGTTTTGAGATCTTTTAAACAAACTCAGCTCTTCCCCGGAGGTGTCACCGGTCACGTGTATAGTAGCTGATGGAATCATGAGCTTCGTTATAGAGGCTGCTAAAGAAATTGGTGGGCCTGAGGTTCAGTTTGGACCGCTTGTGGATTCTTGGGGTATTTTCACTACCCTGAACTCATGCAAAGAGGCCTTGCTCCCTTCAAAGTTTCTGTTTATTCGATTTACGATGAAAGTGAGAAAAAGGTTCTCATTGCTTCAGAAGATGCTGGGATTTTTACATCTGGTGGTTGGCTGTTCTAAAAGCCTGTTCGGAATGACTTATAAGTTATACATGGAAGGCATTTCAGAATCTATGGGATTTTGGATACTGAAATTGATCAATTTTACAGAAAACAGAATCAAATCATGTGCTCAGGTAAGGGAAGTAAGGGAAGTTACTATGGTGGTAAGAGGATATTATTTTTTGACAGAAAAAAATAACCTGTATGCGTGGTTTACCCTATACTTGGTGGAATGACCTGTATATGCGGTTTACCCAATACTTGGTGATCTTCTTTTACTATTCCGCCTTTATATTTTTGTCGAAATATCCTGTCTGTGCTATACACCGGACCTGGTTCCATTTTATTATTCCGTATTTACGATTCTGTTGGAATATCCTGTCTGTGTGTTTTACACCGGACCTGGTTCCGTCTTTATTATTCCGCATTTATTATTCTGTTGAGAATAACCTATCTGTGCGGTTTCTATCGCATGCATGGTGATATCTTTTGTTATTCCATTCGGTATTATACTCAGTTGTTGGAATAACCTGTCTATGTGGGTTACCACATGCATGGTGAATGATCCTTTATATTCATTTCTTATTAAATTGTGGAAATAATCTCTAAGTGGATTACCGCATGGCGGTGAAAATCCATTTGCAGCTTCATATATTCTTTATTATACTGTTGGTTATTGGTTTTACAGTTGTATGTCTTTGGCCTGTAGTGCAAAGATAATATGTTGTTGAATACCTTTGTCCTGTAGTGCAAAGATGATCAGTTATTTGATAGCCTTGACCCGTAGTACGAAGATAGACAGGTGTATGACATGATCATGATCATTGGTGATACTAACGAATGTCCTTGGCACGTAGTGCGGGGATGATTCGATGATGTGGATTATTTATTTAGCTGAGTCTCAGCGATTTGTTTTATAGTTGAATATCTTTGGCACGTAGTGCAAAGGTAGACAACTGATTGGTATGATCATTGTTGTTACACTTGAATATCTTCAGCCTTTGGGGTAAGGATATTGAGTAAATGTTCTATTAAGCCTTGTGGCAAGAAGGAATTGTTAATTCATGTTATTATAAATATGAATTGTGATTTTAACTAACAGCTTTGGTGGTTCAGGTGAAGATAAGTGATGAAAGTTCTATTGGTCTTGAGTATAACAATGAACCGTTGATGAGTGTTACAGGAATGAAAAATTAACGATGGACTTTTAATCTAAGGGAGATAGTAGGCATTATGTTCTACTTGACTCTTCTAATGAATTGTTGATTCTGCTGTAATTATGGTTGAATTTTTTTATCGTATACCATATTTTCTAAATCTCTGATTTATTATTGACAAAAGATATTGATAATTTAATTATCTTTATTTTTGATATTCTTTATTAGGCTAGTCATGCTCACCCCTTTTGCTTCACAATTCCTTTCAGGTAATAAAAGTGTAGCTGGGTTGAGCGGGGATAACAGGGAAAAGAGTGACGGTCCAGATGATAGTATTAGTTAGTAGTCCTCACTATTCTGTTAACTAGTGTGACAATGAATATAACGAGGACTCTATTTGAGAATGGATATTGTCTAGAAGATAATATTTATATTTAAACTCACAGTTTATGTTTGTCGTATTGTACACGACTGCTGTATAATTAAGTTCATATTTGTATTTGTAGCGTATTTCTGGCGACTCGAAATTGGGTAATTTTGGGGGCGTCACATTTGGTATCAGAGCTTAGGGATATGGTCGCTGGCGGAGATATGAGTCTAGAATTAGGAGGGGAGAGACGAATTTTATACTTCGCTAGTGTGTGACTTACCTAAGCTGAAATTATTTACTTGATAAGTTAACAAATTTTGGTATGTCAAGTAACCTTTGTTTTGAAGGTATATTTTAGAATGATATTTAAAATACAAGAGATGAGCAATGGAAAAATTACGATGCAGAGAAAATTACCGGGAAGGTACAATCTGAAAGGAAAATAAGGTATTCTCATATCTTCGAATATCAGGTAGGTACGTAAATTTCGAGGGCAAAATTTCATAAGGAGGGGAGATTGTGAGACCCCAAATATTTTTTATGAAATAAAATAAATTATTTTTTTTATGAATAGCCCATGTGGGCGGCTGATTTGGGGGATTATTTTTATGGCTAGATTCTTTTGGTTTCTCTCTCTAAAACTTGGACGACCTATAACAAGAGGGAGGTCGGTTTCATTTGGGGGAGACTTGTTTCGATCAACTGTTACCAAAAGTAGCATGTGAAGGATAATTTCGATATATCACGGGTGAAAGAATAAAAGAAAAAGAACAGAGAAACGCATGTGGGCGGCTCTCTCTCTATATAACATGTTAGTTTTATTAAGGATGGGAGCCAATTTCTATACTCTCACCGATCTCTGTTCTCCCACCAAAACTCTCTTGATAAAAATATATTTCTATCTCTCCGAAATATACAAAGCTCAACTCCACGCCGGACCATAACTTTCCGGCGACGTCATGGATTTTTCATGGTTATCACCGACGTCATACTTGAGTGTGTTTTCTGGCATGACACTCGGCTGGGATATACATGCAACAAGATGTCCGGTTAACGTCGACGATTTACTTACCCAAGACCACCGGTACACTGAGTAAACCATCAGAAGAAAACTCATCATCACCAATATTTGCCGACTGGTTCATCTCTTTCTCTCTCCACGTGAACCTGAAACACAAAATGCTTCCAGATATTCTCGAGTCTTCCAATCCTCGCTGCCGACTAGGTTGAAGGTGGTCGTGTCGTTGGATGACAGTGAGGAAGACGACCGTAACTTTTCTCCTGAGCTCAAGCTGTTCGTCGGTAACTTGCCTTTCAGTAGCAACAGCTCCGTTCTTGCCGACTTGTTTGAACGTGCTGGGAATGTTCAAATGGTTGAGACGAGTGGATGCACATTTTTGGTTTCAAGCTCTCGCAAGTGCTGCTAGCTGATACATCAATGGCAGCTTGTAATGCAGTTTTTGCAGGGTTGAATACTCTTGGTTTCATATGTTGTTCCACACATGATTAGCTACTTTGTTGATTACTTAGTGGGGATAGAGATTTTCCCTCACGAGGGGTATATTCTTGTCGAAATTTTAGTAGCTAAGCTGATGGATACCTTAACAACCCGTCAGTGCATGCTATCTTGGGTTCGACAGTTTCAAGTTCGAGACCACACCGGAGGGCTTACTGTGACACCCCCAAATCCGGGTTACCTGACTCCCGAATTTGGTGTTCACGATCCAAATATAAATAACATTTAACTACCCATAATATATATAGATAGTAATTTTCATAAGATTTTATCAGAGTTTACTAATAATACATCACCCAGGTTCACTAACCTTAACTTTACAAACATACCCTTTGGATATACAAAAAGGGTTTACAAATACAACATAATAAATATGTTTACTCATAACTAATTTATTACAATGCCTTTGCCTTTATCCTTCGCAGCACCTCCTGCCACTTCGTCTCTAGCTGAAAAGTTTTATTTAGCAAGGGTGAGCAACTAATTTGCCCCGCAAGTTAAGACATACAATAAATGTATAAGTATTCAAATTACCAGACTATCTATTTTGATAGAATGAAACCAAAGTTCGGGGAACTTTGAAATAGCTGAACAAATTGTTATTCAATAAAAAAACTTCTCTTCTTCTACACAACACAATAATTAAATAATGAAAGAGTACAACGCTTTCAAGGTTTCTACGATATTCTAATGAATAATCAAGAATCAGTTCTACGAAATTTCCAAGTGGAATGTTTTTCCAAATTTATACTGAGTGATCTCACAAGATCTTTGAACTTATTTTCTCGGGTAGATATCAAAGATTTAATTTGATAAATACTCAGGTGTATCAGATAGCCATAAAGATTAAATCATACCCCTCTGCAAGTACAACAAGTGATCAGCTTATTATACCCTATATTATGCATAATACTCAAAACGCGCGTAAAGGTCGAATTCACGACCAGCAAAATGTTCCCTTTATATAAAAGGTTGTTCTTCTCAGTCTTGGAATCAATATTTTGATTTTACAACGAAATACTATGATTTCAAATTCTATTTGCTTCTCGATCTAGCCGAAATAATTGGCATCGACCTATCAATAATAATTGAATTCTCTTCTCTAACCTATCAAGTTCAAATAATTTTTTCGTCTTGCTAGAATAATTAGCTAAGACATTTCTCATAATAATTTGACAATAAACAGGAATTATCTGTACTGCCAATTCTAACTTCTACCGATATGAATATCCAACAACAGTAATTCTACGAATATATATTTTCTAATTAGAAAATTTAATTTCAACAATAAATCCCTGGACGTGGCTTAATCAACAATAATTAACCACCATAACAATTGAATAAATATAACTCAAGGTTGAGTTAGAGAACTTGCCTCTTCCACTGATTACAGCTACACAATATACTTATCTGCGTTTGAAAGACCTATAACCAATAATATCGGTCTAACAATTAGCACAATCATTTATAACACATAACACTGTATTTTATAGTCAAACTTTTCCTAGGCACATTACTACATAGCCACGTTAGTGTTTATAACCTATATAAACACTTATCAAGTCAAACTATATCAGTCTAATTGGACTTCGGTCCATTCTCGGTGTTCTAGTCACCCTATCCGACAATTAACACATTGATTGTCAATTAAACTTGGTTTCTAAGCTTCAATATTAATTTAGATAAGTCAATTATCAATAATAATATTTTTCGGAAGCTTTTAATAATTATCAAGCAATTATTATAATTTATAATAATTTTTCAAACACTTAAACCATTTTTAAATGATTTAATTATCAAATAATCATATCATTATTAATGTATAATAATAACATACATCCCAAAATATTAAAGTTATCATCAATAACTTAAAATATTTTTAAATCATTAATATTCTACTTAAATGACTTTTAAAATAATAAAAATCATTTTTAAATCATCACCATTAATATATAAATATTAATGAAATTATTATTCAAATATTAAAAGTCATTAATTATAACTTAAAATATTTTTAAACTATTTTTCTCATTTTTAAATGATTTTTAAATTAATAAAATCATTTTTAATTCATTTATTTAATAAATCAAATATCATTAATATTAATTTATTAATGAAAATTCACCAAAAATATTGAAAATTATCTTTTATAATTTAAAATATTTATTAATACTTTATTCTCAATTAAAATGATTTTTAAATCATTTAAATCATTTTCATCTTATTTATTTAATTTATTAATCAAATAAATATTATATCATTAATATTAAATTATTAATGAAAATTCTCCAAAAATATTAAAAGTTACATTTTATAACTCAAAATATTTTTAAATACATTTTTCTTATTTAAAATGATTTTTCATAATATTAAATCATTTTTCTCTAATTTATTTAATACATTAATTAAATAAATTAAATACCTTTAATATTTAAAAAATTATAAATATTAAAGAAAAATATTCCAATTGGTCAAAAATTATTTTTTCATAATTTAAAATAATTTTTAAAACCATTTTTGGTAATTTTTAGAATTTATTTCTATTTTTTTAATAATTTCCGAAATATTCAGAAAATAATTAAATAAATCCTTCGCTAAAGGCCTATAGCGACACTTAGCGTCGCTGTAGGTGTTCTTGAGCAACCCAGATTTTTTTCCGGCAGGCGAGGGTGCATGGTTTGACCGGCGTTATCTCACGATCGAAGCATGATCGAGGCTATCTAAAACTTTTGGCGTGTAGACAATATGTCACACTACAACATACAACCAACACTTTGGCTAAATAACATTACAACAAGGAGATCAACGCCTCCAAACTTTTTGACAAACGGATTCTGGACCCAAAATAGACTCGAGTGATCACTTTCAAACTCGATTTAGGCTATGTTCTGACCATGATTTACGTGATCTATCAACTCTAGGTTGTAGACAAAGTGTAGTACTACAACTATAAAGCAGAATAACACTAAAACATCAAACCATTAGCTAGATATATTAAGTCAAACTTGAACACGGACGTTGGCTCAAAATTTTCTGGAAAAGTGTTCTTTACAGATTCGGTCAACAGGTTTTGACCGCGTGTAACTTTTGATCTATAATAGATCTGGCTTTCATTCTTTTTGCAACTTAAAGTACACATATCAGGCTACATGTTACAAGTTTTAAACATCAAAAACACGTAACACACACGGAGTTATAAGATCTGACATTTGACTGAAAATCACAGATTTCCAGATTTTGAAAAACACTAAATTCGTGCACTTTGATGTTATGGGTTCATGATTTATCAACCCAGATCATCAATTGACACCTTATTACACATATTTGAACAATCAATTGCTACAAATAACAAGGAATTGAAGGATTTCAAAATTTAGGGTTTATACCTCTTTTGCTTTGATTTTTGATTTTGACTTTTCAATCTGTTATTGATTGATCTTTGGCTGTTTCTATGACTGGTCTACTACTGATTTTTCATGGGTTTAGTGAGAGAGAGAGTTGGTAAGAGCCAGAATGAAAAATGGCTAATTTCTTTGCATTTTCTCTCTCTAAATCTCTTTTATAATGCTCTTAAGTTGCTTGGATCTGTCCAAATCCGGCAGGCATGCATGAATTTGGCTGAGTTTTGTGTTGCAAAGTCAATAGTTGGTAAGGAGTTGGTGACCTAATAAAGTTGTTGGACAAATTTGCAAGTTAGCTCATAAAAATCCCATAAAGGGTATTATGGTCATTTCCACTTTTTCTAGATCTTCTCATTTGATGAAACCCTTAGGGTTTAGGGTTTGAACAATCTAGGGTTTAGGTTTTGTACCCTTTAGGTCTCAAAAATTCTAGTTCCCATAATTTGCAAATTTAGGGTTTAATTAGAAAAATAAATTTTCTAAACTAAAATTAGGGTTTCTAAAATAGAAATTTAACTTACAAAAATATAATTAGAGATTTCTAACCATATTTAAGTTTAATTAATACTTTAGGCATGCTAATAAAAATTAGGGTTGCCTAATTAGGATTTACAATTCCCAGTTTTAAAAATTAGGGTTCCCGGCGTACAATTAGGGTTTCTAACGGTACATTAGGGTTTCTAATCTCATATTTATGTTTAATGAATCCATTAAGTCTACCAATTAGGATTAGGGTTCCTAATTTAAGGTTTACAAATCCCCGATTTTTAAAATTAGGGTTTTCTACAACTGAGATTAGGGTTTCTAATCTCTTATCAGGGTTTAATAATATTAAAACCTATCCGATCAATTATTGATCATTAAGCTCATATAAAACAAACACATTCTTAACAATATAATTATTTTAATTATATTTCTATCGAATCCCTATCCGAAAATTAGGGTTAGGGTTTCTAAAGTTGTTAAGCACAACTCTACTCTATTTTCTCAGTCAATACACAAATTGACTAATTTTCAAAATTCGTATCACAGATACACAGTACTTTATTAACAGTCAATGTTAATAATAATAATAAAAAATTTATTCGCAATTTTTTAATTATTCGAAATCTCGGGTTATCACATTCACCCCTCCTTAAAAGGATTCCGTCCTCGGAATCACCGCTTTCTTATTCTCTACAATCTTTTAAAGTTGTATCATCAATTCATTTTATCAACACAATGTAAATTTGTGTTTCAATTTCTAACCTGTGACTTGAATCTATAAAAGAAAACAGTTCACAGAATATTTAACTCGTATTTCTCGCGTAATTAAATTTTCTAAACAAAATCGTTACCTGCTGCCACCTCTTAAGTAGCCACTGCATCATGCGCCGTCATGTTAAATGTACGGGCAGTGGGTCTTCCTGGCTGTGCAGGTCCTCGGATTGCCAAGGTTCCACCACCGGGTCCCTTGTTGGCGCTTTCCTACTCCATATTCTTCTTCGGACAGTTTCTTACCAGATGATCAGTCGATCCACAGGCATAGCAACTTTGTATCTTCTTCGGGCTGGGACAATTTGGCGACATATGCCCCTCTTGTCCACAGTTGTAACAAACCCCCTTCTTCTTCAAACAAACTCCCGCATGATTTTTTCCACAATTTGCACAAGGCTCTCCTCCTTTCCTATTCCCTTCAGCTAATTTGCTACCCGATTAGGTAATCTCACTCCACTTCCTTTTATTCGGATTACTACCACCACTGCTTCCACCTTCATTGGTATTCTTCTTCTTCTCCTGATGAAAACGAGATGCAGCCTCGCTTCCTCCTTCAGCAATTAAAGCTTTCTCCAGTAGAGCCGCAAAAGTGTTGATCTACAGCACCGCTACTTTGTTGTAAATTCCCGGCTTCAATCCGTTCTCAAATCTTCTTGCTTTTCTTGCTTCTGTATCCACCTGATGAGGTGCAAATCGCACCAATTCGTTGAATTTAGCAGCATACTCCGAAACAGACAAATTCTCCTGCTTAAGTTCCAAGAACTTAACTTCCATCCGAGATTGCATACTCGGCGAGAAGTAGTTCTCAAAGAACAATTCTTTAAATCGTGTCCACGTCACCACCGCTGTACCAGCTCTTGCTTGGTTCGTCTCCCACCAATAATTGGCTTCTCCTTTCATTAGATATGTTGCGAACGCTGTCTTTTGTTCTTCCGCCACTCGCGCAATCACGAACGCTTTCTCCATCTCTTTCACCCAAGTTTGGGCTTCGATCGGATCTGTAGTCCCCTTGAATTCCGGCGGTCCTACCGCTTTAAAATCTTTAAAATTAGCCAATCCGTCGGCTGGCTGATTCCTTGGTCTTCCCCTGGCTGAAGCCCTATTTTCCATAGCTTGGGCCAGCATATCCACAAAATTCTGCATCGGGTCCACTTGACCTTCTTCGTTATTCACTGATTGTTCTTCTCTTTGGTTTCGATTATGTCGTCTTGGCGGCATGATCCGATTTAAATAAAAATCTTATATTAATATTCTTATTCTACACAAATTCTTAACACAATAAGAATTCAACACATAATTCTCAAGTAATCACATATTTATTCAAATAGCACATAGTACATTTAGTACTTAACACATATTATTATCCTTTTAAAATTATTTTAGGATTAATCATACCCAACTTTACAAAAGTTGCAATTCTCCAACTTTACACTAAAAGTTAACATTCTCCAATTTCACATTACTATTTCCAGTTCATAAAACCACACTTATGACTTCATAACCTGGCCACAATTATATGAGTTTACGAACTTACCCTAGTATGACCTTTGGCGTCCGTTCGCTGAGGGGTTCATAACATTTCATATAACTATGAGTCAAGAATGCCACATAAGTATGAGTTTTAAGAACACACAATTTCATTTTAATCTTATATTCATATAGAAAATAAAGATTTTATTCATACAAATATATATTTACATATGTTTAAACACCGTTCTTGATATTACATATCTTAATATCAGAAACTTCTACCAAAAGATACTATTACATATATCTAATTGTCTACCGACCACTCCCTTCACCAGTCTTCTTCTTGCTGGGACACTTGTTAAATCCGTGACCCGTTTGCCCATATGAAAAACACTTCCTAAAATTTGGCTTAGGACAATGCAAAGAGATATGTCCTTCCTGCTTGCAGTTAAAACATACATTCTTCCACATCATACATTCTCCAGCGTGAGTCTTTCCACACTTGATACAAGCTTGCTTCTTCTTTGGACTTGTCTTCTCGGAATTAAGGCTGTCGTTGTCCCTCTTCCTCTTTTTCTTGTCCTTCTTACTGGTTCCCTCAGATGATCCATCACCTTCAGCCTTCATCTTCTCCACCTGCGTCTTCATCTCGTTCCGTTCTTCAGTCATTTCACGCAATGCCCGCTCCGTCTTCCACAACTCCTCCAAGAGAAATACCTTGCTTCGGAGTTCCTGAACTTCCACAGATAGCTGATCTTGTTCACCAACCTTGATCTTATTCTTTAGTTCCACCTTAACTGGCTCAGACTTTGCCTCCTCATCACCACTCAGATACATCTCGGGATAATCGTCATGATCACTCCCAAGATTAACCATTGGTTCATCTTCTCCCAACTTCTCAACAGATTTGCTTTGCGCTGGCACCCCGGCTACTGGCACTGGTGCAACATCCGCTAGCATCACCGCACTCTTTTCACCTTCTTCAGACATCCTACAAGCAGTTTAAACAACTTGATTAGTACTTTACTAGTACAACATTCTCACACTATGTGTCCACATTTCTCACTATCGATACACTTCTGCAATCCCTCACTTAGTACTCTAAATGAATATTCTCTATCTCGTTTACGGTTATAATCCTAGGGTTTTTCCCCACCCTACTTAAGGTTTATAACTTACAGCTCCACTACCAGCTGGTGACACCTTGGTCACAACAGCTCTGATACCAACCTGTGACACCCCCAAATCCGGGTTACCTGACTCCCGAATTTGGTGTTCACGATCCAAATATAAATAACATTTAACTACCCATAATATATATAGATAGTAGTTTTCATAAGATTTTATCAGAGTTTACTAATAATACATCACCCAGGTTCACTAACCTTAACTTTACAAACATACCCTTTTGATATACAAAAAGGGTTTACAAATATAACATAATAAATATGTTTACTCATAACTAATTTATTACAACGCCTTTGCCTTTATCCTTCGCAGCACCTCCTGCCACTTCGTCTCTAGCTGAAAAGTTTTATTTAGCAAGGGTGAGCAACTAATTTGCCCCGCAAGTTAAGACATACAATAAATGTATAAGTATTCAAATTACCAGACTATCTATTTTGATAGAATGAAACCAAAGTTCGGGAAAATTTGAAATAGCTGAACAAATTGTTATTCAATAACAAAACTTCTCTTCTTCTACACAACACAATAATTCAATAATGAAAGAGTACAACGCTTTCAAGGTTTCTACGATATTCTAATGAATAATCAAGAATCAATTCTACGAAATTTCCAAGTGGAATGTTTTTCCAAATTTATACTGAGTGATCTCACAAGATCTTTGAACTTATTTTCTCGGGTAGATATCAAAGATTTACTTTGATAAATACTCAGGTGTATCAGATAGCCATAAAGATTAAATCATACCCCTTTGCAAGTACAACAAGTGATCAACTTATTATACCCTATATTATGCATAATACTCAAAACGCGCGCAAAGGTCGAATTCACGACCAACAAAATGTTCCCTTTATATAAAAGGTTGTTCTTCTCAGTCTTGGAATCAATATTTTGATTTTACAACGAAATACTATGATTTCAAATTCTATTTGCTTCTCGATCTAGCCGAAATATTTGGCATCGACTTATCAATAATAATTGAATTCTCTTCTCTAACCTATCAAGTTCAAACAAATTTTTCGTCTAGCTAGAATAATTAGCTAAGACATTTCTCATAATAATTTGACAATAAACAGGAATTATCTGTACTGCCAATTCTAACTTCTACCGATATGAATATCCAACAACAGTAATTCTACGAATATATATTTTCTAATTAGAAAATTTAATTTCAACAATAAATCCCTGGACGTGGCTTAATCAACAATAATTAACCACCATAACAATTGAATAAATATAACTCAAGGTTGAGTTAGAGAACTTGCCTCTTCCGCTGATTACAGCTACACAATATACTTATCTGCGTTTGAAAGACCTATAACCAATAATATCGGTCTAACAATTAGCACAATCATTTATAACACATAACACTGTATTTTACAGTCAAACTGTTCCTAGGCACATTACCACATAGCCACGTTAGTGTTTATAACCTATATAAACACTTATCAAGTCAAAATATATCAGTCTAATTGGACTTCGGTCCATTCTCGGTGTTCTAGTCACCCTATCCGACAATTAACACATTGATTGTCAATTAAACTTGGTTTCTAAGCTTCAATATTAATTTAGATAAGTCAATTATCAATAATAATATTTTTCGGAAGCTTTTAATAATTATCAAGCAATTATTATAATTTATAAAAAATTTTCAAACACTTAAACCATTTTTAAATGATTTAATTATCAAATAATCATATCATTATTAATGTATAATAATAACATACATCCCAAAATATTAAAGTTATCATCAATAACTTAAAATATTTTTAAATCATTAATATTCTACTTAAATGACTTTTAAAATAATAAAAATCATTTTTAAATCATCACCATTAATATATAAATATTAATGAAATTATTATCCAAATATTAAAAGTCATTAATTATAACTTAAAATATTTTTAAACTATTTTTCTCATTTTTAAATGATTTTTAAATCAATAAAATCATTTTTAATTCATTTATTAAATAAATCAAATATCATTAATATTAATTTATTAATGAAAATTCTCCAAAAATATTGAAAATTATCTTTTATAATTTAAAATATTTATTAATACTTTATTCTCAATTAAAATGATTTTTAAATCATTTAAATCATTTTCATCTTATTTATTTAATTTATTAATCAAATAAATATTATATCATTAATATTAAATTATTAATGAAAATTCTCCAAAAATATTAAAAGTTATATTTTATAACTCAAAATATTTTTAAATACATTTTTCTTATTTAAAATGATTTTTCATAATATTAAATCATTTTTTTCTAATTTATTTAATACATTAATTAAATAAATTAAATACCTTTAATATTTAAATAATTATAAATATTAAAGAAAAATATTCCAATTGGTCAAAAATTATTTTTCATAATTTAAAATAATTTTTAAAACCATCTTTGGTAATTTTTAGAATTTATTTCTATTTTTTTAATAATTTTCGAAATATTCAGAAAATAATTAAATAAATCCGTCGCTAAAGGCCTATAGCGACACTTAGCGTCGCTGTAGGTGTTCTTGAACAACCCAGATTTTTTTCCGGCAGGCGAGGGTGCATGGTTTGACCGGCGTTATCTCACGATCGAAGCATGATCGAGGCTATCTAAAACTTTTGGCGTGTAGACAATATGTCACACTACAACATACAACCAACACTTTGGCAAAATAACATTACAACAAGGAGATCAACGCCTCCAAACTCTCTGACAAATGGATTCTGGACCCAAAACAGACTCGAGTGATCACTTTCAAACTCGATTTAGGCTATGTTCTGACCATGATTTACGTGATCTATCAACTCTAGGTTGTAGACAAAGTGTAGTACTACAACTATAAAGCAGAATAACACTAAAACATCAAACCATTAGATAGATATATTCGGTCAAACTTGAACACGGACGTTGGCTCAAAATTTTCAGGAAAAGTGTTCTTTACAGATTCGGTCAACGGGTTTTGACCGCGTGTAACTTTTGATCTATAATAGATCTGGCTTTCATTCTTTTTGAAACTTAAAGTACAAATATCAGGCTACATGTTACAAGTTTTAAACATCAAAAACACGTAACACACACGGAGTTATAAGATCTGACATTTGACTGAAAATCACAGATTTCCAGATTTCCAGATTTTGAAAAACACTAAATTCGTGCACTTTGATGTTATGGGTTCATGATTTATCAACCCAGATCATCAATTGACACCTTATTAAAAATATTTGAACAATCAATTGCAACAAATAACAAGGAATTGAAGGATTTCAAAATTTAGGGTTTATACCTCTTTTGCTTTGATTTTTGATTCTGACTTTCCAATCAGTTATTGATTGATATTTGGCTGTTTCTATGACTGGTCTACTACTGATTTTTCATGGGTTTAGTGAGAGAGAGAGTTGGTAAGAGCTAGAATGAAAAATGGCTAATTTCTTTGCATTTTCTATCTCTAAATCTCTTTTATAATGCTCTTAAGTTGCTTGGATCTGTCCAAATCCGGCAGGCATGCATGAATTTGGCTGAGTTTTGTGTTGCAAAGTCAATAGTTGGTAAGGAGTTGGTGACCTAATAAAGTTGTTGGACAAATTTGCAAGTTAGCTCATAAAAATCCCATAAAGGGTATTATGGTCATTTCCACTTTTTCTAGATCTTCTCATTTGATGAAACCCTTAGGGTTTAGGGTTTGAACAATCTAGGGTTTAGGTTTTGTACCCTTTAGGTCTCAAAAATTCTAGTTCCCACAATTTGCAAATTTAGGGTTTAATTAGAAAAATAAATTTTCTAAACTAAAATTAGGGTTTCTAAAATAGAAATTTAACTTACAAAATTATAATTAGAGATTTCTAACCATATTTAAGTTTAATTAATACTTTAGGCATGCTAATAAAAATTAGGGTTGCCTAATTAGGATTTACAATTCCCAGTTTTAAAAATTAGGGTTCCCGGCGTACAATTAGGGTTTCTAACGGTACATTAGGGTTTCTAATCCTGAGATTATGGTTTCTAATCTCATATTTATGTTTAATGAATCCATTAAGTCTACCAATTAGGATTAGGGTTCCTAATTTAAGGTTTACAAATCCCCGATTTTTAAAATTAGGGTTTTCTACAACTGAGATTAGGGTTTCTAATCTCTTATCAGGGTTTAATAATATTAAAACCTATCCGATCAATTATTGATCATTAAGATCATATAAAACAAACACATTCTTAACAATATAATTATTTTAATTATATTTTCTACCGAATCCCTATCCGAAAATTAGGGTTAGGGTTTCTAAAGTTGTTAAGCACAACTCTACTCTATTTTCTCAGTCAATACACAAATTGACTAATTTTCAAAATTTGTATCACAGATACACAGTACTTTATTAACAGTCAATGTTAATAATAATAATAAAAAATTTATTCGCTATTTTTTAATTATTCAAAATCTCGGGTTATCACATTCACCCCTCCTTAAAAGGATTCCGTCCTCGGAATCACCGCTTTCTTATTCTCTACAATCTTTTAAAGTTGTATCATCAATTCATTTTATCAACACAATGTAAATTTATGTTTCAATTTCTAACCTGTGACTTGAATCTATAAAAGAAAACAGTTCACAGAATATTTAACTCGTATTTCTCGCGTAATTAAATTTTCTAAACAAAATCGTTACCTGCTGCCACCTCTTGAGTAGCCACTGCATCATGCGCCGTCATGTTAAATGTACGGGCAGTTGGTCTTCCTGGCTGTGCAGGTCCTCGGATTGCCAAGGTTCCACCACCGGGTCCCTTGTTGGCGTTCTCCTACTCCATATTCTTCTTCGGACAGTTTCTTACCAGGTGACCAGTCGATCCACATGCATAGCAACCTTGTATCTTCTTCGGGCTGGGACAATTTGGCGACATATGCCCCTCTTATCCACAGTTATAACAAACCCCCTTCTTCTTCAAACAAACTCCCGCATGATTTTTTCCACAATTTGCACAAGGCTCTCCTCCTTTCTATTCCCTTCAGCTAATTTGCTACCCGATTGGGTAATCTCACTCCACTTCCTTTTATTCGGATTACTACCACCACTGCTTCCACCTTCATTGGTATTCTTCTTCTTCTCCTGATGAAAACGAGATGCAGCCTCGCTTCCTCCTTCAGCAATTAAAGCTTTCTCCAGTAGAGCCGCAAAAGTGTTGATCTGCAGCACCGCTACTTTGTTGTACATTCCCGGCTTCAATTCGTTCTCAAATCTTCTTGCTTTTCTTGCTTCTGTATCCACCTGATGAGGTGCAAATCGTGCCAATTCGTTGAATTTAGCAGCATACTCCGAAACAGACAAATTCTCCTGCTTAAGTTCCAAGAACTTAACTTCCATCCGAGATTGCATACTCGGCGAGAAGTAGTTCTCAAAGAACAATTCTTTAAATCGTGTCCACGTCACCACCGCTGTACCAGCTCTTGCTTGGTTCGTCTCCCACCAATAATTGGCTTCTCCTTTCATTAGATATGTTACGAACGCTGTCTTTTGTTCTTCCACCACTCGCGCAATCACGAACGCTTTCTCCATCTCTTTCACCCAAGTTTGGGCTTCGATCGGATCTGTAGTCCCCTTGAATTCCGGCGGTCCTACCGCTTTAAAATCTTTAAAATTAGACAATCCATCGGCTGACTGATTCCTTGGCCTTCCCCTGGCTGAAGCCCTATTTTCCATAACTTGGGCCAGCATATCAACAAAATTCTGCATCGGGTCCACTTGACCTTCTTCGTTATTCACTGATTGTTCTTCTCTTTGGTTTCGATTATGTCGTCTTGGCGGCATGATCTGATTTAAATAAAAATCTTATATTAATATTCTTATTCTACACAAATTCTTAACACAATAAGAATTCAACACATAATTCTCAAGTAATCACATATTTATTCAAATAGCACATAGTACATTTGGTACTTAACACATATTATTATCCTTTTAAAATTATTTTAGGATTAATCATACCCAACTTTACAAAAGTTGCAATTCTCCAACTTTACACTAAAAGTTAACATTCTCCAATTTCACATTACTATTTCCAGTTCATAAAACCACACTTATGACTTCATAACCTGGCCACAATTATATGAGTTTACGAACTTACCCTAGTCTGACCTTTGGCGTCCGTTCGCTGAGGGGTTCATAACATTTCATATAACTATGAGTCAAGAATGCCACATAAGTATGAGTTTTAAGAACACACAATATCATTTTAATCTTATATTCATATAGAAAATAAAGATTTTATTCATACAAACATATATTTACATATGTTTAAACACCGTTCTTGATATTACATATCTTAATATCAGAAACTTCTACCAAAAGATACTATTACATATATCTAATTGTCTACCGACCACTCCCTTCACCAGTCTTCTTCTTGCTGGGACACTTGTTAAATCCGTGACCCGTTTGCCCACATGAAAAACACTTCCTCAAATTTGGCTTAGGACAATGCAAAGAGATATGTCCTTCCTGCTTGCAGTTGAAGCATACATTCTTCCACATCATACATTCTCCAGCGTGAGTCTTTCCACACTTGATACAAGCTTGCTTCTTCTTTGGACTTGTCTTCTCAGAATTAGGGCTGTCGTTGTCCCTCTTCCTCTTTTTCTTGTCCTTCTTACTGGTTCCCTCAGATGATCCACCACCTTCAGCCTTCATCTTCTCCACCTGCGCCTTCAGCTCGTTCCGTTCTTCAGTCATTTCACGCAATGCCCGCTCCGTCTTCCAAAACTCCTCCAAGAGAAATACCTTGTTTCGGAGTTCCTGAACTTCCACAGATAGCTGATCTTGTTCACCAACCTTGATCTTATTCTTCAGTTCCACCTTAACTGGCTCAGACTCTGCCTCCTCATCATCACTCAGATACATCTCGGGATAATCGTCATGATCACTCTCAAGATTAACCATTGGTTCAACTTCTCCCAACTTCTCAACAGATTCTCTTTGCGCTGGCACCCCGGCTACTGGCACTGGTGCAACAGCCGCTAGCATCTCCGCACTCTTTTCACCTTCTTCAGACATCCTACAAGCAGTTTAAACAACTTGATTAGTACTTTACTAGTACAACATTCTCACACTATGTGTCCACATTTCTCACTATCGATACACTTCTGCAATCCCTCACTTAGTACTCTAAATGAATATTCTCTATCTCGTTTACGGTTATAATCCTAGGGTTTTTCCCCACCCCACTTAAGGTTTATAACTTACAGCTCCACTACCAGCTGGTGACACCTTGGTCACTACTGCTCTGATACCAACATGTGACAACCCCAAATCCGGGTTACCTGACTCCCGAATTTGGTGTTCACGATCCAAATATAAATAACATTTAACTACCCATAATATATATAGATAGTAATTTTCATAAGATTTTATCAGAGTTTACTAATAATACATCACCTAGGTTCACTAACCTTAACTTTACAAACATACCCTTTGGATATACAAAAAGGGTTTACAAATACAACATAATAAATATGTTTACTCATAACTAATTTATTACAACGCCTTTGCCTTTATCCTTCGCAGCACCTCCTGCCACTTCGTCTCTAGCTGAAAAGTTTTATTTAGCAAGGGTGAGCAACTAATTTGCCCCGCAAGTTAAGACATACAATAAATGTATAAGTATTCAAATTACCAGACTATCTATTTTGATAGAATGAAACCAAAGTTCGGGGAACTTTGAAATAGCTGAACAAATTGTTATTCAATAACAAAACTTCTCTTCTTCTACACAACACAATAATTCAATAATGAAAGAGTACAACGCTTTCAAGGTTTCTACGATATTCTAATGAATAATCAAGAATCAATTCTACGAAATTTCCAAGTGGAATGTTTTTCCAAATTTATACTGAGTGATCTCACAAGATCTTTGAACTTATTTTCTCGGGTAGATATCAAAGATTTACTTTGATAAATACTCAGGTGTATCAGATAGCCATAAAGATTAAATCATACCCCTCTGCAAGTACAACAAGTGATCAACTTATTATACCCTATATTATGCATAATACTCAAAACGCGCGCAAAGGTCGAATTCACGACCAGCAAAATGTTCCCTTTATATAAAAGGTTGTTCTTCTCAGTCTTGGAATCAATATTTTGATTTTACAACGAAATACTATGATTTCAAATTCTATTTGCTTCTCGATCTAGCCGAAATAATTGGCATCGACCTATCAATAATAATTGAATTCTCTTCTCTAACCTATCAAGTTCAAACAAATTTTTCGTCTAGCTAGAATAATTAGCTAAGACATTTCTCATAATAATTTGACAATAAACAGGAATTATCTGTACTGCCAATTCTAACTTCTACCGATATGAATATCCAACAACAGTAATTCTACGAATATATATTTTCTAATTAGAAAATTTAATTTCAACAATAAATCCCTGGACGTGGCTTAATCAACAATAATTAACCACCATAACAATTGAATAAATATAACTCAAGGTTGAGTTAGAGAACTTGCCTCTTCCGCTGATTATAGCTACACAATATACTTATCTGCGTTTGAAAGACCTATAACCAATAATATCGGTCTAACAATTAGCACAATCATTTATAACACATAACACTGTATTTTACAGTCAAACTTTTCCTAGGCACATTACCACATAGCCACGTTAGTGTTTATAACCTATATAAACACTTATCAAGTCAAACTATATCAGTCTAATTGGACTTCGGTCCATTCTCGGTGTTCTAATCACCCTATCCGACAATTAACACATTGATTGTCAATTAAACTTGGTTTCTACGCTTCAATATTAATTTAGATAACTCAATTATCAATAATAATATTTTTCGGAAGCTTTTAATAATTATCAAGCAATTATTATAATTTATAAAAATTTTTCAAACACTTAAACCATTTTTAAATGATTTAATTATCAAATAATCATATCATTATTAATGTATAATAATAACATACATCCCAAAATATTAAAGTTATCATCAATAACTTAAAATATTTTTAAATCATTAATATTCTACTTAAATGACTTTTAAAATAATAAAAATCATTTTTAAATCATCACCATTAATATATAAATATTAATGAAATTATTATTCAAATATTAAAAGTCATTAATTATAACTTAAAATATTTTTAAACTATTTTTCTCATTTTTAAATGATTTTTAAATCAATAAAATCATTTTTAATTCATTTATTTAATAAATCAAATATCATTAATATTAATTTATTAATGAAAATTCACCAAAAATATTGAAAATTATCTTTTATAATTTAAAATATTTATTAATACTTTATTCTCAATTAAAATGATTTTTAAATCATTTAAATCATTTTCATCTTATTTATTTAATTTATTAATCAAATAAATATTATATCATTAATATTAAATTATTAATGAAAATTCTCCAAAAATATTAAAAGTTACATTTTATAACTCAAAATATTTTTAAATACATTTTTCTTATTTAAAATGATTTTTCATAATATTAAATCATTTTTCTCTAATTTATTTAATACATTAATTAAATAAATTAAATACCTTTAATATTTAAAAAATTATAAATATTAAAGAAAAATATTCCATTGGTCAAAAATTATTTTTCATAATTTAAAATAATTTTTAAAACCATCTTTGGTAATTTTTAGAATTTATTTCTATTTTTTTAATAATTTCTGAAATATTCAGAAAATAATTAAATAAATCCGTCGCTAAAGGCCTATAGCGACACTTAGCGTCGCTGTAGGTGTTCTTGAACAACCCAGATTTTTTTCCGGCAGGCGAGGGTGCATGGTTTGACCGGCGTTATCTCACGATCGAAGCATGATCGAGGCTATCTAAAACTTTTGGCGTGTAGACAATATGTCACACTACAACATACAACCAACACTTTGGCAAAATAACATTACAACAAGGAGATCAACGCCTCCAAACTTTCTGACAAATGGATTCTGGACCCAAAACAGACTCGAGTGATCACTTTCAAACTCGATTTAGGCTATGTTCTGACCATGATTTACGTGATCTATCAACTCTAGGTTGTAGACAAAGTGTAGTACTACAACTATAAAGCAGAATAACACTAAAACATCAAACCATTAGCTAGATATATTCGGTCAAACTTGAACACGGACGTTGGCTCAAAATTTTCAGGAAGTGTTCTTTACAGATTCGGTCAACGGGTTTTGACCGCGTGTAACTTTTGATCTATAATAGATCTGGCTTTCATTCTTTTTGCAACTTAAAGTACAAATATCAGGCTACATGTTACAAGTTTTAAACATCAAAAACACGTAACACACACGGAGTTATAAGATCTGACATTTGACTGAAAATCACAGATTTCCAGATTTCTAGATTTTGAAAAACACTAAATTCGTGCACTTTGATGTTATGGGTTCATGATTTATCAACCCAGATCATCAATTGACACCTTATTACACATATTTGAACAATCAATTGCAACAAATAACAAGGAATTGAAGGATTTCAAAATTTAGGGTTTATACCTCTTTTGCTTTGATTTTGATTCTGACTTTCCAATCTGTTATTGATTGATCTTTGGCTGTTTCTATGACTGGTCTACTACTGATTTTTCATGGGTTTAGTGAGAGAGAGAGTTGGTAAGAGCTAGAATGAAAAATGGCTAATTTCTTTGCATTTTCTATCTCTAAATCTCTTTTATAATGCTCTTAAGTTGCTTGGATCTGTCCAAATCCGGCAGGCATGCATGAATTTGGCTGAGTTTTGTGTTGCAAAGTCAATAGTTGGTAAGGAGTTGGTGACCTAATAAAGTTGTTGGACAAATTTGCAAGTTAGCTCATAAAAATCCCATAAAGGGTATTATGGTCATTTCCACTTTTTCTAGATCTTCTCATTTGATGAAACCCTTAGGGTTTAGGGTTTGAACAATCTAGGGTTTAGGTTTTGTACCCTTTAGGTCTCAAAAATTCTAGTTCCCACAATTTGCAAATTTAGGGTTTAATTAGGAAAATAAATTTTCTAAACTAAAATTAGGGTTTCTAAAATAGAAATTTAACTTACAAAAATATAATTAGAGATTTCTAACCATATTTAAGTTTAATTAATACTTTAGGCATGCTAATAAAAATTAGGGTTGCCTAATTAGGATTTACAATTCCCAGTTTTAAAAATTAGGGTTCCCGGCGTACAATTAGGGTTTCTAACGGTACATTAGGGTTTCTAATCTCATATTTATGTTTAATGAATCCATTAAGTCTACCAATTAGGATTAGGGTTCCTAATTTAAGGTTTACAAATCCCCAATTTTTAAAATTAGGGTTTTTTACAACACATTAGGGTTTTCTACAACTGAGATTAGGGTTTCTAATCTCTTATCAGGGTTTAATAATATTAAAACCTATCCGATCAATTATTGATCATTAAGCTCATATAAAACACATTCTTAACAATATAATTATTTTAATTATATTTTCTACCGAATCCCTATCCGAAAATTAGGGTTAGGGTTTCTAAAGTTGTTAAGCACAACTCTACTCTATTTTCTCAGTCAATACACAAATTGACTAATTTTCAAAATTCGTATCACAGATACACAATACTTTATTAACAGTCAATGTTAATAATAATAATAAAAAATTTATTCGCAAATTTTTAATTATTCGAAATCTCGGGTTATCACATTCACCCCTCCTTAAAAGGATTCCGTCCTCGGAATCACCGCTTTCTTATTCTCTACAATCTTTTAAAGTTGTATCATCAATTCATTTTATCAACACAATGTAAATTTGTGTTTCAATTTCTAACCTGTGACTTGAATATATAAAAGAAAACAGTTCACAGAATATTTAACTCGTATTTCTCGCGTAATTAAATTTTCTAAACAAAATCGTTACCTGCTGCCACCTCTTGAGTAGCCACTGCATCATGCGCCGTCATGTTAAATGTACGGGCAGTTGGTCTTCCTGGCTGTGCAGGTCCTCAGATTGCCAAGGTTCCACCACCGGGTCCCTTGTTGGCGCTTTCCTTCTCCATATTCTTCTTCGGACAGTTTCTTACCAGATGATCAGTTGATCCACATGCATAGCAACCTTGTATCTTCTTCGGGCTGGGACAATTTGGCGACATATGCCCCTCTTGTCCACAGTTGTAACAAACCCCTTTCTTCTTCAAACAAACTCCCGCATGATTTTTTCCATAATTTGCACAAGGCCCTCCTCCTTTCCTATTCCCTTCAGCTAATTTGCTACCCGATTGGGTAATCTCACTCCACTTCCTTTTATTCGGATTACTACCACCACTGCTTCCACCTTCATTGGTATTCTTCTTATCCTCCTGATGAAAACGAGATGCAGCCTCGCTTCCTCCTTCATCAATTAAAGCTTTCTCCAGTAGAGCCGCAAAAGTGTTGATCTGCAGCACCGCTACTTTGTTGTAAATTCCCGGCTTCAATCCGTTCTCAAATCTTCTTGCTTTTCTTGCTTCTGTATCCACCTGATGAGGTGCAAATCGCGCCAATTCGTTGAATTTAGCAGCATACTCCGAAACAGACAAATTCTCCTGCTTAAGTTCCAAGAACTTAACTTCCATCCGAGATTGCATACTCGGCGAGAAGTAGTTCTCAAAGAACAATTCTTTAAATCGTGTCCACGTCACCACCGCTGTACCAGCTCTTGCTTGGTTCGTCTCCCACCAATAATTGGCTTCTCCTTTCATTAAATATGTTGCGAACGCTGTCTTTTGGTCTTCCGCCACTCGTGCAATCACGAACGCTTTCTCCATCTCTTTCACCCAAGTTTGGGCTTCGATCGGATCTGTAGTCCCCTTGAATTCCGGCGGTCCTACCGCTTTAAAATCTTTAAAATTAGCCAATCCGTCGGCTGGCTGATTCCTTGGTCTTCCCCTGGCTGAAGCCCTATTTTCCATAGCTTGGGCCAGCATATCCACAAAATTCTGCATCGGGTCCACTTGACCTTCTTCGTTATTCACTGATTGTTCTTCTCTTTGGTTTCGATTATGTCGTCTTAGCGGCATGATCTGATTTAAATAAAAATCTTATATTAATATTCTTATTCTACACAAATTCTTAACACAATAAGAATTCAACACATAATTCTCAAGTAATCACATATTTATTCAAATAGCACATAGTACATTTAGTACTTAACACATATTATTATCCTTTTAAAATTATTTTAGGATTAATCATACCCAACTTTACAAAAGTTGCAATTCTCCAACTTTACACTAAACGTTAACATTCTCCAATTTCACATTACTATTTCCAGTTCATAAAACCACACTTATGAGTTCATAACCTGGCCACAATTATATGAGTTTATGAACTTACCCTAGTCTGACCTTTGGCGTCCGTTCGCTGAGGGGTTCATAACATTTCATATAACTATGAGTCAAGAATGCCACATAAGTATGAGTTTTAAGAACACACAATTTCATTTTAATCTTATATTCATATAGAAAATAAAGATTTTATTCATACAAACATATATTTACATATGTTTAAACACCGTTCTTGATATTACATATCTTAATATCAGAAACTTCTACCAAAAGATACTATTACATATATCTAATTGTCTACCGACCACTCCCTTCACCAGTCTTCTTCTTGCTGGGACACTTGTTGAATCCGTGACCCGTTTGCCCACATGAAAAACACTTCCTCAAATTTGGCTTAGGACAATGAAAAGAGATATGTCCTTCCTGCTTGCAGTTGAAGCATACATTCTTCCACATCATACATTCTCCAGCGTGAGTCTTTCCACACTTGATACAAGCTTGCTTCTTCTTTGGACTTGTCTTCTTAGAATTAGGGCTGTCGTTGTCCTTCTTCCTCTTTTTCTTGTCCTTCTTACTGGTTCCCTCAGATGATCCATCACCTTCATCCTTCATCTTCTCCACATGCGCCTTCATCTCGTTCCGTTCTTCAGTCATTTCACGCAATGCCCGCTCCGTCTTCCACAACTCCTCCAAGAGAAATACCTTGCTTCGGAGTTCCTGAACTTCCACAGATAGCTGATCTTGTTCACCAACCTTGATCTTATTCTTCAGTTCCACCTTAACTGGCTCAGACTCTGCCTCCTCATCACCACTCAGATACATCTCGGGATAATCGTCATGATCACTCCCAAGATTAACCATTGGTTCATCTTCTCCCAACTTCTCAACAGATTCGCTTTGCGCTGGCACCCCGGCTACTGGCACTGGTGCAACAGCCGCTAGCATCTCCGCACTCTTTTCACCTTCTTCAGACATCCTACAAGCAGTTTAAACAACTTGATTAGTACTTTACTAGTACAACATTCTCACACTATGTGTCCACATTTCTCACTATCGATACACTTCTGCAATCCCTCACTTAGTACTCTAAATGAGTATTCTCTATCTCGTTTACGGTTATAATCCTAGGGTTTTTCCCCACCCCACTTAAGGTTTATAACTTACAGCTCCACTACCAGCTGGTGACACCTTGGTCACTACAGCTCTGATACCAACCTGTGACACCCCCAAATCCGGGTTACCTGACTCCCGAATTTGGTGTTCACGATCCAAATATAAATAACATTTAACTACCCATAATATATATAGATAGTAATTTTTATAAGATTTTATCTGAGTTTACTAATAATACATCACCCAGGTTCACTAACCTTAACTTTACAAACATACCCTTTGGATATACAAAAAGGGTTTACAAATACAACATAATAAATATGTTTACTCATAACTAATTTATTACAACGCCTTTGCCTTTATCCTTCGCAGCACCTCCTGCCACTTCGTCTCTAGCTGAAAAGTTTTATTTAGCAAGGGTGAGAAACTAATTTGCCCCGCAAGTTAAGACATACAATAAATGTATAAGTATTCAAATTACCCGACTATCTATTTTGATAGAATGAAACCAAAGTTCGGGGAACTTTGAAATAGCTGAACAAATTGTTATTCAATAACAAAACTTCTCTTCTTCTACACAACACAATAATTCAATAATGAAAGGGTACAACGCTTTCAAGGTTTCTACGATATTCTAATGAATAATCAAGAATCAATTCTACGAAATTTCCAAGTGGAATGTTTTTCCAAATTTATACTGAGTGATCTCACAAGATCTTTGAACTTATTTTCTCGGGTAGATATCAAAGATTTACTTTGATAAATACTCAGGTGTATCAGATAGCCATAAAGATTAAATCATACCCCTCTGCAAGTACAACAAGTGATCAGCTTATTATACCCTATATTATGCATAATACTCAAAACGCGCGCAAAGGTCGAATTCACGACCAGCAAAATGTTCCCTTTATATAAAAGGTTGTTCTTCTCAGTCTTGGAATCAATATTTTGATTTTACAACGAAATACTATGATTTCAAATTCTATTTGCTTCTCGATCTAGCCGAAATAATTGGCATCGACCTATCAATAATAATTGAATTCTCTTCTCTAACCTATCAAGTTCAAACAAATTTTTCGTCTAGCTAGAATAATTAGCTAAGACATTTCTCATAATAATTTGACAATAAACAGGAATTATCTGTACTGCCAATTCTAACTTCTACCGATATGAATATCCAACAACAGTAATTCTACGAATATATATTTTCTAATTAGAAAATTTAATTTCAACAATAAATCCCTGGACGTGGCTTAATCAACAATAATTAACCACCATAACAATTGAATAAATATAACTCAAGGTTGAGTTAGAGAACTTGCCTCTTCCGCTGATTACAGCTACACAATATACTTATCTGCGTTTGAAAGACCTATAACCAATAATATCGGTCTAACAATTAGCACAATCATTTATAACACATAACACTGTATTTTACAGTCAAACTTTTCCTAGGCACATTACCACATAGCCACGTTAGTGTTTATAACCTATATAAACACTTATCAAGTCAAACTATATCAGTCTAATTGGACTTCGGTCCATTCTCGGTGTTCTAGTCACCCTATCCGACAATTAACACATTGATTGTCAATTAAACTTGGTTTCTAAGCTTCAATATTAATTTAGATAAGTCAATTATCAATAATAATATTTTTTGGAAGCTTTTAATAATTATCAAGCAATTATTATAATTTATAATAATTTTTCAAACACTTAAACCATTTTTAAATGATTTAATTATCAAATAATCATATCATTATTAATGTATAATAATAACATACATCCCAAAATATTAAAGTTATCATCAATAACTTAAAATATTTTAAATCATTAATATTCTACTTAAATGACTTTTAAAATAATAAAAATCATTTTTAAATCATCACCATTAATATATAAATATTAATGAAATTATTATTCAAATATTAAAAGTCATTAATTATAACTTAAAATATTTTTAAACTATTTTTCTCATTTTTAAATGATTTTTAAATCAATAAAATCATTTTTAATTCATTTATTTAATAAATCAAATATCATTAATATTAATTTATTAATGAAAATTCACCAAAAATATTGAAAATTATCTTTTATAATTTAAAATATTTATTAATACTTTATTCTCAATTAAAATGATTTTTAAATCATTTAAATCATTTTCATCTTATTTATTTAATTTATTAATCAAATAAATATTATATCATTAATATTAAATTATTAATGAAAATTCTCCAAAAATATTAAAAGTTACATTTTATAACTCAAAATATTTTTAAATACATTTTTCTTATTTAAAATGATTTTTCATAATATTAAATCATTTTTCTCTAATTTATTTAATACATTAATTAAATAAATTAAATACCTTTAATATTTAAAAAATTATAAATATTAAAGAAAAATATTCCAATTGGTCAAAAATTATTTTTCATAATTTAAAATAATTTTTAAAACCATCTTTGGTAATTTTTAGAATTTATTTCTATTTTTTTAATAATTTCTGAAATATTCAGAAAATAATTAAATAAATCCGTCGCTAAAGGCCTATAGCGACACTTAGCGTCGCTGTAGGTGTTCTTGAACAACCCAGATTTTTTTCCGGCAGGCGAGGGTGCATGGTTTGACCGGCGTTATCTCACGATCGAAGCATGATCGAGGCTATCTAAAACTTTTGGCGTGTAGACAATATGTCACACTACAACATACAACCAACACTTTGGCAAAATAACATTACAACAAGGAGATCAACGCCTCCAAACTTTCTGACAAATGGATTCTGGACCCAAAACAGACTCGAGTGATCACTTTCAAACTCGATTTAGGCTATGTTCTGACCATGATTTACGTGATCTATCAACTCTAGGTTGTAGACAAAGTGTAGTACTACAACTATAAAGCAGAATAACACTAAAACATCAAACCATTAGCTAGATATATTCGGTCAAACTTGAACACGGACGTTGGCTCAAAATTTTCAGGAAAAGTGTTCTTTACAGATTCGGTCAACGGGTTTTGACCGCGTGTAACTTTTGATCTATAATAGATCTGGCTTTCATTCTTTTTGCAACTTAAAGTACAAATATCAGGCTACATGTTACAAGTTTTAAACATCAAAAACACGTAACACACACGGAGTTATAAGATCTGACATTTGACTGAAAATCACAGATTTCCAGATTTCTAGATTTTGAAAAACACTAAATTCGTGCACTTTGATGTTATGGGTTCATGATTTATCAACCCAGATCATCAATTGACACCTTATTACACATATTTGAACAATCAATTGCAACAAATAACAAGGAATTGAAGGATTTCAAAATCTAGGGTTTATACCTCTTTTTGCTTTGATTTTTGATTCTGACTTTCCAATCTGTTATTGATTGATCTTTGGCTGTTTCTATGACTGGTCTACTACTGATTTTTCATGGGTTTAGTGAGAGAGAGAGTTGGTAAGAGCTAGAATGAAAAATGGCTAATTTCTTTGCATTTTCTATCTCTAAATCTCTTTTATAATGCTCTTAAGTTGCTTGGATCTGTCCAAATCCGGCAGGCATGCATGAATTTGGCTGAGTTTTGTGTTGCAAAGTCAATAGTTGGTAAGGAGTTGGTGACCTAATAAAGTTGTTGGACAAATTTGCAAGTTAGCTCATAAAAATCCCATAAAGGGTATTATGGTCATTTCCACTTTTTCTAGATCTTCTCATTTGATGAAACCCTTAGGGTTTAGGGTTTGAACAATCTAGGGTTTAGGTTTTGTACCCTTTAGGTCTCAAAAATTCTAGTTCCCACAATTTGCAAATTTAGGGTTTAATTAGGAAAATAAATTTTCTAAACTAAAATTAGGGTTTCTAAAATAGAAATTTAACTTACAAAAATATAATTAGAGATTTCTAACCATATTTAAGTTTAATTAATACTTTAGGCATGCTAATAAAAATTAGGGTTGCCTAATTAGGATTTACAATTCCCAGTTTTAAAAATTAGGGTTCCCGGCGTACAATTAGGGTTTCTAACGGTACATTAGGGTTTCTAATCTCATATTTATGTTTAATGAATCCATTAAGTCTACCAATTAGGATTAGGGTTCCTAATTTAAGGTTTACAAATCCCCGATTTTTAAAATTAGGGTTTTCTACAACACATTAGGGTTTTCTACAACTGAGATTAGGGTTTCTAATCTCTTATCAGGGTTTAATAATATTAAAACCTATCCGATCAATTATTGATCATTAAGCTCATATAAAACAAACACATTCTTAACAATATAATTATTTTAATTATATTTTCTACCGAATCCCTATCCGAAAATTAGGGTTAGGGTTTCTAAAGTTGTTAAGCACAACTCTACTCTATTTTCTCAGTCAATACACAAATTGACTAATTTTCAAAATTCGTATCACAGATACACAATACTTTATTAACAGTCAATGTTAATAATAATAATAAAAAATTTATTCGCAAATTTTTAATTATTCGAAATCTCGGGTTATCACATTCACCCCTCCTTAAAAGGATTCCGTCCTCGGAATCACCGCTTTCTTATTCTCTACAATCTTTTAAAGTTGTATCATCAATTCATTTTATCAACACAATGTAAATTTGTGTTTCAATTTCTAACCTGTGACTTGAATATATAAAAGAAAACAGTTCACAGAATATTTAACTCGTATTTCTCGCGTAATTAAATTTTCTAAACAAAATCGTTACCTGCTGCCACCTCTTGAGTAGCCACTGCATCATGCGCCGTCATGTTAAATGTACGGGCAGTTGGTCTTCCTGGCTGTGCAGGTCCTCAGATTGCCAAGGTTCCACCACCGGGTCCCTTGTTGGCGCTTTCCTTCTCCATATTCTTCTTCGGACAGTTTCTTACCAGATGATCAGTTGATCCACATGCATAGCAACCTTGTATCTTCTTCGGGCTGGGACAATTTGGCGACATATGCCCCTCTTGTCCACAGTTGTAACAAACCCCTTTCTTCTTCAAACAAACTCCCGCATGATTTTTTCCATAATTTGCACAAGGCCCTCCTCCTTTCCTATTCCCTTCAGCTAATTTGCTACCCGATTGGGTAATCTCACTCCACTTCCTTTTATTCGGATTACTACCACCACTGCTTCCACCTTCATTGGTATTCTTCTTATCCTCCTGATGAAAACGAGATGCAGCCTCGCTTCCTCCTTCATCAATTAAAGCTTTCTCCAGTAGAGCCGCAAAAGTGTTGATCTGCAGCACCGCTACTTTGTTGTAAATTCCCGGCTTCAATCCGTTCTCAAATCTTCTTGCTTTTCTTGCTTCTGTATCTACCTGATGAGGTGCAAATCGCGCCAATTCGTTGAATTTAGCAGCATACTCCGAAACAGACAAATTCTCCTGCTTAAGTTCCAAGAACTTAACTTCCATCCGAGATTGCATACTCGGCGAGAAGTAGTTCTCAAAGAACAATTCTTTAAATCGTGTCCACGTCACCACCGCTGTACCAGCTCTTGCTTGGTTCGTCTCCCACTAATAATTGGCTTCTCCTTTCATTAAATATGTTGCGAACGCTGTCTTTTGTTCTTCCGCCACTCGTGCAATCACGAACGCTTTCTCCATCTCTTTCACCTAAGTTTGGGCTTCGATCGGATCTGTAGTCCCCTTGAATTCCGGCGGTCCTACCGCTTTAAAATCTTTAAAATTAGCCAATCCGTCGGCTGGCTGATTCCTTGGTCTTCCCCTGGCTGAAGCCCTATTTTCCATAGCTTGGGCCAGCATATCCACAAAATTCTGCATCGGGTCCACTTGACCTTCTTCGTTATTCACTGATTATTCTTCTCTTTGGTTTCGATTATGTCGTCTTAGCGGCACGATCTGATTTAAATAAAAATCTTGTATTAATATTCTTATTCTACACAAATTCTTAACACAATAAGAATTCAACACATAATTCTCAAGTAATCACATATTTATTCAAATAGCACATAGTACATTTAGTACTTAACACATATTATTATCCTTTTAAAATTATTTTAGGATTAATCATACCCAACTTTACAAAAGTTGCAATTCTCCAACTTTACACTAAACGTTAACATTCTCCAATTTCACATAACTATTTCCAGTTCATAAAACCACACTTATGAGTTCATAACCTGGCCACAATTATATGAGTTTACGAACTTACCCTAGTCTGACCTTTGGCGTCCGTTCGCTGAGGGGTTCATAACATTTCATATAACTATGAGTCAAGAATGCCACATAAGTATGAGTTTTAAGAACACACAATTTCATTTTAATCTTATATTCATATAGAAAATAAAGATTTTATTCATACAAACATATATTTACATATGTTTAAACACCGTTCTTGATATTACATATCTTAATATCAGAAACTTCTACCAAAAGATACTATTACATATATCTAATTGTCTACCGACCACTCCCTTCACCAGTCTTCTTCTTGCTGGGACACTTGTTGAATCCGTGACCCGTTTGCCCACATGAAAAACACTTCCTCAAATTTGGCTTAGGACAATGCAAAGAGATATGTCCTTCCTGCTTGCAGTTGAAGCATACATTCTTCCACATCATACATTCTCCAGCGTGAGTCTTTCCACACTTGATACAAGCTTGCTTCTTCTTTGGACTTGTCTTCTTAGAATTAGGGCTGTCGTTGTCCTTCTTCCACTTTTTCTTGTCCTTCTTACTGGTTCCCTCAGATGATCCACCACCTTCATCCTTCATCTTCTCCACATGCGCCTTCATCTCGTTCCGTTCTTCAGTCATTTCACGCAATGCCCGCTCCGTCTTCCACAACTCCTCCAAGAGAAATACCTTGCTTCGGAGTTCCTGAACTTCCACAGATAGCTGATCTTGTTCACCAACCTTGATCTTATTCTTCAGTTCCACCTTAACTGGCTCAGACTCTGCCTCCTCATCACCACTCAGATACATCTCGGGAAAATCGTCATGATCACTCCCAAGATTAACCATTGGTTCATCTTCTCCCAACTTCTCAACAGATTCGCTTTGCGCTGGCACCCCGGCTACTGGCACTGGTGCAACAGCCGCTAGCATCTCCGCACTCTTTTCACCTTCTTCAGACATCCTACAAGCAGTTTAAACAACTTGATTAGTACTTTACTAGTACAACATTCTCACACTATGTGTCCACATTTCTCACTATCGATACACTTCTGCAATCCCTCACTTAGTACTCTAAATGAATATTTTCTATCTCGTTTACGGTTATAATCCTAGGGTTTTTCCCCACCCCACTTAAGGTTTATAACTTACAGCTCCACTACCAGCTGGTGACACCTTGGTCACTACAGCTCTGATACCAACCTGTGACACCCCCAAATCCGGGTTACCTGACTCCCGAATTTGGTGTTCACGATCCAAATATAAATAACATTTAACTACCCATAATATATATAGATAGTAATTTTTATAAGATTTTATCTGAGTTTACTAATAATACATCACCCAGGTTCACTAACCTTAACTTTACAAACATACCCTTTGGATATACAAAAAGGGTTTACAAATACAACATAATAAATATGTTTACTCATAACTAATTTATTACAACGCCTTTGCCTTTATCCTTCGCAGCACCTCCTGCCACTTCGTCTCTAGCTGAAAAGTTTTATTTAGCAAGGGTGAGCAACTAATTTGCCCCGAAAGTTAAGACATACAATAAATGTATAAGTATTAATTCAAATTACCCGACTATCTATTTTGATAGAATGAAACCAAAGTTCGGGGAACTTTGAAATAGCTGAACAAATTGTTATTCAATAACAAAACTTCTCTTCTTCTACACAACACAATAATTCAATAATGAAAAAGTACAACGCTTTCAAGGTTTCTACAATATTCTAATGAATAATCAAGAATCAATTCTACGAAATTTCCAAGTGGAATGTTTTTCCAAATTTATACTGAGTGATCTCACAAGATCTTTGAAATTATTTTCTCGGGTAGATATCAAAGATTTACTTTGATAAATACTCAGGTGTATCAGATAGCCATAAAGATTAAATCATACCCCTCTGCAAGTACAACAAGTGATCAGCTTATTATACCCTATATTATGCATAATACTCAAAACGCGCGCAAAGGTCGAATTCACGACCAGCAAAATGTTCCCTTTATATAAAAGGTTGTTCTTCTCAGTCTTGGAATCAATATTTTGATTTTACAACGAAATACTATGATTTCAAATTCTATTTGCTTCTCGATCTAGCCGAAATAATTGGCATCGACCTATCAATAATAATTGAATTCTCTTCTCTAACCTATCAAGTTCAAACAAATTTTTCGTCTAGCTAGAATAATTAGCTAAGACATTTCTCATAATAATTTGACAATAAACAGGAATTATCTGTACTGCCAATTCTAACTTCTACCGATATGAATATCCAACAACAGTAATTCTACGAATATATATTTTATAATTAGAAAATTTAATTTCAACAATAAATCCCTGGACGTGGCTTAATCAACAATAATTAACCACCATAACAATTGAATAAATATAACTCAAGGTTGAGTTAGAGAACTTGCCTCTTCCGCTGATTACAGCTACACAATATACTTATCTGCGTTTGAAAGACCTATAACCAATAATATCGGTTTAACAATTAGCACAATCATTTATAACACATAACACTGTATTTTACAGTCAAACTTTTCCTAGGCACATTACCACATAGCCACGTTAGTGTTTATAACCTATATAAACACTTATCAAGTCAAACTATATCAGTCTAATTGGACTTCGGTCCATTCTTGGTGTTCTAGTCACCCTATCCGACAATTAACACATTGATTGTCAATTAAACTTGGTTTCTAAGCTTCAATATTAATTTAGATAAGTCAATTATCAATAATAATATTTTTCGGAAGCTTTTAATAATTATCAAGCAATTATTATAATTTATAATAATTTTTCAAACACTTAAACCATTTTTAAATGATTTAATTATCAAATAATCATATCATTATTAATGTATAATAATAACATACATCCCAAAATATTAAAGTTATCATCAATAACTTAAAATATTTTTAAATCATTAATATTCTACTTAAATGACTTTTAAAATAATAAAAATCATTTTTAAATCATCACCATTAATATATAAATATTAATGAAATTATTATCCAAATATTAAAAGTCATTAATTATAACTTAAAATATTTTAAAACTATTTTTCTCATTTTTAAATGATTTTTAAATCAATAAAATCATTTTTAATTCATTTATTAAATAAATCAAATATCATTAATATTAATTTATTAATGAAAATTCTCCAAAAATATTGAAAATTATCTTTTATAATTTAAAATATTTATTAATACTTTATTCTAAATTAAAATGATTTTTAAATCATTTAAATCATTTTCATCTTATTTATTTAATTTATTAATCAAATAAATATTATATCATTAATATTAAATTATTAATGAAAATTCTCCAAAAATATTAAAAGTTACATTTTATAACTCAAAATATTTTTAAATACATTTTTCTTATTTAAAATGATTTTTCATAATATTAAATCATTTTTCTCTAATTTATTTAATACATTAATTAAATAAATTAAATACCTTTAATATTTAAATAATTATAAATATTAAATAAAAATATTCCAATTGGTCAAAAATTATTTTTCATAATTTAAAATATTTTTTAAAACCATTTTTGGTAATTTTTAGAATTTATTTCTATTTTTTTAATAATTTCCGAAATATTCAGAAAATAATTAAATAAATCCGTCGCTAAAGGCCTATAGCGACACTTAGCGTCGCTGTAGGTGTTCTTGAGCAACCCAGATTTTTTTCCGGCAGGCGAGGGTGCATGGTTTGACCGGCGTTATCTCACGATCGAAGCATGATCGAGGCTATCTAAAACTTTTGGCGTGTAGACAATATGTCACACTACAACATACAACCAACACTTTGGCTAAATAACATTACAACAAGGAGATCAACGCCTCCAAACTTTCTGACAAACGGATTCTGGACCCAAAACAGACTCGAGTGATCACTTTCAAACTCGATTTAGGCTATGTTCTGACCATGATTTACGTGATCTATCAACTCTAGGTTGTAGACAAAGTGTAGTACTACACCTATAAAGCAGAATAACACTAAAACATCAAACCATTAGCTAGATATATTCGGTCAAACTTGAACACGGACGTTGGCTCAAAATTTTCAGGAAAAGTGTTCTTTACATATTCGGTCAACGGGTTTTGACCGCGTGTAACTTTTGATCTATAATAGATCTGGCTTTCATTCTTTTTGCAACTTAAAGTACAAATATCAGGCTACATGTTACAAGTTTTAAACATCAAAAAAACGTAACACACACGGAGTTATAAGATCTGATATTTGACTGAAAATCACAGATTTCCAGATTTTGAAAAACACTAAATTCGTGCACTTTGATGTTATGGGTTCATGATTTATCAACCCAGATCATCAATTGACACCTTATTACACATATTTGAACAATCAATTGCAACAAATAACAAGGAATTGAAGGATTTCAAAATTTAGGGTTTATACCTCTTTTGCTTTGATTTTTGATTCTGACTTTCCAATCTGTTATTGATTGATCTTTGGCTGTTTCTATGACTGGTCTACTACTGATTTTTCATGGGTTTAGTGAGAGAGAGAGTTGGTAAGAGCTAGAATGAAAAATGGCTAATTTCTTTGCATTTTCTCTCTCTAAATCTCTTTTATAATGCTCTTAAGTTGCTTGGATCTGTCCAAATCCGGCAGGCATGCATGAATTTGGCTGAGTTTTGTGTTGCAAAGTCAATAGTTGGTAAGGAGTTGGTGACCTAATAAAGTTGTTGGACAAATTTGCAAGTTAGCTCATAAAAATCCCATAAAGGGTATTATGGTCATTTCCACTTTTTCTAGATCTTCTCATTTGATGAAACCCTTAGGGTTTAGGGTTTAAACAATCTAGGGTTTAGGTTTTGTACCCTTTAGGTCTCAAAAATTCTAGTTCCCACAATTTGCAAATTTAGGGTTTAATTAGAAAAATAAATTTTCTAAACTAAAATTAGGGTTTCTAAAATAGAAATTTAACTTACAAAAATATAATTAGAGATTTCTAACCATATTTAAGTTTAATTAATACTTTAGGCATGCTAATAAAAATTAGGGTTGCCTAATTAGGATTTACAATTCCCAGTTTTAAAAACTAGGGTTCCCGACGTACAATTAGGGTTTCTAACGGTACATTAGGGTTTCTAATCCTGAGATTAGAGTTTCTAATCTCATATTTATGTTTAATGAATCCATTAAGTCTACCAATTAGGATTAGGGTTCCTAATTTAAGGTTTACAAATCCCCGATTTTTAAAATTAGGATTTTCTACAACACATTAGGGTTTTCTACAGCTGAGATTAGGGTTTCTAATCTCTTATCAGGGTTTAATAATATTAAAACCTATCCGATCAATTATTGATCATTAAGCTCATATAAAACAAACACATTCTTAACAATATAATTATTTTAATTATATTTTCTACCGAATCCCTATCCGAAAATTAGGGTTAGGGTGTCTAAAGTTGTTAAGCACAACTCTACTCTATTTTCTCAGTCAATACACAAATTGACTAATTTTCAAAATTCGTATCACAGATACACAGTACTTTATTAACAGTCAATGTTAATAATAATAAAAAAAAATTTATTCGCAAATTTTTAATTATTCGAAATCTCGGGTTATCACATTCACCCCTCCTTAAAAGGATTCCGTCCTCGGAATCACCGCTTTCTTATTCTCTACAATCTTTTAAAGTTGTATCATCAATTCATTTTATCAACACAATGTAAATTTGTGTTTCAATTTCTAACCTGTGACTTGAATCTATAAAAGAAAACAGTTCACAGAATATTTAACTCGTATTTCTCGCGTAATTAAATTTTCTAAACAAAATCGTTACCTGCTGCCACCTCTTGAGTAGCCACTGCATCATGCGCCGTCATGTTAAATGTACGGGCAGTTGGTCTTCCTGGCTGTGCAGGTCTTCGGATTGCCAAGGTTCCACCACCGGGTCCCTTGTTGGCGCTTTCCTTCTCCATATTCTTCTTCGGACAGTTTCTTACCAGATGATCAGTCGATCCACAGGCATAGCAACCTTGTATCTTCTTCGGGCTGGGACAATTTGGCGACATATGCCCCTCTTGTCCACAGTTGTAACAAACCCCCTTCTTCTTCAAACAAACTCCCGCATGATTTTTTCCATAATTTGCACAAGGCCCTCCTCCTTTCCTATTCCCTTCAGCTAATTTGCTACCCGATTGGGTAATCTCACTCCACTTCCTTTTATTCGGATTACTACCACCACTGCTTCCACCTTCATTGGTATTCTTCTTATCCTCCTGATGAAAACGAGATGCAGCCTCGCTTCCTCCTTCAGCAATTAAAGCTTTCTCCAGTAGAGCCGCAAAAGTGTTGATCTGCAGCACCGCTACTTTGTTGTAAATTCCCGGTTTCAATCCGTTCTCAAATCTTCTTGTTTTTCTTGCTTCTGTATCCACCTGATGAGGTGCAAATCGCGCCAATTCGTTGAATTTAGCAGCATACTCCGAAACAGACAAATTCTCCTGCTTAAGTTTCAAGAACTTAACTTCCATCCGAGATTGCATACTCGGCGAGAAGTAGTTCTCAAAGAACAATTCTTTAAATCGTGTCCACGTCACCACCGCTGTACCAGCTCTTGCTTGGTTCGTCTCCCACCAATAATTGGCTTCTCCTTTCATTAGATATGTTGCGAACGCTGTCTTTTGTTCTTCCGCCACTCGCGCAATCACGAACGCTTTCTCCATCTCTTTCACCCAAGTTTGGGCTTCGATCGGATCTGTAGTCCCCTTGAATTCCGGCGGTCCTACCGCTTTAAAATTAGCCAATCCGTCGGCTGGCTGATTCCTTGGTCTTCCCCTGGCTGAAGCCCTATTTTCCATAGCTTGGGCCAGCATATCCACAAAATTCTGCATCGGGTCCACTTGACCTTCTTCGTTATTCACTGATTGTTCTTCTCTTTGGTTTCGATTATGTCGTCTTGGCGGCATGATCTGATTTAAATAAAAATCTTATATTAATATTCTTATTCTACATAAATTCTTAACACAATAAGAATTCAACACATAATTCTCAAGTAATCACATATTTATTCAAATAGCACATAGTACATTTAGTACTTAACACATATTAAAATTATTTTAGGATTAATCATACCCAACTTTACAAAAGTTGCAATTCTCCAACTTTACACTAAAAGTTAACATTCTCCAATTTCACATTACTATTTTCAGTTCATAAAACCACACTTATGAGTTCATAACCTGGCCACAATTATATGAGTTTACGAACTTACCCTAGTCTGACCTTTGGCATCCGTTCGCTGAGGGGTTCATAACATTTCATATAACTATGAGTCAAGAATGCCACATAAGTATGAGTTTTAAGAACACACAATTTCATTTTAATCTCATATTCATATAGAAAATAAAGATTTTATTCATACAAACATATATTTATATATGTTTAAACACCGTTCTTGATAATACATATCTTAATATCAGAAACTTCTACCAAAAGATACTATTACATATATCTAATTGTCTACCGACCACTCCCTTCACCAGTCTTCTTCTTGCTGGGACACTTGTTGAATCCGTGACCCGTTTGCCCACATGAAAAACACTTCCTCAAATTTGGCTTAGGACAATGCAAAGAGATATGTCCTTCCTGCTTGCAGTTGAAGCATACATTCTTCCACATCATACATTCTCCAGCGTGAGTCTTTCCACACTTGATACAAGCTTGCTTCTTCTTTGGACTTGTCTTCTCAGAATTAGGGTTGTCGTTGTCCCTCTTCCTCTTTTTCTTGTCCTTCTTACTGGTTCCCTCAGATGATCCACCACCTTCAGCCTTCATCTTCTCCACCTGCGCCTTCAGCTCGTTCCGTTCTTCAGTTATTTCACGCAATGCCCGCTCCGTCTTCCACAACTCCTCCAAGAGAAATACCTTGCTTCGGAGTTCCTGAACTTCCACAGATAGCTGATCTTGTTCACCAACCTTGATCTTATTCTCAAGTTCCACCTTAACTGGCTCAGACTCTGCCTCCTCATCACCACTTAGATACATCTCGGGATAATCGTCATGATCACTCCCAAGATTAACCATTGGTTCATCTTCTCCCAACTTCTCAACAGATTCGCTTTGCGCTGGCACCCCGGCTACTGGCACTGGTGCAACAGCCGCTAGCCTCTCCGCACTCTTTTCCCCTTCTTCAGACATCCTACAAGCAGTTTAAACAACTTGATTAGTACTTTACTAGTACAACATTCTCAGACTATGTGTCCACATTTCTCACTATCGATACACTTCTGCAATCCCTCACTTAGTACTCTAAATGAATATTCTTTATCTCGTTTACGGTTATAATCCTAGGGTTTTTCCCCAGCCCACTTAAGGTTTATAACTTACAGCTCCACTACCAGCTGGTGACACCTTGGTCACTACAGCTCTGATACCAACCTGTGACACCCCCAAATCCGGGTTACCTGACTCCCGAATTTGGTGTTCACGATCCAAATATAAATAACATTTAACTACCCATAATATATATAGATAGTAATTTTCATAAGATTTTATCAGAGTTTACTAATAATACATCACCCAGGTTCACTAACCTTAACTTTACAAACATACCCTTTGGATATACAAAAAGGGTTTACAAATACAACATAATAAATATGTTTACTCATAACTAATTTATTACAACGCCTTTGCCTTTATCCTTCGCAGCACCTCCTGCCACTTCGTCTCTAGCTGAAAAGTTTTATTTAGCAAGGGTGAGCAACTAATTTGCCCCGCAAGTTAAGACATACAATAAATGTATAAGTATTAATTCAAATTACCCGACTATCTATTTTGATAGAATGAAACCAAAGTTCGGGGAACTTTGAAATAGCTGAACAAATTGTTATTCAATAACAAAACTTCTCTTCTTCTACACAACACAATAATTCAATAATGAAAAAGTACAACGCTTTCAAGGTTTCTACAATATTCTAATGAATAATCAAGAATCAATTCTACGAAATTTCCAAGTGGAATGTTTTTCCAAATTTATACTGAGTGATCTCACAAGATCTTTGAAATTATTTTCTCGGGTAGATATCAAAGATTTACTTTGATAAATACTCAGGTGTATCAGATAGCCATAAAGATTAAATCATACCCCTCTGCAAGTACAACAAGTGATCAGCTTATTATACCCTATATTATGCATAATACTCAAAACGCGCGCAAAGGTCGAATTCACGACCAGCAAAATGTTCCCTTTATATAAAAGGTTGTTCTTCTCAGTCTTGGAATCAATATTTTGATTTTACAACGAAATACTATGATTTCAAATTCTATTTGCTTCTCGATCTAGCCGAAATAATTGGCATCGACCTATCAATAATAATTGAATTCTCTTCTCTAACCTATCAAGTTCAAACAAATTTTTCGTCTAGCTAGAATAATTAGCTAAGACATTTCTCATAATAATTTGACAATAAACAGGAATTATCTGTACTGCCAATTCTAACTTCTACCGATATGAATATCCAACAACAGTAATTCTACGAATATATATTTTCTAATTAGAAAATTTAATTTTAACAATAAATCCCTGGACGTGGCTTAATCAACAATAATTAACCACCATAACAATTGAATAAATATAACTCAAGGTTGAGTTAGAGAACTTGCCTCTTCCGCTGATTACAGCTACACAATATACTTATCTGCGTTTGAAAGACCTATAACCAATAATATCGGTCTAACAATTAGCACAATCATTTATAACACATAACACTGTATTTTACAGTCAAACTTTTCCTAGGCACATTACCACATAGCCACGTTAGTGTTTATAACCTATATAAACACTTATCAAGTCAAACTATATCAGTCTAATTGGACTTCGGTCCATTCTCGGTGTTCTAGTCACCCTATCCGACAATTAACACATTGATTGTCAATTAAACTTGGTTTCCAAAAATATTGAAAATTATCTTTTATAATTTAAAATATTTATTAATACTTTATTCTCAATTAAAATGATTTTTAAATCATTTAAATCATTTTCATCTTATTTATTTAATTTATTAATCAAATAAATATTATATCATTAATATTAAATTATTAATGAAAATTCTCCAAAAATATTAAAAGTTACATTTTATAACTCAAAATATTTTTAAATACATTTTTCTTATTTAAAATGATTTTTCATAATATTAAATCATTTTTCTCTAATTTATTTAATACATTAATTAAATAAATTAAATACCTTTAATATTTAAATAATTATAAATATTAAAGAAAAATATTCCAATTGGTCAAAAATTATTTTTCATAATTTAAAATAATTTTTAAAACCATTTTTGGTAATTTTTAGAATTTATTTCTATTTTTTTAATAATTTCTGAAATATTCAGAAAATAATTAAATAAATCCGTCGCTAAAGGCCTATAGCGACACTTAGCGTCGCTGTAGGTGTTCTTGAGCAACCCAGATTTTTTTCCGGCAGGCGAGGGTGCATGGTTTGACCGGCGTTATCTCACGATCGAAGCATGATCGAGGCTATCTAAAACTTTTGGCGTGTAGACAATATGTCACACTACAACATACAACCAACACATTGGCTAAATAACATTACAACAAGGAGATCAACGCTTCCAAACTTTTTGACAAACGGATTCTGGACCCAAAACAGACTCGAGTGATCACTTTCAAACTCGATTTAGGCTATGTTCTGACCATGATTTACGTGATCTATCAACTCTAGGTTGTAGACAAAGTGTAGTACTACAACAATAAAGCAGAATAACACTAAAACATCAAACCATTAGCTAGATATATTCGGTCAAACTTGAACACGGAAGTTAGCTCAAAATTTTCTGGAAAAGTGTTCTTTACAGATTCGGTCAACGGGTTTTGACCGCGTGTAACTTTTCATCTATAATAGATCTGGCTTTCATTCTTTTTGCAACTTAAAGTACAAATATCAGGCTACATGTTACAAGTTTTAAACATCAAAAACACGTAACACACATGGAGTTATAAGATCTGACATTTGACTGAAAATCACAGATTTCCAGATTTCCAGATTTTGAAAAACACTAAATTCGTGCACTTTGATGTTATGGGTTCATGATTTATCAACCCAGATCATCAATTGACACCTTATTACACATATTTGAACAATCAATTGCAACAAATAACAAGGAATTGAAGGATTTCAAAATTTAGGGTTTATACCTCTTTTGCTTTGATTTTTGATTCTGACTTTCCAATCTGTTATTGATTGATCTTTGGCTGTTTCTATGACTGGTCTACTACTGATTTTTCTTGGGTTTAGTGAGAGAGAGAGTTGGTAAGATCTAGAATGAAAAATGGCTAATTTCTTTGCATTTTCTCTCTCTAAATCTCTTTTATAATGCTCTTAAGTTGCTTGGATCTGTCCAAATCCGGCAGGCATGCATGAATTTGGCTGAGTTTTGTGTTGCAAAGTCAATAGTTAGTAAGGAGTTGGTGACCTAATAAAGTTGTTGGACAAATTTGCAAGTTAGCTCATAAAAATCCCATAAAGGGTATTATGGTCATTTCCACTTTTTCTAGATCTTCTCATTTGATGAAACCCTTAGGGTTTAGGGTTTGAACAATCTAGGGTTTAGGTTTTGTACCCTTTAGGTCTCAAAAATTCTAGTTCCCACAATTTGCAAATTTAGGGTTTAATTAGAACAATAAATTTTCTAAACTAAAATTAGGGTTTCTAAAATAGAAATTTAACTTACAAAAATATAATTAGAGATTTCTAACCATATTTAAGTTTAATTAATACTTTAGGCATGCTAATAAAAATTAGGGTTGCCTAATTAGGGTTTACAATTCCCAGTGGCGTACAATTAGGGTTTCTAACGGTACATTAGGGTTTCTAATCCTGAGATTAGGGTTTCTAATCTCATATTTATGTTTAATGAATCCATTAAGTCTACCAATTAGGATTAGGGTTCCTAATTTAAGGTTTACAACTCCCCGATTTTTAAAATTAGGGTTTTCTACAACACATTAGGGTTTTCTACAACTGAGATTAGGGTTTCTAATCTCTTATCAGGGTTTAATAATATTAAAACCTATCCGATCAATTATTGATCATTAAGCTCATATAAAACAAAAACATTCTTAACAATATAATTATTTTAATTATATTTTCTACCGAATCCCTATCCGAAAATTAGGGTTAGGGTTTCTAAAGTTGTTAAGCACAACTCTACTCTATTTTCTCAGTCAATACACAAATTGACTAATTTTCAAAATTCGTATCACAGATACACAGTACTTTATTAACAGTCAATGTTAATAATAAAAAAAAAATTTATTCGCAAATTTTTAATTATTCGAAATCTCGGGTTATCACACTTACCATCGTCTAATCGTGATGCAACGCAAGATCCTGCGACCCTATTCGATTCCATTCCAAAGAATTGTTTGGCTCCGTTTCGAGATCTTTTAAACAAACTCAGCTCTTCCCCGGAGGTGTCACCGGTCACGTGTATAGTAGCTGATGGAATCATGAGCTTCGTTATAGAGGTTGCTAAAGAAATTGGTGGGCCTGAGGTTCTGTTTGGACCGCCTCCGCTTGTGGATTCCTGGGGTATTTTCACTACCCTGAACTCATGAAAAGAGGCCTTGCTCCCTTCAAAGTTTCTGTTGATTCGATTTACGATGAAAGTGAGAAAAAGGTTCTCATTGCTTCAGAAGATGCTGGGATTTTTACATCTGGTGGTTAGCTTTTCTAAAAGCCTGTTCGGAATGACTTATAAGTTATACATGGAAGGCATTTCAGAATCTATGGGATTTTGGATACTGAAATTGATCAATTATTTAAATTGATCAATTTTACAGAAAACAGAATCAAATCATGTGCTCAGGTAAGGGAAGTAAGGGAAGTTACTATGGTGGTAAGAGGATATTATTTTTTGACAGAAAAAAATAACCTGTATGCGTGGTTTACCCTATACTTGGTGGAATGACCTGTATATGCGGTTTACCCAATACTTGGTGATCTTCTTTTACTATTCCGCCTTTATATTTTTGTCGAAATATCCTGTCTGTGCTATACACCGGACCTGATTCCATTTTTTTATTCGTATTTACGATTCTGTTGGAATATCCTGTCTGTGTGTTTTACACCGGACCTGGTTCCGTCTTTATTATTCCGCATTTATTATTCTGTTGAGAATAACCTGTGTGTGCGGTTTCTATCGCATGCATGGTGATATCTTTTGTTATTCCATTCGGTATTATACTCAGTTGTTGGAATAACCTGTCTATGTGGGTTACCGCATGCATGGTGAATGATCATTTATATTCATTTCTTATTAAATTGTTGAAATAATCTCTAAGTGGATTACCGCATGGCGGTGAAAATCCATTTGCAGCTTCATATATTCTTTATTATACTGTTTGTTATTGGTTTTACAGTTGTATGTCTTTGGCCTGTAGTGCAAAGATAATATGTTGTTGAATACCTTTGTCCTGTAGTGCAAAGATGATCAGTTATTTGATAGCCTTGACCCGTAGTACGAAGATAGACAGGTGTATGACATGATCATGATCATTAGTGATACTAACGAATGTCCTTGGCACGTAGTGCGGGGATGATTCGATGATGTGGATTATTTATTTAGCTGAGTCTCAGCGATTTGTTTTATAGTTGAATATCTTTGGCACGTAGTGCAAAGGTAGACAACTGATTGGTATGATCATTGTTGTTACACTTGAATATATTCAGCCTTTGGGGTAAGGATATTGAGTAAATGTTCTATTAAGCCTTGTGGCAAGAAGGAATTGTTAATTCATGTTATTATAAATATGAATTGTGATTTTAACTAACAGCTTTGGTGGTTCAGGTGAAGATAAGTGATGAAAGTTCTATTGGTCTTGAGTATAACAATGAACTGTTGATGAGTGTTACAGGAATGAAAAATTAACGATGGACTTTTAATCTAAGGGAGATAGTAGGCATTATGTTTCACTTGACTCTTCTAATGAATTGTTGATTCCACTGCAATTATGGTTAAATTTTTTTATCGTATACCATATGTTCTAAATCTCTGATTTATTATTGACAAAAGATATTGATAATTTAATTATCTTTATTTTTGATATTCTTTACTGGGCTAGTCATGCTCACCCCTTTTGCTTCACAATTCCTTTCAGGTAATAAAAGTGTAGCTGGGTTGAGCGGGGATAACAGGGAAAAGAGTGACGGTCCAGATGATAGTATTAGTTAGTAGTCCTCACTATTCTGTTAACTAGTGTGATAATGAATATAACGAGGACTCTATTTGAGAATGGATATTGTCTAGAAGATAATATTTGTATTTAAACTTCGTTTGGGTTCCTCACGTTTTGGCCAGTCACAACAAACGCTCTTCCAGGAACCGCTGATTTCAACTTATCCGGGACAGCCCTTGGAATCACCACTCCCGCTAAACTTTGTTTCGCTATAGTACAATCTCGAGCGATGTGGCCTTCCTTTCCACAGTTGTAACATACCTTGGATTATTGTGGACAGTTTGGGCTGATATGTCCCTCCTTCCCGCATTTGTAACATCTAACTGGCGGTCGTTCTCCTCCCCTAGAATTTGTTGTTCGTGCTTGTGCTGGTGCTGATGTCTTCCCGTCGTTGTTGAATCTTCTCTTTCTTAAATTTCCACTTGAGTCACCTCTTCTATTATCATGGCCACGATTACCACCTGTGTCCGTATTCTTCCTTCCTCGCTGGTTATCATCGTTCTGATGACTGCTATCACCGATATGACCCTGTTTACAATATCTGAATATAAATAAAATTTATGAGATATAAGGTATTCACGAATCTCGGGTTTTAAACCTCTCAGAAACATCCGCGTCATGCATTCCTCATTCTCCACCAAATGAGGTGCAAACCTGGATAACTCTGCAAACTTTGCCTCGTATAGAGACACAGTCATGTTATTCTGTTCGAGTCTAATAAACTCTACCTCTTTCATATAACGAATAATTTCAGGAAAGTACTTATCATTGAAAAGTTTCTAAAATCTTTCCCAAGACATGTTGAGTGCATCTGGTTGGGTACGCTTCACAGATTCTCACCAGTAATCTACTTCACCATGAAATATAAAGGTAGCGAATGGAACCTTCTGTTCCTTCGTGCATCCCAAGACATCGAATATCTTGGTAATTTGCTTGACCCATGTTTCTGCCATGATCGGATCCGATTTCCCCTTAAATTCTGGTGGTCCCAACTCCTTAAATTGCTTGGCTGTGACAGACAGCGCGCTGCCATCACTTCTACCCGTATTTTGTATACGAGTCTCCCTCGTCTGATTTTGCATGAACTGCAAAAAGCTGCTAAACATTCCATCATTTATTGTTTGCTCGGTAGTGTTGTTTACAGGATGAATATTGCCTTCCTGTTGCACGTTCTCCTGGTTTGTCACTAAAGGTTGCTCCATAGTCTTGTACACTCCATTGTTAATGTTCTCAGCAGCCATTCTTAAATACTGCCATAAAACAACATATCACATAATATCCCTATATTATGACCAACCAACAAATAAGCTTAGTAGGACGCACTAGCAAAGGATTTACTAATCTCTCCCCTCCTAGTTCTATTCCCTGATCTCCGCCAGAGACCATATCCCTAAGCTTTGATACCAACTGTGACGCCCCCAAAAAAGGTATACAACACCCATTCTTAGTCGCCAAATACATGGTACATAAAGAAAACTACAACTTCAATAATACAAATGTTGTGTGAAATACGACAATACATACTGTGAGTTTAAATACAAATATTGTCTTCTAGACAATATCCACATGCAAATAAGTCCTCATTATAATTATTTAAACACTATTTTACAGAAATAGTGAGGACTGCTAAAACATCTTTCTAGAAACCTCACTCCATACCCCGACTCGATCCTGTTATGTTCTCACCTCCTGAGAAGAAAAATTGAACAAAAAGGAAAAGGGTGAGCTCAACTAGCCCAGTAAAGAATATTATGACTAAGATAATATACAACAAATTATTGTTAGTCTTCAACAGGGAAAAAATCTGATAAAATATAACCGACAACAAGTTTTAGATCAACAAATACAGCGGAAACAACAATCCATTAGAAGAGTCACGTAGAGGATGAATTCTACTATCTTCTAATATTTAAGAGTCCATCATCAATATTTTATTCCTGTAACAATAATCAATATACATCTTTAATCATCTTTGCACTACAGGCCAAAGATATTCATTTATATCACCGGTTGGTCATGTTTATCTCAACACCTGTTCATCTTTGCACTACGGGCCAAAGATATTCATCAATAATCATTTATCTTTGCACTACAGGCCAAAGATATTCAATAATATCATCATTAAGGACTGAGGATGATGAAAAATATTTTTAAGAATGAATCTAGTGAGATAGAAGGACAAATATTAAGGATTCGTATAACAGTTTTATCCAAGATTAATAATACTCAATAATAACCAATTTTGAAGCAGAATTCAAAAATAAGGTTTAAAATATGGATACAATCAAAGATAGTAGCCAAAATAGACATCTTAGACAAAAATGAAAATTTTCATTTTTCGGTGAATAGTGCCGTATTCGTGAATAGTGTCGTATACGTGAATAGTGCCGTATACGTGAATAGTATCGTATACGTGAATAGTAACCCCGACACAACAAGTTCCAAATTTGATTAAAAAGTTTTCCAATATTTTGGCATAATGATATTGAAGAAATTAATAATATCATTTAAGAAGAAAATAACATCCCTTACCTCAAAATAACCGTATTTCTGGCTGAATTTCGGGTATAGTGCTGACAGAAACTCGCACCGTATAGCTACACTCAAAGTATACTCACAAGAATACGCTCGATAATATAGAGAGAGAAAGAGTGAAAACTTGTTTCTGGTGTGATTTTCAATTCTAACTTAGCCCTCTATTAATAGGAAAATGCTAAAACGCCAAAGGAGACTAAATTAATAAAATATTAATATTTACTAAATATTCAAGCCCACCACCAAGGAATCTGATTTTAGCATTTCCCACATGCCCACCTTCTAGAAAAAAATTAAAAAAACTTTTTTGAAATAAAAAATAATTAAACTTTCAAAAATCAATTATTTTGGAACCCCAGAACTTCAATAATTCACAATAAATAGCCCATTTGTCAGAAAATTTGAATCTCGCTGCTATCTATAGGAATTTCAATTCTCTATCACTTTGCAGAAGAAAATTTTTCCAAATTCCAAACAGAAATTATCCGAAATCCACAAATGGATGATTTTTAATTCTTCCAGTCCGACAAAATACTGATAAAACATCCTCAGCATTAATTCCTTTAATTATATCCACATAAAATAATATATTCATCAATTATATCCACATCAAATAAATATTTCTTTATCATATGAATCAATAATTAATTATTCTTAAATAATATTACAGAATCACAATTATGACAACCAGGCCGTTCCCAGGAAAGTGGGGGCTTTCCAATAAGGATTTCTCCTTACTGGCGCGCAATTAGATGACCAAACCTCTCCTTGACAGAACTTTCTAGACATTGCCTATAATGCTATCTAATAATATTATTCAAATAATATGAATTATTGATCTGATAATGAGAAATACTGTGCAGTGACAATTATTGAAACAATAATAATATAAACTAACAATGCAGCAATTATTGAATCAATATAATAAAATAATGAACAGTAATTACTGTAACAATTATTGAGTAATGCCTTCTTACGTACGAATCAATAATTCAACCATACTGTGCAATACCGTGTGCTATTGTACAACCACGCGTATTACTGTATTTTAACCACCAATTACCCAACAGTGTTAACGGTAAAAATTATGCCGTTATTTATAAAAACCCAAATTTGTCATTTTCTTCATCCGACCGTTATACTGTTATGGGGCCCACAATTGACTGCGCCGTCGTACGAATATTCATGATAAAAAGAATATTCCACGACCAAATGAATATTCCCCGACAACAATGATTATTTTATAACCAGTTGTTTATTTTGTAAAAATTTTCACATTTCACCATAACCAAAGTATTATATCAAATTAACACCTTATTATTTTAGAATAATGAATAGAGGAAAATTTAATTTATTTATAATAAGTTGGGGTCTTACATTCCTAACCAACCTATTATGCGAATTCAAGCAACCAAACCATTAAAGTCAATCACTGTCATATCAAGCCATAAATCCATTCGTTTATTAAAAAATGGATGTCAAGCTTTCTTAGCCCATGTCACAGATTAAAACAAAAATACGTCAGATCTAAATGATATTTCTATTGTTAATAAATTTCCTGACGTATTCCCCAAAGAACTTCCCGGCCTATCCCTAGAGCGTGAAATCGAATTTTTATTGACCTTGAACCCGGTACAAAACCCATTTCCAAAACCCTATATCGAATGTCTCCTATTGAACTTCAGGAGTTAAAAAACCAACTGCAGGAACTGTTGGACATCAGTTTCATTCGTCCTAGTACATCTCCTTGGGGTGCTCCTATTTTATTCGTAAAGAAGAAAGATGGGAGTATGCGACTTTGCATTGACTATTGAGAGTTGAATCATGTCACCATGAAAAATAGATACCCGTTACCTCATATTGATGACTTGTTTGACCAGTTGTAAGGTGCTAAATTATTTTCAAAGATCAATCTTTGTTCAAGATATCATCAGTTAAAGATTAAAACTGATGACATTCCAAAGACTACTTTCAGAACTTGGTACGAGCATTACAAATTCTTAATCATGTCTTTTGGATTGACTAATGCTTCTGCTTCCTTCATGGATATGATTAACCAAGTATTCAAGGAATATTTGGATCATTTTGTGGTTGTCTTTATTAATGACATACTCAAATACTCAAAAAGTCGTGAAGATCATGAGCAACACTTGAGGCTGATACTCCAAAAGCTGTGTGAAATTAAGTTATACGCCATGTTAAAGAAATACAAGTTCTGGCTTGAGGAAGTAGCATTCCTTGGGCACATGATATCGAAGCATGGAATATCAGTTGATTCGACGAAGATTAAAGCAATACAAAGTTGGGAGCAACCTAAGTGAGTAACCAAAGTACGTAGCTTTTTGGGCTTAGCTGGTTATTATAAGAGATTCATGGAAGGATTTTCTCGAATCGCCACTCCATTAACTTAGCTGACTCAAAAAGGTACAAAATTTGGATGGTGCGAGGAATGTGAGAAGAGTTTCTAAGAACTCAAGAGGAGACTCATTTCAGCATCTGTTCTGACAATACCCTCAGGTTATAAGGGATTTGTCATCAACAACGATGCTTCATGTAGAGTTTTAGGATGTGTTCTCATGCAACATGGGAAAGTCATTGCCTATGCCTCATGACAACTTAAAGAATATGAGAAGAATTATCCTACTCATGATTTAGAATTGACATCAGTCATTTTTGCGCTAAAGACTTGGAGACATTACCTGTAAAAGCCTCAAATATTTCTTCACCCAAAAAGAACTCAACATGCGACAACGACGTTGGCTCTAGATATTGAAAGATTATGATTATACCATTCAATACCATCCTGGAAAAACGAACGTGGTAGCTGACGTATTAAGTAGAAGATCATATGCCGGTGCGAGCGCGATATTGTCAACATAAAGACCCCTTTTGTATGACTTACAAATGATGGAGATAGAGTTAAAGACTTTAGGGACCCACATAATGATGTCAAATATATGAGTAGAACCAACTTTAATCGATAAAATTAAAGCTGCTCAAGCTTCAGATCCAGAGCTGATGCGTATAAAGAAGAAAGTACAAGAAGGTGTTATTCCAGAAGCAAAAATCGATGAAGAAGGAATACTTCGAGTCAACCCCAGACTTTGTGTTCCTAACAACTCTGATTTGAAGTATAAAATCATGATAGAGGCATACAACACAACGTTTGCAATCCATCCTGGGAGTACTAAAATGTATTGTGATCTTTGACATACGTTTTGGTGGAGCAATATGAAAAGGTAGATCGCATAGTTTATCTCAAGGTGTTTAACTTGTCAACGTGTCAAGGCAGAGCATCAAGTACCAAAAGGTCCATTACAACCACTTGAAATTATAGAATAGAAGTGGGAGCACATTAACATGGATTTCATTACTTGTCTTCCCAAGGTTTCTCATGGCATTGATGCAATTTGGGCCATTGTCGATGGATTAACCAAGTCTTCTCATTTTTTACCTATACGAGAAACATATTCACTTGAATTTCTTGCTTGTATATACATAAATGAGATTGTAAGACTGCTTGGTATGCCAATATCCATAGTTTCAGATCGAGATCCAAGATTCACTTCACAATTTTGGGTCAGTTTGCAGAAAGCTATGGGCACGAATTTGCAATTAAGTTCTTCATATCATCTTTAGATGGACGGGCAGTCGGAGAGGACTATTCAAACTCTTGAAGATCTATTAAGACTATATGTCCTAGACTTCAAAGGAAGTTCGGACAAGTACTTGCTATACGTGGAATTCTCCTACAACAACAGTTATCAAGCAAGTATAGGCATGGCTCCATTCAAGGCATTGTATGGACGAAAGTGTCGTTCTCCAGTATGCTGGGACAAGGTGGGTGAAACAACATTGTTGGGACCAGAATTAGTACGCATAACTATGAAAAAGATTCAAATGATTCGGTAACGTATACAAACCTCACAAGATTGACAAAAGAGTTATGCTAATCTTCATCGAAGGGACGTGGAATTCAATGTTGGAGATCATGTATTGTTACGTGTTGCTCCATGGAAAGGAGTTACAAGATTTAGAAAGAGAGGAAAGCTCAATCCTCGATTCATTGGTCCATTTGAAATCCTCGATTGAGTAGGAACTATAGCATGTAGACTCGCCTTAACGCCAAGTATGTCTCATGTTCATAATATTTTTCACATATCTATGTTACATAAATATGTGGAAGACCCAAACCACTTTATTTAATTAGAACCAGTTGAGATAGTAGAAGATTTAATGTATGAAGAGGTACATGTTAAAATCTTAGATAAGAAGGAACATATTCTACGCTCAAAGGTTATACCTCGAGTCAAAGTTTTATGGAGAAACCACGATATTGATGAAATGACCTGTGAGTTAGAATCTGACATGAAAACAAGGTATCCTCACCTCTTCGATATATCGGGTGTGTACATCAATTTCGAGGATGAAATTTCATAAGAACGGGAGGTTGTAAGACCCCAACTTTTTATGAATAAAGATTTAATTTTCTCTAAATATTATTTTGAATAATAAGGTGTGATTTGATATAATGCTATAGTTATGAGTTGTGACGCCCCCAAAATATGTATACATCACCCATTCTGAGTCGCCAAAAATATGATACAGAAACAACTATAACTTTATTAATACAATTATAGTGCAAAATATGACAACACATAAACTGTGAGTTTAAATACAAATATTGTCTTCCAGACAATATCCAAACTCAAATAAGTCCTCATTATAATTATTGATATATTATTTTACAAAAATGGTGAGGACTACTAAAATAACTTTCTAGAACCATCATTTCATACCCCGACTATTATGACTAAGATAATATAGAACAAATTATCGTTAGTCTTCAACAGGGAAAAATCTGATAAAATATAATAGACAACAAGTTTTAGATCAATATTCGCAACAGAAATAACAATTCATATAAGAGTTATGTAGAGAATGAAATTTACTGTAATCTATGAATTTAAAAGTCCATCATCATTATTTTATCCCTATAACATCAATCAATATTCATCTTGAATCAAATATTCATCTTTGCACTACAGGCCAAATATATTCATCAGTTGGTCATGTTCATCTCATCTTTGCACTACGGGCCAAAGATATTCATCAGAAAATCATTAATCTTTGCACTATAGGCCAAAGATACTCAGTAATATCATCATTTAGGACTGAGGATGATGAAAAATATTTTTAAAGAAACAAATCCAGTGAAACAAAAGAACAATTTAAAGGATTCGTACTTCAAGCAATCCAAGTTCAAAAATACTTCATAAATAATCATAATGGAGTAAATTTCAAGAATGAAGACCAAAACATGGATACAATCAAAGCTAGTATCCATAATAGATATTTTGGACACAATTTTTTTAATTTTTTTTGTGAATAGTGTCGTATTTGTGAATAGTACCGTATACGTGAATAGTGTCATATATGTGAATAGTAACCCCGACATTAAAAGACAAGAATTTCATAAGAAAAATATTTCCAATATTCCAGCATAATGATATTAAAAGAAATAATATCATTTTTTTAAAAAAATAATATCCTTTACTTCGAAAAGATAGTACTTCTGACTGGAATACTGGATATAGTGCTGAAGGGAACTTGCGCCGTATAGCAACACTCAAACTATCAAAATACTCACAAGAATACGCTCGGTAATATAGAGAGAAAAGATTTCAGTTTCTGGTGTGATTTTTAATTCTAACCTAAACACCCTATTTATAGGAAAATGCTTAGAACACCATAGCAAAAAATTTAATAAAATATTATTTTTTTAAAATTTCCTACGCCCACTTTTGAAGATCTGAATTCAGCCACTAGTGGGGCCCATAATAATGACAAAATAAAAAAAAACGTTTTTGTTATTAAAAATAATTAAAACTTCAAAAATCAATTATTTCAAAACGTCAATACCTCATAATAAATAGCCCTTTTATCAGAAAAATTCGAATCTTTTGTCCATTCCATAGGAAATTCAATTTTCTACAACTTTGTAAGTTTAAGTTTTTCCAAATTCCAAGCAGAAGTTGATCGAAATCCACAAACGGACGATTTTACAGACTATAATCAAATTTCAGTCAAGAAATGGGCCCACAAACATGTTTAACATGTTTTAAATAATTTTTTTGTAACAAAAATACTCTTCCTCCTCATTTATTCATATATCACACATTCATTGTAAAATATCACCATTATTATATTATTATAATATAATAATATATTTAAATAAATTATTTTATCAGAAAAGATAAAAAATTAATTTTCAACAATTGTCACATTAAAAATTTTCTCCATCTATATCAACATAAAATGAATATTGTGTTTATCATATAAATCAATAATTAATTATTCACAAATAATATTACAGAATCATAATACTGACAACCAGACCATTCCCAGGAAAGAGGGGGCTTTTCAATAAGGATTTCTCCTTATTGGCGCGCAATTAGGTGACCAAACCTCTCTTTAGAGAGAACTTTCTAGACATTGCCAATAATGCTATCTAATAATATTATTCAAATAATATGAATTATTGATCTGATAATGAAAAATACTGTGCAATACCGTGTGCTACTGTGTTTTAACCACCGGGTATTCCACCAGTATTAACAGTAACAACTACGCCGTTATTTATAAACAACTTATACTTGTCATTTTCTTCATCCAATCGCTTTCTGTTATGGGGCCCACACAAGGCTGCGCCGTCGTACGAATATTTCCCGATAGTAAGAATATTCCACGACCAAACGAATATTCCCCAACAACAATGAATATTTTATAACCACTTGCTTATTTGAAATATTTGTTCATATTACCCATAACTAACCACATTAATCAAATCAACCCTTACTATTTCAAGATAATAAATAAAGGAATTTCAATTTCGTTTAATAATAAGTTGGGGTCTTACAACCACCCCTCCTTATGAAATTTTGTCCTCAAAATTGACGTACGTACCTGGTGTTTCGAAAAGGTGAGGATACCTCACTTTCATTTCTGTTTCCAACTCCTAGGTCATTTTCTCTATAGCATGGTTCCTCCACAAAACTTTGACTTGTGGTATGACCTTTGTGCGGAGGACATGCCCCTTTATATCTAAGATCTTGACAGGTACCTCTTCGTACGTTAAGTCTTTGGCTATCTCATCCAGTTCTAACTCAATAACATGGTTCGGGTCTTTCACATATTTACGAATCACAGAAATGTGAAAAATATTATGAACACGAGACATACTTGGAGGTAACACGAAGTTATAGGCTACGTTTCCTACTCGGCCAGAATCTGAAATGGACCAATAAATCATGGATTGAGCTTTTCTCTCTTCCCAAATCTTGTTACTCCCTTCCATGGAGCTGCACGCAACAATACATGATCCCAAATACTAAATTCCAAGTCCTTTCGATGAAGATTTGCATAACTCTTTTATCAATCTTATGCCGTTTGTATTCTTTATCGAATCATTTGGATCTTTTCTGTAGTAATACATACCAACTCTGATCCCAATAATGTTGCTTCACCCACCTCATCCCAATATACCGGAGAGCGATACTTTCGTCCATATAATGCTTCAAATGGAGCCACACCTATACTTGCCTGATAACTGTTGTTGTAGGAGAATTCCGCCAATAGTAAATACTTATCCCAACTCCCTTTGAAGTCTAGGACACAGAGTCTTAATAGATCTTCAAATCCATAACATGGGCTAAGAAAGTTTGACATCCATTTTTCAATAAACGAATAGCTTTATGACTTGATATGACAGTGATTGATTTTAGTGGTATAGTTGCTTGAATTCGTACAACAGGTTGGTTAGGAATATGAAAACTAACAACCTTACAAAAATAATCAATTTTGGCATGATGAGGAGAATGGACTAAATAGTAACTAATTCATGAACGGTCCAGATTGATTTACTTTTAAACGGACGGTCCATATTAATTTACTATGCAGTATTAATAAAATATTATAATAAAACAAAATCTTTTAAATAAAATATAATATATTCTATTTATAATCTAATAAAACAAATAACTTTATAAAATTATTCTATTTTATATAAAAAGATTTTACTATGCAAATAATATGCAGGTACTATGCAAACACTATGCATAATAGAATATTATATATTCTATTTATAGTCTAATAAAATGAATAACTTTATAAAAGTATTCTATTTTATATAAAAAAAATTTACTATGCAAACACTATGCATAAAGAATATTATATATTCTATTTATAATCTAATAAAATAAATAACTTTATAAAAGTATTCTGTTTTATATAAAAAAAATTTACTATGCAAATACTATGCAGGCACTATGCAAACGCTATGCATAATAAAATATAATATTTTATATTTAAAATCTAATAAAAAAAATAACTTTATAAAGTAATTTATTTTATATAAAAAGATTTTACTATGCAGGCACTATGCAAACATTATGCATAATAAAATATAATATATTCTATTTATAATCAAATAAAACAAAACTTTATAAAAAGTTTTCCATTTTATATAAATTTTTTTTGTTTTATTATATTTATAATAATAATAAAACAAAACTTATCACCTTTATTATAATTCACAATATTAATCGACCAGGTCGTTCCCGGGAAAGAGAGGGCTTTCCAATAAGGATTTCTCCCTATTGACGCGCAATTAGATGACCAAACGTCTCATTGACAGAACTTTTAGACATCATTAATATTGCAAATAATAATATTAATAATTTTGTTATCTCAATTATTGATTTAATAATATATAAAATATCGACAATCATTGAATCAAATAACGTGAGATGCTATGCAACAATTACCGTGTGCTACTATGTAACCACGCGTATTACTGTACTTTTACTACCGAGTAGTTTAACAGTTTTTATGGTAAAACTTCCGCCGTCATAAAAATATTTTTTGTCGTTTTCTTAATCTGACAATAATTCCGTTGTGGGGTCCACCAATGATTTTAGCGTCGTACGGATATTCCCCAACAAAAAGAATATTTCCCGATAAATCGAATATTATATAACAACTTGCATACTTTTCAAAATTTCTAAATATTACCCACAATTATAACATTATCTCAAATCCACACCATAATTTTGAAAAAAATATTTCGGGAAAATTAAATCTTTATTCGTAAAATTTGGGATTTTACAATCTCCCCTCCTTATAAAATTTCGCCCTCGAAATTTATGTACGTACCTGGTATGCTAAACAAATGAGGACACTTCGTCAGATTCTAACTCTTGAGGTATAACCTTTGAGTGTTGAATACAATCCTTCTTATCCAAGATTTGAACATGTATCTCCTCATTCGTTAAATCTTCTGCTATCTCATCTAGTTTTAATTCAAGAACGTGGTTCGAGTTGTCCACATATTTACGTAACATCGATACGTGAAAAACGTTATGAACACGCGACATACTTGCCGTTAAAGCGAGTCTACAGGCCACAGTTCCTACTTGATCGAGAATTTCAAATGGGCCAATTAAATCAAGGGTTGAGATTTCCCCTCTTCATCGATTCTTGCTTCTAGAATAACGCCCTCTTAAACCTTCTTCTTCAGATTCATCAGCTCTGAGTATGTAGCTTGAGCAGCTTTAACTTTATCGATTAAAGTCGATTCTACTCGTAAATTCGCTATCTTCACGTGGGTCTCTAGAGTCTTTTTCTATATTCATCATTTGTAAGTTATACGAAATGGGTTTTTGTGTTAACAACATCGCACTCGTAAACACATACGATCTTTTACTCAACTCATCAGCTACCACGTTCGCTCTTCTATAATGATATTGAATGGTATAGTCGTAATCTTCAACAGCTCGAGCCAACATCTTTGGCGCATTATACATTTGTTTTGGTTGAAGAAATATTTAAGAGTTTTAGAAATGGGTTTTGTACTGGGGTCAATACAAAATTCGATTTCACGCTCTAGGGGTAGGCTAAGAAGTCTTCAAGAATACGACAGGAAATTTATTAACAATAGAAATATCATTCAAAATTGTGACTCTCATCCAAGATTTGGATAGTACGTCACATCGATACCTATCAACTTGCCATCGTCATTCACGACGTCGCCTATAGAAAGTCTGGATTCGGTGCATTACACACAAGGAAGTTAACAACGGAAGGATCGAGACTCTTTACTTATGGCTTGATATAACAGTGATTAAATTTAGTGGTTTGGTTGCTTGAATTTACATAACAGGTTGGTTAGGAATATGAAAGCTAACAACCTTACGAAAAGCATGATGAGTAGTTAACCAATCGATTCCTAAAATTACATCAAAGACAAGTATTTTCAAAGAGATAAGATCGACAGGTAACGTGAAAGTGTCAATTTTAATCAGCAAGATTCATAAACAGTAGAGGTAACGAAGGTTTCTCCTAACTGAGTTTCAACCAATAAGTCAAAGTCTAATTTCTCGGGAGTCAAATTTAAACGTTAAGCGCAAGCAAGAGAGATAAAAGAATAAGTAGAACCGGGATCGAATAAGGTATAGACTTCGTAAGCGTTTATGATTAACTTACCCATGATAACTTCGTTCGGGTTCCTCGACAAACACTCTCACTTAAACTATCGGTTTTGATTTGTCTGAGACATCCTTTGGCATCATTATCCCAGCTGGACTTAATTTCACTACACGATAAAATCGAGCTAGGTGACTTTCTCTTCCGCAATTGAAACATGCTTTGGATTGCTGCATACAGTTTGGACGGATGTGTCCCTCCTTTCCACATTTGAAACATACGACCGGTGGTCGTTCTCCTTCCTTAACAACAGTTACTGGTGCTGACGTCTTTCCATCATCGTTAAATCTTCTCTTCTTGGCCATGATTACCACCGAAGTGGTTACCATTCTTGGCATTATAATTTCCCCCACGATGGTTATCATTGTTCCGATGGTCGTTGCCACCAGTACGATTATTATCGTGTTATTGGTCGTTGCCTTTTGGTTGTGTTGACTAATTATCACGCTCCAATAACTGAGCCCTATTCACACCATCTGAATATAAACAAAGTTTGTGAGAAATAAGGTATTGACGTATTTCGGGTTTCAAACCTCACAAAAATATTCGCGTCATTCTCTCCTCATTATCTACCAAATGGGATGCAAACAGGGATAACTCCGCAAACTTAGCCTCGTACTGCGACACGATCATATTATTTTGCTCCAACTTGATGTACTCCACCTCCTTCATGTGACGAATACTTTTGAGAAAGTACTTCTCGTTGAACAACTCTTAGAACTTCTGCCAAGTCATCATGAGTGCGTCAGGCTGGGTACGTTTTACGGATTCCCACCAGTATTCTGCCTCTTTACGCAACATAAAGGTGGCAAAGGGAACCTTTTCCTCCTCGGAGAATCCCAAGACATCAAATATATTGGTGATCTGCTTTAACCACGTCTTCGCCTTAAGTGGTTTTGGCTCTCCAAAAAAACTCTGGTGGTCCCAGTTCCTTGAACTTCTTAGCGGTGACCGACCGTGGGTTGCCATTATTTCCACCTATATTTTGAACATGAGTCTCTCTTACATGATATTGCATGAATTGCATAAAGCCTCTGAACATTCCATCATTCATCATTTGGTCAGTGTTGTCATTTATTTGAGGATTATTGTCTTTCTGTTGCACATTATCCTGGGTATTGATCGTTGGTGACTCAACAGTCTCATGTGCTTCATTGCCGATCTCAACATTTTTGGATGCCATTATCAAACACTGCCATAAAACAAGGGTTAATTAACATATCATATATTATCCCTATACTTTGACCGACCAATTAAATATCAAATAAACTTAAGTAGGTCATACTAGCGAGGGAATTCCCCGTCTCTCCCCTCCTAGTTTTTATCTCACATCTCAGCCAGGGATCATATCCCTAAGCTTTGATACCAATTGTGACGCCCCCAAAATAGGTATACATCTCCTATTCTGAGTCGCCAAATACATTGTAAGACCCCAAATAATTAATAAATGAAATTTAATTTCCTTTAATTATTATTTTGAATAGTAAGGGTTGATTTGATTAATGTGGATAGTTATGGGTAAAATATGCAAATGTTTCAAAATAAGCAAGTGGTTATAAAATATTCATTGTTGTCGGGGAATATTCGTTTGGTCGTGGAATATTCGTACTGTCGGGGAATATTCGTACGACGGCGCAGCCATGTGTGGGCCCCATAACGGAAAGCGATTGGAGGAAGAAAACGACAAATATAAGCTGTTTATAAATAACGGCGTAGTTGTTGCCGTTTACACTGTTGGAATACCCGGTGGTTAAAATACAGTAATACGCGTTGTTGCACAGTAGCACACGGTATTGCACAGTATTTTGAATTATTGATCCTTACGTAAGAAGGCACTACTCAATAATTGCTACAGGAGTTACTGTTCATTACTTTATTGATTCAATAATTGCTGCGTTGATATTTATAATATTATTGTTTCAATAATTGTCATTGCACAGTATTTTCAATTATCAGATCAATAATTCATATTATTTGAATAATATTATCAGATAACATTATTGGCAATGTCTAGAAAGTTCTGTCAAGGATAGGTTTGGTCATCTAATTGCGCGCCAGTAAGGAGAAATCCTTATTGGAAAGCCCCCTCTATCCTGGGAACGGCCTGGTTGTCGGTACTGTGATTCGGTAATATTATTTTTAATAATTAATTATTGATTATTATGATAAAGAAAATATTTATTTTATGTGGATATAGATGGAGAAAATTTTTAATGTGACAATTGTTGAAAATTAATATTTTATCTTTTTCTGATAAAATAATTCATTTAAATATATTATTTTAATAATATATTAACGATGATATTTTTACAATGAATGTGGGATATATGAGTATATGAGGAGGTAGAGTATTTTTGTGGCATTAAATATTTAACACATGTTTTGTGTGTCGGTGGACATAATTTTTGACCGAAAATTGAGTATAGACTGTAAAATCGCCCGTTTATGGATTTTGGTCAATTTCTGTTTGGAATTTGGAAAAATTTTCTTCTGCAAAGTTGTAGAGAATGGAATTTCCCATGGAAAGTTGCGAGTTTCGAATTTTTCTGATAAACAGGCTATTTTCTATGAATTGTTGAAATTTCGGAGAATAAAATGATTTTTATTAAATTTATGGGGGGGCCACTTTTTGGTTGGTAAAATAAAACATGGGCTGCTGATATTTTTTTCCAAAGAGGCATGCTAGACTTTTTCAAAGCATGCGTAGAGAAAATTGTTAAGTAAATAATATTATTTTATTATTTAGTCTCCTTTGGCGTTCTAACATTTTCCTATAAATAGAGGGCTAAGTTAGAATTGAAAATCACACCAGAAACAAAGTTTTCTCTCTTTCTCTCTCTATATTATCGAGCGTATTCTTGTGAGTATACTTTGAGTGTTGCTATACGGTGCGAGTTTCTGTCAACACTATACCGAAATTCAGTCAGAAGTACGGTTATTTTGAGGTAAGGGATGTTATTTTCTTCTCAAATGATATTTTTTCTTCAATATCATTATGCCGGAATATTGGTGAACTTTTTTATCAAATTTGGAACTTTTTGTGCCGGAGTTACTATTCACGTATACGGTACTATTCACGTATACGGCACTATTCACGAATACGGCACTATTCACAGAAAAATTATTTTTTTTCTTTTCGTCCAAAATATCTATTGTGGATACTAGATTTGATTGTATCCATGTTTTGATCATTCTTGAATTTTACACCACTAGGATTATTTTTGAGGTATTTTTGGACATGGATAAAACAAAGTACGAATCCTTAATCCTTAATCCTTGTCATTTTGTTTCACTGGATTCGTTTCTTTAAAAATATTTTTTTTATCATCTTCAGTCTTAAAGGATGTTATTATTGAATATCTTTGGCCTGTAGTGCAAAGATGAATGATTTCTGATGAATATCTTTGGCCGTAGTGCAAAGATGAACAGGTGTTTAGATGAACATGACCAACAGATGAATATCCTTGGCCTGTAGTGCAAGGATGAATATATGATTCAAGATGTGTATTGATTGATGTTACAGGGATAAAAAAAAAATACTGTTGATGGACTGTTAAATTCATAGACATTAGTAGATTTCATCCTCTACGTAACTCTTCTATGAATTAATATTTTCCGCTGCGAATATTGATTTAAAACTTGTTGTCTATTGTATTCTATCAGATTTTTCCCTGTTGAAGACTAACGATAATTTGTTGTATATTATCTTAGTCATAATATTCTTTACTGAGCTAGTTGAGCTCACCCTCTTCCTTTTTGTTCCATTTTTCTTCTCAGGAGACGAGAATATAGCGGGTACGAGTCGGGGTATGAATTGATGGTCCTTGAAAGAGTTGTTTAGTAGTCCTCACCATTTTTGTAAAATAATATATCAATAATTGTATTGAGGACATAGTTGGGTATGTATATTGTCTAGATGACAATGTTTGTATTCAAACTCACAGTTTATGGGTTGTAAAAGTTATGGTTGTTTCTGTACCATGTATTTGGCGACTCAAAATGGGTTGGATGGAATAGACCTATTTTGGGGGCGTCACAGTTGGTATCAGAGCTTAGGGATATGATCTCTGGCGGAGATCGGGGAATAGAACTAGGAGGGGAGAGACGAGTAATTCCTTCGCTAGTGTGTCCTACCTAAGCTTATTTGTTAGTTGGTCAGTATATAGGGATATTATGTGATATGTGATTTGCTTAATTAACCCTTGTTTTATGGCAGTATTTAAGAATGGCAACCGAGAATGTTAACGGTGGAGTTAATGAGACCGTGGAGATGCCTGTACTTACTAACGAGGAGAACGTGCAACAGGTTGGCAATGTTCCTCCTGTGAACAACACCACTGATCAGACGATGAACGACGCAATGTTTAGAAGCTTTTTGCAGTTCATGCAAAATCAGACGAGAGAGACTCGTGTTCAAAATACAGGAGGAAATGATAACAATTCACGGGTTGTCACAGCCAAGCAGTTCAAAGAGTTGGGACCACCAGAATTTAAGGGAAAGCCAGATCCGATCATGGCGGAGACATGGGTCAAACAAATTACCAAGATATTCGATGTCTTGGGATGCACGGAGGAACAGAAGGTTCCATTCGCCACCTTTATGTTCCGTGGCGAGGCAGACTACTGGTGGGAGTCTGTGAAGCGTACCCATCCAGCCGCACTCAGTATGTCTTGGGAGACGTTTCAGAAACTATTTAATGACAAATACTTTCCTGAAAGTGTTCGTCATATGAAGGAAGTGGAGTTCATCAGATTAGAACAAAATAACATGACGGTGTCTCAGTACGAGGCAAAGTTTGCAGAGTTATCTCGGTTTGCACCTCATTTGGTGGAGAATGAGGAACGTATGACGCGGATGTTTCTGAGAGGTTTGAAACCCGGCATACGACAATATCTCATCTCTCATAAATTTTCTCTCTATTCAGATGTTGTTAACAGGGCTCAATTGTTGGAGCGAGATAACGAGTACGGTCAACCGAGGTACCACAATCAGGATCATACCGGTGATAGCAGTCAACAAAATAATGATAACCAGTGGAGAAAGAAAAAGACGGACAAAAATGGTAACCACTTTGGTGGTAATCATGGCCATGAAAATAGAAGAAGCGAGTCAGGAGGAGATTTTAAAAAGAGGAGATTTAACAACGACCATGTGAAGACGACAGTGCCGGCAGCAACTGGTTCTAAGGGAGGAGAAAGACCACCGGTCATATGCTACAAGTGCGGGAAAGAGGGACATATCAGTCCAAACTGCCCACAACAGTTCAAGGTATGCTATAATTGTGGAAAGGAAGGACATATCGCTCGAGATTGTACGGTAGCAAAACCTAGTTCAGCGGGGACGGTGACTCAAAAGGCTGTCCCAGAAAAGCCAAAGTCAATGGTTCCTGGAAGAGCGTTTGTTGTGACTGGTCAACATGCGAGGAACCCAAACGAGGTGATCACGGGTAAGCTACTTATAAATTCTTGCGAAGTTTATACCTTACTTGATACCGGTGCTACCCATTCATTTATCTCTCCTGCTTGTGCTCAACGTTTAAACTTGACTCCGGAGAAATTAGACTTTGACTTATCTGTGGAAACTCCGTTAGGAGAAACTTTCATCACATCCACTGTTTATAAATCTTGTTTCATTCAAGTTGGCACCATCACTTTACCTGTTGACCTGATCTCTTTAAAGATACTTGCTTTTGATGTGATTTTAGGGATTGATTGGTTAACTACTCATCATGCCAAAATTGATTGTTTTCGTAAGGTTGTTAGTTTTCATATTCTTAATCAACCTGTTGTTCGAATTCAGGCAACTAAACCATTAAAATCAATCACTGTCATATCTAATCATAAAGCTATTCGTTTATTGAAAAACGGATGTCAAACTTTCTTAGCCCATGTTATGGATTTGAATAAAGACACGTCAAAATTGAATAATATTCCTGTTGTTATTGACTTTCCTGACGTATTTCCTGAAGAACTTCCCGGTCTACCCCCAGAACGTGAAGTTGAATTCTTTATTGATCTTGAACCTGGTACAAAGCCCATTTCTAAAACCCCATATCGAATGGCTCCTATTGAACTTCAGGAGTTAAAAGTCCAACTACAGGAGTTATTGGACATCGGTTTCATTCGTCCTAGTACATCTCCTTGGGGTGCTCCTGTTTTATTCGTAAAGAAGAAAGACGGGAGTATGCGACTTTGTATTGACTATCGGGAATTGAACCATGTCACCATCAAGAATAGGTATCCTCTACCTCGTATTGATGACTTATTTGACCAGTTGCAAGGAGCACAATTCTTTTCAAAAATCGATCTTCGTTCTGGATATCATCAGCTGAAAATTAGAACTGAGGATATTCCAAAGACTGCCTTCAGAACTCGGTATGGGCATTATGAATTCTTAGTCATGTCTTTTGGATTGACTAATGCTCCTGCTGCTTTCATGGATATGATGAACCGAGTATTTAAAGATTATTTGGATCAATTCGTTGTTGTCTTTATTGATGACATCCTCATATATTCCAAAAGCCGTGAAGATCATGAGCACCATTTGAAGCTGGTACTCCAAAGGCTTCGTGAAAACAAGTTATATGCTAAGTTAAAGAAATGCGAGTTCTGGCTTGAGGAAGTAGCATTCCTTGGGCACGTGGTGTCAAAAAATGGAGTATCTGTTGACCCGACGAAGATTGAAGCAATACAAAGTTGGGAGCAACCGAAGTTGGTCACTGAAGTACGTAGCTTTTTGGGCTTAGCTGGTTATTATCGGAGATTCGTGGAAGGGTTTTCTCGAATTGCTACTCCATTAACTCAGCTAACTCGGAAGGATACAAAATTCGTATGGAGCGAGGAATGCGAGAAGAGTTTCCAAGAGCTTAAGAGGAGACTTATTTCGGCACCTGTTCTAACAATACCATCTGGTTCGGATGGATTTATTATCTACAGCGATGCTTCGGGCAAAGGGTTAGGATGTGTTCTCATGCAACGTGGGAAAGTCATAGCCTATGCCTCGCGACAACTTAAAGAGTATGAGAGGAATTATCCTACTCATGATCTAGAGTTGGCAGCAGTCGTTTTCGCGCTAAAGATCTGGAGGCACTATCTATACGGGGAGAAAGTGGAGATATATTCAGATCATAAAAGCCTCAAATATTTCTTCACGCAGAAAGAACTTAACATGCGGCAACGACGTTGGCTCGAGTTGTTGAAAGATTACGACCACACTATTCAATACCATCCTGGAAAAGCGTACGTGGTAGCTGACGCATTGAGTAGAAGATCATATGCAGGAATGAGTACAATGATGTCAAGTATACGCATAGAGCCAACTTTAATAGAAAAAGTTAAGGTTGCTCAAGCCACCGATCCGGAGCTGATGCATATGAAGACGAAAGTACAAGAAGGTGCCATTCCAGAAGCGAGAATTGATGAAGAAGGAATACTTCGAGTCCACTCCAGACTTTGTGTTCCTAACGATCCTGATTTGAAGTACAAGATCATGATGGAGGCACACAATACACCGTTTGCAATTCATCCTGGAAGTACCAAAATGTATCGTGACCTTCGACATACATTTTGGTGGAACAATATGAAAATAGAGATTGCAAAGTTTATTTCAACGTGTTTAACTTGTCAACGTGTAAAGGCGGAGCATCAAGTGCCAAAGGGTCCATTGCAACCACTTGAGATTCCAAAATGGAAGTGGGAACACATTACTATGGATTTCGTTACGGGTCTTCCTACGGTTTCTCAAGGCATCAATGCTATTTGGGTTATTGTTGATAGATTAACCAAGTCTGCTCATTTCTTGCCGATACGGGAGACTTATTCCCTTGAACGTCTTGCTCAAATGTACGTAAATGAGATTGTAAGATTGCATGGCATGCCAGTATCCATAGTTTCGGATCGTGACCCAAGATTTACTTCAAGATTTTGGGTTAGCTTGCAAAAAGCTATGGGTACGGAGTTACGATTCAGTTCGGCATACCATCCTCAAACGGACGGACAATCAGAGAGGACTATTCAGACTCTTGAAGATTTATTAAGACTCTGTGTCCTAGACTTCAAGGGCAGTTGGGATAAATATTTACCATTGGTGGAATTCTCCTACAACAACAGTTATCAGGCAAGCATTGGTGTGGCCCCATTTGAAGCATTGTATGGACGAAAGTGTCGCTCTCCAGTATGTTGGGACGAGGTGGGTGAAGCAACATTGTTGGGACCCGAGTTAGTACGTATGACTACAGAGAAGATCCAAACGATTCGACAACGTATACAAACGGCACAAGATCGACAAAAGAGTTATGCGGATCTTCATCGAAAGGACGTAGAATTTAGTGTTGGGGATCATGTATTGTTGCGTGTTGCCCCATGGAAGGGAGTTACAAGATTCGGGAAGAGAGGAAAGCTTAATCCACGATTTATTGGTCCGTTTCAAATTCTTGATCGAGTAGGTAATGTAGCCTATAGACTCGCGTTACCTCCAAGTATGTCTCGTGTTCATAATGTTTTTCATATATCGGTGCTTCGTAAATATGTGAAAGACCCGAACCACGTCATTGAGTTAGAACCGGACGAGATAGCCGAAGATTTAACGTATGAGGAGGTACCTGTCAAGATCTTGGATAGGAAGGAGCATGTCCTACACACGAAGGTAATACCACAAGTTAAAGTTTTGTGGAGGAATCATGCTATAGAGGAAATGACTTGGGAGTTGGAAACGGAAATGAAAGCGAGGTATCCTCACCTTTTCGAAACACCAGGTACGTATGTCAATTTCGAGGACGAAATCTCATAAGGAGGGGAGGTTGTAAGACCCCAAATAATTAATAAATGAAATTTAATTTCCTTTAATTATTATTTTGAATAGTAAGGGTTGATTTGATTAATGTGGATAGTTATGGGTAAAATATGCAAATGTTTCAAAATAAGCAAGTGGTTATAAAATATTCATTGTTGTCGGGGAATATTCGTTTGGTCGTGGAATATTCGTACTATCGGGGAATATTCGTACGACGGCGCAGCCATGTGTGGGCCCCTTAACGGAAAGCGATTGGAGGAAGAAAACGACAAATATAAGCTGTTTATAAATAACGGCGTAGTTGTTGTCGTTTACACTGTTGGAATACCCGGTGGTTAAAATACAGTAATACGCGTTGTTGCTCAGTAGCACACGGTATTGCACAGTATTTTGAATTATTGATCCTTACGTAAGAAGGCACTACTCAATAATTGCTACAGGAGTTACTGTTCATTACTTTATTGATTCAATAATTGCTGCGTTGATATTTATATTATTATTGTTTCAATAATTGTCATTGCACAGTATTTTCAATTATCAGATCAATAATTCATATTATTTGAATAATATTATCAGATAACATTATTGGCAATGTCTAGGAAGTTCTGTCAATGAGAGGTTTGGTCATCTAATTGCGCGCCAGTAAGGAGAAATCCTTATTGGAAAGCCCCCTCTATCCTGGGAACGGCCTGGTTGTCGGTACTGTGATTCGGTAATATTATTTTTAATAATTAATTATTGATTATTATGATAAAGAAAATATTTATTTTATGTGGATATAGATGGAGAAAATATTTAATGTGACAATTGTTGAAAATTAATATTTTATCTTTTTCTGATAAAATAATTCATTTAAATATATTATTTTAATAATATATTAACGATGATATTTTTACAATGAATGTGGGATATATGAGTATATGAGGAGGTAGAGTATTTTTGTGGCATTAAATATTTAACACATGTTTTGTGTGTCGGTGGACATAATTTTTGACCGAAAATTGAGTATAGACTGTAAAATCGCCCGTTTATGGATTTTGGTCAATTTCTGTTTGGAATTTGGAAAAATTTTCTTCTGCAAAGTTGTAGAGAATGGAATTTCCCATGGAAAGTCGCGAGTTTCGAATTTTTCTGATAAACAGGCTATTTTCTATGAATTGTTGAAGTTTCGGAGAATAAAATGATTTTTATTAAATTTATGGGGGGGCCACTTTTTGGTTGGTAAAATAAAACATGGGTTGCTGATATTTTTTTCTAAAGAGGCATGCTAGACTTTTTCAAAGCATGCGTAGAGAAAATTGTTAAGTAAATAATATTATTTTATTATTTAGTCTCCTTTGGCGTTCTAACATTTTCCTATAAATAGAGGGCTAAGTTAGAATTGAAAATCACACCAGAAACAAAGTTTTCTCTCTTTCTCTCTCTATATTATCGAGCGTATTCTTGTGAGTATACTTTGAGTGTTGCTATACGGTGCGAGTTTCTGTCAACACTATACCGAAATTCAGTCAGAAGTACGGTTATTTTGAGGTAAGGGATGTTATTTTCTTCTCAAATGATATTTTTTCTTCAATATCATTATGCCGGAATATTGGTGAACTTTTTTATCAAATTTGGAACTTTTTGTGCCGGAGTTACTATTCACGTATACGGTACTATTCACGTATACGGCACTATTCACGAATACGGCACTATTCACAGAAAAATTATTTTTTTTCTTTTCGTCCAAAATATCTATTGTGGATACTAGCTTTGATTGTATCCATGTTTTGATCATTCTTGAATTTTACACCACTATGATTATTTTTGAGGTATTTTTGGACATGGATAAAACAAAGTACGAATCCTTAATCCTTAATCCTTGTCATTTTGTTTCACTGGATTCGTTTCTTTAAAAATATTTTTTTTATCATCTTCAGTCTTAAAGGATGTTATTATTGAATATCTTTGGCCTGTAGTGCAAAGATGAATGATTTCTGATGAATATCTTTGGCCGTAGTGCAAAGATGAATAGGTGTTTATATGAACATGACCAACAGATGAATATCCTTGGCCTGTAGTGCAAGGATGAATATATGATTCAAGATGTGTATTGATTGATGTTACAGGGATAAAAAAAAATATTGTTGATGGACTGTTAAATTCATAGACATTAGTAGATTTCATCCTCTACGTAACTCTTCTATGAATTAATATTTTCCGCTGCGAATATTGATTTAAAACTTGTTGTCTATTGTATTCTATCAGATTTTTCCCTGTTGAAGACTAACGATAATTTGTTGTATATTATCTTAGTCATAATATTCTTTACTGAGCTAGTTGAGCTCACCCTCTTCCTTTTTGTTCCATTTTTCTTCTCAGGAGACGAGAATATAGCGGGTACGAGTCGGGGTATGAATTGATGGTCCTTGAAAGAGTTGTTTAGTAGTCCTCACCATTTTTGTAAAATAATATATCAATAATTGTATTGAGGACATAGTTGGGTATGTATATTGTCTAGATGACAATGTTTGTATTCAAACTCACAATTTATGGGTTGTAAAAGTTATGGTTGTTTCTGTACCATGTATTTGGCGACTCAAAATGGGTTGGATGGAATAGACCTATTTTGGGGGCGTCACATACATTGTACAGAACACAAATACAATCTTAAATATACAACATGAGTTGTGAGTTTTAATACAAATATTGTCTTCTAGACAGTATTCAAACTCAAAATAAGTACTCAATACATTTATTAACACACTATTTCATTGAATAGTGAGGACTACTAATGCTATCATCTGGACCGTCACTCTGTTCCCCGACTAGTCCCTGCTACGTTCTCATTTCCGGAAGAGAACAATGAAAGTAAAAGGGTGAGCTCAACTAGCCCAGTAAGAAATAATATGACTAAGATAATGCAAAATAAATTATCGTTAGCCTTCAACAGTGTTAAATTGATACAATATAACAAACATCAAGTTTAACTGCAGCGGAAAAAGCAATCCATCAAAAGAGTCAAGTAGATAATAAAATCTACTATCTTCTATGATTTAAAAGGTTTTTCATCACTTTTATTCTGAGACTCATCTTAATAAATAAACCACATCATCCCTGCACTACGGCCAAGGATATTCATTAGTATCACAACCACAAATTATCCTTGCACTACGGGCCAAGGATATTTGTGTATTCATCAATGGTCATGATCATGCTAACAACTGTCCATCAATGTACTACGGGCCAATGAGGACTTTTACCACATCATTTGTAACATTACGGTCATGATTACACCGAATAATCCCTGGTCATAATCATACCAAGTCCATCTATTCACTACAGGCCACAGATGACTTTCAACAAAATATAAGCCTGAGGATGATGATAATGATATAAGAATTTAATAAAATAAGTTCAAGAATTAATTTATCCAGGAACCAATAACGTCCAAATTATCAATATGATACTGCTTTGTAGAGTAAAATTCATGAATGCTCAGAAGAATATTTCCATGAAAAGATACTGGATGAAGCGCAAATATCAAGGATATTCCACTAATTTCATGGAGTATAAAAGTAAAAACTTTAACCAACTGAGAATAATAAAGAATGGAATAACAAAAGAAATCACCAGGCATGCGATAGACCGCACAGACAGGTTATTCCAACAGAATAATAAATAACGGAACCAGGCCATGCGTAAACCGCACATACATGATATTCCAACAGAATAATAAAGAATGGAATAATAGAAGCATTTCACCATGCATGCATGCGATAGACCGCACAGACAGGTTATTCCAATAGAATATTAAATAATAGAACCAGGTCATGCGTAATACGCACAGACATGATATTCCAAGAGAATAATAAAGAATGAAATAACAGAAGAATTTCACCATGTATGCGGTACTTCGCATAGACAGGTTATTCCAACATAATAATAAGAAATGGAATAAAAATAGCTCTCGTCACGAAGATGAAAGAAATAATACCCCTTACGAGTATTGAAAGAAAATAATTCTCTTCATGAATACAGACGAAATAATACCCCTTACGAGTATTGAAAGGAAATAATTCTCTTCATGAATACAAACGAAATAATACCCCTTACCTTAGAAGAAACTGGATATAGGAGTAGTGAAGTAGCATAATACTTTTCTTCTTTCTCTCTATAGTTTATCTATCTAGAGTTTTAGTGATTTCGTAAGAAATAATGAATGAATGAGCTTCTATTTATAGGAGAATAGACTGAATAGTAACTAATTCATGAACGGTCCAAATTGATTTACTTTTAAACGGACGGTCCATATTAATTTACTATGCAGTATTAATAAAATATTCTAATAAAACAAAATCTTTTAAATGAAATATAATATATTCTATTTATAATCTAATAAAATGAATAACTTTATAAAAGTATTCTGTTTTATATAAAAAGATTTTACTATACAAACACTATGCAGGTACTATGCAAAAACTATGCATAATAGAATAATATATATTCTATTTATAGTCTAATAAAATGAATAACTTTATAAAAGTATTCTGTTTTATATAAAAAGATTTTACTATGCAAACACTATGCAGGCTCTATGCAAATACTATGCATAATAGAATATTATATATACTATTTATAATCTAAAAAACAAATAACTTTATAAAAGTATTCTATTTTATATAAAATGATTTTACTATGCAAATACTATGCAGACACTATGCAAATACTATGCCTAATAAAATATAATATTTTCTATTTAAAATCTAATAAAACAAATAACTTTATAAAAGTATTCTTTTTTATATAAAAAGATTTTACTATGCAAATACTATGTAGGCACTATGCAAATACTATGCATAATAAAATATAATATATTCTATTTATAATCAAATAAAATAAAACTTTATAGAAAGTTTTCCGTTTTATATAAAAAGTTTTCTGTTTTATTACAATTATAATAATAACAAAACAAAACTTATGACCTTTATTATAATTCACAATATTAATCGACCAGGTCGTTCCCAGGAAAGAGGGAGCTTTCTAATAAGGATTTCTCCCTATTGGCACGCAATTAGGTGACCAAACTTCTCATTGACAGAACTTCTAGACATCGTTAATATTGCAAATAATAATATTAATAACTTTGTTATCTCAATTATTAATTTAATAATATATAAAATATCGACAATAATTGAATCAAATAACGTGAGATACTATGCAATAATTACTGTAGCAATAATTGAACAAACCTGAGTGACTTCTTACGTAAGCATCAATAATCAATATCGTGTGCTACTATACAACCACGTGTATTACTGTACTTTTACTGCCGAGTAGTTCAACAATTTTAACGGTAAAACTTCTGCCGTTATTTTCATAAAAATATTTTTGTTGTTTTCTCAATCCGATAATAATTCCATTTTGGGGTCCACCAATGATTATACCGTCGCACGGATATTCCCCGAAAAAAGAATATTTCCCGATCAATCGAATATTATATAACAACTTGCATACTTTTCAAAATTTCTAAATATTACCCACAACTATAACATTATCTCAAATTCACACCATAATTTTGAAAAAAATATTTCGAGAAAATTAAATCTTTATTCGTAAAATTTGGGATTTTACAATCTCCCCTCCTTATGAAATTTCGCCCTCAAAATTTATGTACATACCTGGTATGCCGAACAAATGAGGACACTTCGTCAGATTCTAACTCTTGAGGTATAACCTTTGAGTGTTGAATACGATCCTTCTTGTGACGCCTCCAAAATAGGTATACATCACCTCTTCAAAGTCGCCAAATACATGGTATAGAATACAAATACAATCTTAAATATACAACATGAGCTGTGAGTTTTAATACAAATATTGTCTTCTAGACAATATTCAAACTCAAAATAAGTCCTCAGTATATTTATTAACACACTATTTCATAGAATAGTGAGGACTACTAATGCTATCATCTGGACCGTCACTCCGTTTCCCGACTAGTCCCTGCTACGTTCTCATTTCCTGAAGAGAACAATGAAAGTAAAAGGGTGAGCTCAACTAGCCCAGTAAGAAATATTATGACTAAGATAATGCAGAATAAATTATCATTAGTCTTTAACACTGTTAAACTGATAAAATACAATAGACATCAAGTTTAACTGCAGCAGAACATGCAATCTATTAAAAGAGTCAAGTAGAGAATAAAATCTACTATCTTTTATGATTTAAAAGGTTTTTTTTATCACTTTTATCGCTGGGACTCAGCTTAATAAATAATCCACATCATCCCTGCACTACGGCCAATGATATTCATTAGTATCACAACCCCAAATTATTCATGCACTACGGGCCAAGGATATTTGTGTATATGATGGTCATGATCATGCCAACAACTGTCAATCAATGTACTACGGGCCAATGAAGACTTTTACCACATCATTTGTAACATTACGGTCATGATTACACCGAATAATCCCTGGTCATAATCATACCAAGTCCATCTATGCACTACAGGCCACATATGACTTTCAACAAAATATAAATATGAGGATGATGACAATGATATAAGAATTCAATAAAACAAGTTCAAGAATTAATTTATTCAGTAACTAATAACGTCCAAATTGTCAACATGATACTTCTTTGTAGAGTAAAATTCAAGAATGCTCAGAAGAATATTTCCACGAAAAGATATTGGATGAAGCGCAAATATCAAGGATATTCCACTAATTTCATGGAGTATAGAAGTCAAAACTTTAACCAACTAAGTATAATAAAGAATGGAATAACAAAAGAAATTACCATACATGCGGTACTTCACATAGACAGGTTAGTCCAACAGAATAATAAATAATGGAACTAGGTCCGACGTAAAACGCACAGACATGATATTCCAACAGAATAATAAAGACGGAACCAGGTCCGGCGTAAAATGCATAGACATGATATTCCAACAAAATAATAAAGAATGTAATAACAGAAGAATTTCACCAAGTATAGGGTAGCCCGCGTATACAGGTTATTCCAACAGAATAATAAAGAATGGAATAACATAAGTTCTCTTCATGAATACAAAAGAAATAATATACCTTACCATAAAAGAAACTTGATATCAGAGTAGTGAAGTAGTAGAATACTTTTCTTCTTTCTCTCTATATTTTCTCTCTCTAGAGTTTCAGAAAATTCGTAAGAAATAATGAAGGAATGAACTTCTATTTATAGAAGAATAGACTGAATAGTAACCAATCCATGAACGGTCCAAATTGATTTACTTTAAACGGACAGTCCAGATTGGTTTACAATAAAATATAATATATATTCTATTTATAATCTAATAAAACGAATAACTTTATAAAAGTATTCTATTTTATATAAAAAGATTTTACTATACAAACACTATGCAGGCACTATGCATAATAAAATATAATATATTCTAATTATTGTCTAATAAAACAGATAACTTTATAAAGGTATTTTATTTTATATAAAAAGATTTTACTTTTAGCCTAATAAAACAAATAACTTTATAAAAGTATTCTATTTTATATAAAAAGCTTTTTTGTTTTATTACGTTAATAATACTAATAAAATAAAACTTTATCATCATTATTATTATTTACACTATTAATCGACCAGGTCGTTCCCAGGAAAGAGGGGGCTTTCCAATAAGGATTTCTCCCTATTGGCGTACAATTAGGTGACCAAACCTATCCTTGGCAGAACTTCTAGACATCATTAATAATGCAAATAATAATATTAATAACTTTGTCATCTCAATTATTGATTTAATAATATATAAAATATCGAAATAAATGAATAAAACTGAATGACTTCTCACGTAAGCATCAATAGTCAATATCGTGTGCTACTATGTAACCACGCGTATTCCTGTACTTTTAACACCGGGTGTTTTAACAGTTAACGGTAAAACTTCCGCAGTTATTTTCATAAAAATATTTTTAACGTTTTCTTAATCCGACAATAATTTCGTTGTGGGGTCCACCAATGAATGTGCCGTCGTACCAATATTCCCTTTTAAAACGAATATTCCCCGACCAATCGAATATTATAAACAACTTGCGTACTTTGAAAAATTTATAAATATTACCCACAACTATAACATTATATAAAATTTATTCTATAATCTTTAAAAATGATAATTATAGAAAATTCAATTTTATTCATAAAAGTTGGGGTCTTACACTTTTTATCCAAGATTTTAACACGTATCTCCTTATACGTTAAATCTTCTGCTATCTCGTCTAGTTTTAATTCAATAACGTGGTTCGGGTTGTCCACATATTTACGTAACATCGATACGTGAAAAATGTTATGAACACGTGACATACTTGGCGTTGAAGCGAGTCTACAGGCCATAATTCCTACTTGATCGAGATTTTTAAATGGGCCAATTAAATCGAGGGTTGAGATTTCCTCTCTTCATCGATTCTTACTTCTAGAATAACGCCCTCTTGAACCTTCTTCTTCAGATTCATCAGCTCTGAGTATGTAGCTTGAGCGGCTTTAACTTTATCGATTAAAGTCAATTCTACTCGTATATTCGTTATCTTCACATGGGTCTTTAGAGTCTTTAACTATATCTTCATCATTTGTAAGTTATACGAAATGGGTTTTTGTGTTAACAACATCGTACTCGTAAATGCATACGATCTTCTACTCAATGCGTCAGCTACCACGTTCGCTCTTCTATAATGATATTGAATGATATAGTCATAATCTTCAACAGCTCGAGCCAACATCTTTGGCGCATTATACGTTCGTTTTGGTTGAAGAAATATTTAAGATTTTTAGAAATGGGTTTTGTATTGGGGTCAATACAAAATTCAATTTCACGCTATAGGGGTAGGCTAAGTAGTCTTCAAGAATACGTCAGGAAATTTATTAACAATAGAAATATCATTCAAAACTGTGACTCTCATCCAAGACTTGGATAGTACGTCACATCTATACCTATCAACTTGCCATCGTCATTCACAACGTCGCCTACAGAAAGTCTGGCTTCGGTGCATTACACTCAAGGAAGTTAACAACGGAAGGATTAGGACTCTTTACTTATGGCTTGATATAACAGTGATTAACTTTAGTGGTTTGGTTGCTTGAATTCGCATAACAGGTTGGTTAGGAATATGAAAGCTAACAACCTTATGAAAAGCATGATGAGTAGTTAACCAATCGATTCCTAAAATTACATCAAGGGCAAGTATTTTCAAAGAGATAAGATAGACAGGTAACGTGAAAGTGTCGATTTGAATCAGCAAGATTTATAATTAGTGGAGGTAATGAAGGTTTCTCCTAACTGAGTTTTAACCAATATGTCAAAGTCTAATTTCTCTGGAGTCAAATTTAAACGTTAAGTGCAAGCAAGAGAGATAAAAGAATAGGTAGAACGGGTATCGAATAAGGTATAGACTTTGTATGCATTTATGATTAATTTACCCGTGATAACTTCATTCGGGTTCCTCGACAAACGCTCTCACTTTAACTACTGGCTTTGACTTGTCTGAGACATCCTTTGGCATCATTATCCCAGCTGGACTTGACTTCACTACACGACAAAATCGAGCTAGGTGACCTTCTCTTCCGCAATTGAAACATGCTTTGGATTATTTCGTACAGTTTGGACGGATGTTTCCCTCCTGTCCGCATTCGAAATTAGGGTACGTACCTGGTATGTCGAAGAGGTAAGGATACCTTGATTTTATTTCAGATTCGAACTCCCAGGTCATTTCCTCAACATCGTGGTTCCTCCATAAAACTTTGACTTGAGGTATAACCTTGGAGCGTAGAATATGTTCCTTCTTATCCAAGATTTGAACAGGAACCTATTCATACGTTAAATCTTTCCCTATTTTGTCCAGTTCTAACTCAATAATGTGGTTCGGGTCTTTCACATATTTACGTAACATGGATATATGAAAAACATTATGAACCCGAGACATACTTGGCGGTAAAACAAGTCTATAGGCTACAGTCCCTACTCGATCGAGGATTAAAAATGGGCCAATGAATCGAGGATTGAGCTTTCCTCTCATTTCAAATCTCGTAACTCCTTTCCATGGAGCAACACGTAACAACACATGATCTCCAATATCGAATTCCACATCCTTTCAATGAAGATCAACATAACTCTTTTGTCGGTCTTATGAGGTTTTTATACGTTGTCGGATCATTTGAATCTTTTCCGTAGTCATACGTACCAACTCTGGTCCCAACAACGTTGCTTCACCCACCTCATCCCGGCATACTGGAGAACGACACTTTCTTCCATACGGCGCTTCTAATGGAGCCATGCCAATACTTGCTTGATAACTATTGTTGTAGGAAAACTCTACCAATGGTAAGAACTTATCCCAACTTCCCTTGAATTCAAGGACACAGAGTCTTAATAAGTCTTCAAGAGTTTGAATAGTCCTCTCTGATTATCCGTCCGTCTGCGGATGATATGCCGAGCTAAATTGTAAATCTGTGCCCATAGCTTTTTGCAAACTAACCCAAAATCATGAAGTGAATCTTGGGTCTCGATCAGAAACTATGGATACTGGTATACCATGGAATCTTACAACCTCGTTTATATATATACGAGCAAGACATTCAAGTGTATAAGTTTCTCGTATAGGTAAGAAATGAGCAGACTTGGTCAATCTATCAACAATGACCCAAATTGCATCTATGACTTGAGAAACCTTGGGAAGACCAGTAACGAAATCCATGGTAATGTGCTCCCACTTCCATTTTGGAATTTCAAGTGATTGCAATGGACCTTTTGGTACTTGATGCTCTGCCTTGACTCGTTGACAAGTTAAACACCTTGAGATAAACAATGTTATTTCTCTCTTCATATTGCCTCACCAAAATGTATGTCGAAGATCATGATACATTTTGGTACTCCCAGGATGGATTGCAAACAGTGTGTTGTGCGCCTCCATTATTATTTTATACTTTAAATCAGGGTCGTTAGGAACACAAAGTCTGGAATTGACTCAAAGTATTCCTTCTTCATCGATTCTTCCTTCCGGCATAGCACCTTCTTGTACTTTCTTCCTCATACACATCAGCTCCAGGTCTGTAATTTGAGTAGCTTTAACTTTATCGATTAAAGTCGGTTCTACTCGTATATTCACTATCATCACGTGGGTCCCTGGAGTCTTTATCTCTATCTCCATCCTTTGCAAGTCATACAAAATGGGCCTTTGCATTGACAATATCGCACTCGTACCCGCATATGATCTTTTACTCAATGCGTCAGCTACCACGTTTGTTTTTCCAGGATGGTATGATCATAATCTTTCAACAGTTCAAGCCAATGTCGTTGTCGCATGTTGAGTTCCTTTTGAGTGAATAAATATTTGAGGCTTTTATGATCCGTAAAGATCTCCACTTTTCCCTATACAAGTAATGCCTCCAAATCTTTAGTGCAAAAATGACTGCTGCCAACTCTAGATCATGAGTAGGATAATTCCTCTCATATTCTTTGAGTTGTCGAGAGGCATAGGCTATGAATTTCCCATGTTGCATGAGAACACATCCTAACCCTTTGTCTGAAGCATCACTATAGATAACAAATCCCTCCGAGCCAGATGGTATTGTCAGAACAGGTGCTGAAATGAGCCTTCTCTTGAGTTCTTAAAAACTCTTCTCACATTCCTAGTTCCAACCGAATTTTGTATCTTTCCGAGTCAGCTGAGTTATGGGCGTAGCTATTCGAGAAAACCCTTCTACGAATCTCTGATAATAGCTAGCTAAGTCGAGAAAGCTACGTACTTCGGTCACTGATTTAGGTTGCTCCCATCTTTGAATAGCTTCAATCTTTGCTGGGTCAACAGATATTCCATGACTTGATACCACGTACCCAAGGAATACTACTTCCTCAAGCCAGAACTCACATTTCTTCAACTTGGCATAAAGCTTATATTCACGAAGCTTTTGGAGTATCAGCCTCAAGTGTTGCTCATGATCTTCACGGCTTTTGTAATAAATAAGGATGTCATCAATAAAGACGACCACAAAGTGATCCAAATATTCCTTGAATACTCGGTTCATCATATCCATGAAGGCAGCAGGAGCATTAGTCAATCCAAAAGACATGACTAGGAATTCATAATGCCCGCACCGAGTTCTGAAAGTCGTCTTTGGAATGTCATCGGTTCTAATCTTCAATTGGTGATATCTGGAACGAAGATCAATCTTTGAAAAGAATTTGGCACCTTGCAATTGGTCAAACAGGTCATCAATACGTGGCAATGGGTACCTATTTTTGATGGTGAAATGATTCAACTCCCGATAATCAATACAAAGTCGCATAATCTCATCTTTCTTCTTCACGAATAGAACAGGAGCACCCCAAGGAGAAGTACTAGGATGAATAAAGCCAATGTCTAACAATTCCCGCAGTTGGGTTTTTAACTCCTGAGGTTCAATAGGAGCCATTCGATATTGGGCTTTGGAAATGGGTTTTGTACCGGGTTCAAAGTCGATACAAAATTCAATTTCACGCTCTGGGGGTAGGCCAGGAAGTTCTTCAGGGAATACGTCAGGAAATTCATTAACAATAGAAATATCATTCAAAACTGATGTATTTTTGTTTAGATCTGTGATATGAGCTAAGAAAGCTTGACATCCATTTTTCAATAAACGAATAGCTTTATGGCTTGAGATGACAGTGATTGATTTTAATGGTTTGGTTGCTTGAATTCGCATAATAGGTTGGTTAGGAATATGAAAGCTAACAACCTTACGAAAACAATCAATTTTTGCATGATGAGTAGTTAACCAATCAATCCCTAGAATTACGTCAAATGCAAGTATTTTCAATAAAATAATATCGACAGGTAATGTGAGGGTACCAATTTGAACCAAACAAGACTTATAAACAGTGGATGTAATGAAGGTTTCTCCTAATGAAGTTCCAACAGATAAGTCAAAGTCTAATTTCTCCGGAGTCAAAGTCTAATTTCTCCGGAGTCAAATTTAAACGTTGAGCGCAAATAGGAGAAATAAAAGAATGGATAGAACCGGTATCAAATATGGTATATACTTCGCTAGAGTTTATGATAAACTTACCCGTGATGACCTCATTCGGGTTCTTTGCTTTCTGGGAGGTCACGACAAACGCTCTCCCTTGCACTACTGGCTTTGACTTTTCTGGGGCGTCCTTTGGTGCCTCCATCCTAGCTGAACTTGTCTTCGGTGAATGATAAAATCGGGCTAGGTGATCTTCTCTTTCATAATTATAACATGCTTTGGACGGCATCGCACAGTTTAGACTGATGTGTCCTTCCCCTCCGCATTTAAAGCATATAATAGGTGGTCTTTCTCCTCCCTTAACAACGGGTGTTGGTGCTGACGTCTTTCCATCATTGTTGAATCTCCTCTTCTTGAAAATGTCCATTCTTATTGCTTTGGACATGATTACCACCGAAGTGGTTACCATTTCTGGCATATTAATTCCCTCCACGCTTATTGTCACCACTTCGATGATTGTTATCACTGGTATTATCATTTTGCCAGCTGCTCTCTTTTGGTTGGGTTGACTCATTATCGCACTCCAATAACTGAGCCCTATTAACAACATCTGAATACAAACACAGTTTATGAGAGATAAGATATTGACGTATCTCGGGTTTCAAACCTCTTAGAAACATTCGCGTCATTCTCTCCTCATTATCAACCAAATGGGACGCAAATCGGGACAACTCGGCAAACTTGGCTTCATACTACGAAACAGTCATGATGTTTTGATCCAGCTTAATAAACTCTACCTCTTTCATGTGACGAATACTTTCAGGAAAGTACTTGTCATTGAACAATTCATGGAACTTCTCCCAAGTTATCTTCAGTGCGGCAGGTTGAGTACGTTTTATAGATTCCCACCAGTAATCTGCCTCTGCACGCAACATAAAGGTGGCAAAGGGAACCTTTTGCTCCTCGAAACATCCCAAGACATCAAATATCTTGCAGATCTGCTTTATCCACGTCTTTGCCTTAAGTGGTTTTGGCTCTCTAAAAAACTCCAGTGGTCCCAATTCCTTCAACTACTTAGCGGTGACCGTCCGAGAGTTGCCAGTGTTTCCACCTGCATTTTGGACAGGAGCCGCTCTTGCCTGATGTTTCATGAATTGCATAAAGCCTCTGAACATTCCATCGTATATCATCTGGTCAGTGTTGTTGTTTGCCTAAGGATTGTCGCCTTCCTGATGCACATTATCCTGATTATTGATCTGTGGAGACTCAACGATCTCCTATGCTCCATTGATGTTCTCAACATTCTCGGATGCCATTTTCAAACACTGCCACAAAACAAGGGTTAATTAACATATCACATATTATCCCTATACTTTGACCAACCAATTAAATATCAAATAAACTTAAGTAGGTCATACTAGCAAAGGAATTCCTCGTCTCTCCCCTCCTAGTTCTTGCCTCACATCTCAGCCAGGGATCATATCCCTAAGCTTTGATACCAACTGTGACGCCTCCAAAATAGGTGTACATCACCTATTCTGAGTCGCCAAATACATGGTATAGAATACAAATACAATCTTTAATATACAGCAAGAGAGCTGTGAGTTTTAATATAAATATTGTCTTCTAGACAATACCCACTCTCAAAATAAGTCCTCATTACATTTATTGTCACACTATTTAATGGAATAGTGAGAACTACTAATACTATCATCTGGATCGTCACTCCGTTCTCCGACTAGTCCCGGCTACATTCTCATTTCCTGAAGAGAATAGTGAAAGAAAGGGTGAGCTCAACTAGCCCAGTAAGAAATATTATGACTAAAATAATGCAGATTAAATTATTATTAGTCTTCAACAGTGTTAAACTGATAAAATACAATAGACATCAAGTTTAACTGCAGCAGAACATGCAATCCATTAAAAGAGTCAAGTAGAGAATAAAATCTACTACTCCCTCCGTCCCAGGATAAAAGTCTTTATTACTATTTTGGGTTGTCCCATGTTAAATGTCTACTTTCTTTTAATAACCAAATTTTTACACATTTTTTCCTATTATGCCCGTAGCATTAAATATCTCATACTTTTCTTATTCTAATTCTCTCTCCATATTTAATGACATTATTATAGACAATTTTGTCATTTTATTCCTCTTCTTAATATGCGTGAAAAGTCCACCAGGACTTTTATCCTGGGACGGAGGGAGTATCTTTTATGATTCAAAAGGTTTTTCATAACTTTTATCGCTGGGACTCAGCTTTATAAATAATCCACATCATCCCTGCACTACGGCCAAGGATATTCATTAGTATCACAACCATAAATTATCCATGCACTACGGGCTAATGATATTTGTGTATTCATCAATGGTCATGATCATGCCAACAACTGTCAATCAATGTATTACGGGCCAATGAAGACTTTTAACAAATCATTTGTAACATTACGGTCATGATTACACCGAATAATCCCTAGTCATAATAATACCAAGTACATCTATGCACTACAGGCCACAGATGACTTTCAATAAAATATAAATATGAGGATGATGATAATGATATAAGAATTCAATAAAACAAGTTCAAGAATTAATTTATTCAGGAACTAATAACGTCCAAATTGTCAACATAATACTTCTTTGTTGAGTAAAATTTAAGAATACTCAGAAGAATATTTCCACGAAAAGATACTGGATGAAGCGCAAATATCAAGGATATTCCACTAATTTCATGGAGTATAGAAGTCAAAACTTTTACTAACTGAGTATAATAAAGAATTGAATAACAAAAGAAATCACAATGCATGCGGTACTTCGCATAGACAAGTTATTCCAACAAAATAATAAATAACAGAACCAGGTCAGGCGTAATACGCACCGACAGGATATTCCAACAAAATAATAAAGAATATAATAACAACAAAAATCACCATGCATGTGGTACTTCACATAGACATGTTATTCCAACAGAATAATAAATAACGGAACCAGGTCCGGCATAAACGCACAGACAGGATATTCCAACAGATTAATAAAGACGGAACCAGGTCCGGCGTAAAACGCATAGATAGGATATTCCAACAAAATAATAAAGAATGGAATAACAGAAGAATTTCACCAAGTATAGGGTTACCCGCGTATAGAGGTTATTCCAACAGAATAATAAAGAATGGAATAACATAAGTTCTCTTCATTAATACAAAAGAAATAATGCCCCTTACCGTAAAAGAAACTTGATATCGGAGTAGTGAAGTAGCAGAATACTTTTATTCTTTCTCTCTATAGTTTCTCTCTCTAGAGTTTCAGTAAATTCGTAAGAAATAATGAAGGAATGAGCTTCTATTTATAGAAGAAAGGACTGAATAGTAACCAATCCATGAACTGTCCAGATTGATTTACTTTAAACAGACGGTCTAGATTGATTTACAATAAAATATAATATATTCTATTTATAATCTAATAAAATGAATAACTTTATAAAAGTATTCTATTTTATATTAAAAAAATTTACTATGCAAACACTATGCAGGCACTATGCATAATAAAATATAATATATTCTAATTATTGTCTGATAAAACAGATAACTTTATAAAAGTATTCTGTTTTATATAAAAAGATTTTCCTTTTAGCCTAATAAAACAAATAACTTTATAAAAGTATTCTGTTTTATATAAAAAGCTTTTCTGTTTTATTACATTAATAATACCAATAAAAGAAAACTTCATCGTCATTATTATTATTCACACTATTAATCGACCAGGTCGTTCCCAGGAAAGAGGGGGCTTTCCAATATGGATTTCTCCCTATTGACGCGTAATTAGGTGAACAAACCTCTCCTTGACAGAACTTCTAGACATCGTTAATAATGTAAATAATAATATTAATAACTTTGTCATCTCAATTATTGATTTAATAATATATAAAATATCGACAATAATTGAATAAAACTGAATGACTTCACACGTAAACATCAATAATCAATATCGTGTGCTACTATGCAACCACGCGTATTCCTGTACTTTTAACACCGATTGTTTCAACAGTTAATGGTAAAACTTCCGTCGTTATTTTCATAAAAATATTTTTGTTATTTTCTCAATCCGACAATAATTCCGTTGTGTGGTCCACCAATGATTGTGCCGTCGTACGAATATTCCCTGTTAAAACGAATATTTCCCGACCAATCGAATATTATAAACAACTTGCATACTTTACAAAATTTATAAATATTACCCACAACTATAACAATATATCAAATTTATTCTATAATATTCAAAAATGATAATTATAGAAAATTCATTTTTATTCATAAAAGTTGGGGTCTTACACTTCTTATCAAAGATTTTAACACGTATATCCTCATACGTTAAATCTTCTTCTATCTCGTCTAGTTTTAATTGAATAACGTGGTTCGGGTTATCCACATATTTATGTAACATCGATACGTAAAAAACGTTATGAACATGCGACATACTTTGCGTTAAAGCGAGTCTACAGGCCACAGTTCCTACTTGATCGAGAATTTCAAATGGGCCAATTAAATCGAGGGTTGAGATTTCCTCTCTTCATCGATTTTTGCTTCTAGAATAACGCCCTCTTGAACCTTCTTTTTTAGATTCATCAGCTATGGGTCTCTAGAGTCTTTAACTCTATCTTCATCATTTGTAAGTTATACGAAATGGGTTTTTGTGTTAACAACATCGCACTCGTAAATGCATACAATCTTCTACTGAACGCGTCAGCTACCACGTTCGCTCTTCTATAATGATATTGAATGGTATAGTCGTAATCTTCAACAGCTCGAGCGAACATCTTTGGCGCATTATACGTTCGTTTTGGTTGAAGAAATATTTAAGAGTTTTAGAAATGGGTTTTGTACTGGGGTCAATACAAAATTCGATTTCACGCTATAGGGGCAGGCTAAGAAGTCTTCAAGAATACGTCAGGAAATTTATTAACAATATAAATATCATTCAAAACTGTGACTCTCATCCAAGACTTGGATAGTACGTCACATCTATACCTATCAACTTGCCATCGTCATTCACGACGTCGCCTACAGAAAGTCTGGCTTCGGTGCATTACACTCAAGGAAGTTAACAACGGAAGGATCGGGACTCTTTACTTATGGCTTGATATAACAGTGATTAACTTTAGTGGTTTGGTTGCTTGAATTCGCATAACAGGTTGGTTAAGAATATGAAAACTAACAACCTTACGAAAAACATGATGAGTAGTTAACCAATCAATTCCTAAAATTACATCAAAGGCAAGTATTTTCAAAGAGATAAGATAGACAGGTAACGTGAAAGTGTCGATTTGAATTAGCAAGATTTATAAATAGTGGAGGTAACGAAGGTTTCTCCTAACTGAGTTTCAACCAATAAGTCAAAGTCTAATTTCTCAGGAGTCAAATTTAAATGTTAAGCGCAAGCAAGAGAGATAAAAAAGGTAGAACTAGTATCGAATAAGGTATAGACTTCGTAAGCGTTTATGATTAACTTACCCATGATAACTTCGTTCGGGTTCCTCGACAAATGCTCTCACTTAAACTACCGGCTTTGACTTGTCTGAGACATCCTTTGGCATCATTATTCCAACTGAACTTGACTTCACTACACGACAAAATTGAGCTATTTGACCTTCTCTTCCGCAATTGAAACATGCTTTAGATTGTTGCGTACAGTTTAGACGGATGTGTCCCTCCTGTCCGCATTTGAAACATACGACCGGTGGTCATTCTCGTTCCTTAACAACAGTTGATGGTGCTAACGTCTATCCATCATCGTTAAATCTTCTCTTCTTGAAATTTCCACTCCTATTATATTGGCTATGATTACCACCGAAGTGGTTACCATTCTTGGCATTATAATTTCCCCCACGATGGTTATCATTGTTCTGATGGCGTTGCCACTGGTACGATTATTATCGTGTTGTTGGTCGTTGCCTTTTGGCTGTGCTGACTCATTATCGCGCTCCAATAACTGAGCTCTATTCACAACATCTGAATATAAACAAAGTTTATGAGAAATAAGGTATTGACGTATTTCGGGTTTCAAACCCCAGAGAAATATTCGCGTCATTCTCTCCTCATTATCTACCAAATGGGATGCAAACTGGGATAACTCCGCAAACTTAGCCTCGTACTGCGACACGGTCATATTATTTTGCTCCAACTTGATGAACTCCACCTCCTTCATGTGACGAATACTTTTGGGAAAGTACTTGTCGTTGAATAACTCTTGGAACTTCTTCCAAGACATCTTGAGTGCGTTAGGCTGGGTACGTTTTATGGATTCCCACAAGTAATCTGCCTCTTCACGCAACATAAAGGTGGCAAAGGGAACCTTTTGCTCCTCGTAGCATCCCAAGATATCAAATATCCCGGTGATCTGCTTTAACCACGTCTTCGCCTTAAGTGGTTCTAGCTTTCCCAAAAACTCCGGTGGTCCCAGCTCCTTGAACTGCTTAGCGGTGACCGACCGTGGGTTGCCATTATTTCCACCTATATTTTGAACAGGAGTCTCTCTTACCTGATGTTGCATGAATTACATAAAGCCTTCTGAACATTCCATCGTTCATCATTTGGTCAGTGTTCTCGTTTACCTGAGGATTATTGTCTTTCTGTTGCACATTATCTTGGGTATTGATCGTTGATGACTCAACGGTCTCATGCGCTTCATTGTTGATCTCAACATTTTCAGATACCATTATCAAACACTGCCACAAAACAAGGGTTAATTAACATATCACATATTATCCCTATACTCTGACCGACCAATTAAATATCAAATTAACTTAGGTAGGTCATACTAGCGAAGGAATTCCCCGTCTCTCCCCTCCTAGTTTTATCTCACATCTCAGCCAGGGATCATATCCCTAAGCTTTGATACCAACTTTGATGCCCCCAAAATAGGTATACATCACCTATTCTGAGTCGCCAAATTCTTGGTACAGAATACAAATACAATCTTAAATATACAACATGAGCTGTGAGTTTTAATACAAATATTGTCTTCTAGACAGTATTCAAACTCAAAATAAGTCCTCAATACATTTTTTAACACACTATTTCATAGAATAGTGAGGACTATTAATGTTATCATCTGGACCGTTACTCCGTTCCCCGACTAGTCCCTGCTACATTCTCATTTTCGGAAGAGAACAATTAAAGTAAAACGGTGAGCTCAACTAGCCCAGTAAGAAATATTATGACTAAGATAATGCAGAATAAATTATCGTTAGCCTTCAACAGTGTTAAGCTGATACAATATAACAAACATCAAGTTTAACTGCAGCGGAAAAAGTAATTCATTAAAAGAGTCAAGTAGAGAATAAAATCTACTATCTTCTATGATTTAAAAGGTTTTTCATCACTTTTATTACTGAGACTCAGCTTAATAAATAAACCACAAATTATCCATGCACTACGGGCCAAGGATATTTGTGTATTCATCAATGGTCATGATCATGCCAACAACTGTCCATCAATGCACTACAGGCCAATGAGGACTTTTACCACAACATTTGTAACATTACGGTCATGATTACACCGAATAATCCCTGGTCATAAGCATACCAAGTCCATCTATGCACTACAGACCACAAATGACTTTCAACAAAATATAAGCCTGAGGATGATGATAATGATATAAGAATTTAATAAAATAAGTTCAAGAATTAATTTATCTAGGAACCAATAACGTCCAAATTATCAACATGATACTGATTTGTAGAGTAAAATTCAAGAATGCTCAGAAGAATATTTTCATGAAAAGATACTGGATGAAGCGCAAATATCAAGGATATTCCACTAATTTCATGGAGTATAAAAGCCAAAACTTTAACCAACTGAGTATAATAAAGAATGGAATAACAAAAGAAATTACCAGGCATGCGATAGACCACACAGACAGGTTATTCCAACAGAATAATAAATAACGGAACTAGGTCATGCGTAAACCGCACAGACAAGATATTCCAACAGAATAATAAAGAATGGAATAACAGAAGAATTTCACCATGCATGCGATAGACCACACAAACATGTTATTCCAACAGAATAATAAATAATGGAACCAGGTCATGCGTAATACTCACAGACAGGATATTCCAACAGAATAATAAAGAATTGAATAACAGAAGAATTTCACCATGTATGCGGTACTTCGCATAGACAGGTTATTCCAACATAATAATAAGGAATGGAATAACAATATCTCTCTTCACGAAGATGAAAGAAATAATACCCCTTACAAGTATTGAAAGAAAATAATTCTCTTCATGAATACAAACGAAATAATATCCCTTACCTTAGAAGAAACTGGATATAGGAGTAGTGAAGTAGCAGAATACTTTTCTTCTTTCTCTCTATAGTTTCTCTCTCTAGAGTTTCAATGAATTCGTAAGAAATAATGAAGGAATGAGCTTCTATTTATAGGAGAATGGACTGAATAGTAACTAATTCATGAACGGTCCAAATTGATTTACTTTTAAACGGACGGTCCATATTAATTTACTATGCATTATTAATAAAATATTCTAATAAATCAAAATCTTTTAAATAAAATATAATATATTCTATTTATAATCTAATAAAACAAATAACTTTATAAAAGTATTCTGTTTTATATAAAAAAAAATTGTGCAACGACAAGTACTTTCCCGAAAGTATTCATCACATGAAAGAGGTAGAGTTCATAAAGCTGGAGCAAAACAACATGACCGTGTCACAATACGAAGCCAAGTTTGCCGAGTTGTCCCGATTTGCGTCCCATTTGGTTGATAATGAGGAGAGAATGACGCGAATATTTCTAAGAGGTTTGAAACCTGATATACGCAGTCATCGAAGCAGTGACAATAAGCATGGAGGGAATTGACATGCCAAAAATGGTAACCACTTCGGTGGGAATCATGGACAAAATAATAAGAATGGACATTTCAAGAAGAGGAGATTCAACAATGATAAAAAGACGTCAGCATCAGCATCCATTGATAAGGAAGGAGAACGACCACCTATCATATGCTTCAAATGCGGAGGGGAGGGACATATCAGTCCAAACTGCACGATATTTTCCAAAGCATGTTATAATTGTGGAAGAGAAGGTCACTTAGCCCAATTTTATCGTGCACCAAAGTCAGTCCAGCTGGGACGATGGCACCAAAGGCGGATACGGACAAAACAAAGTCGGTGGTTTCAGGTAGAGCATTTTTCATGACTTCTCAAAAAGTGAGTGACCCGAACGAAGTTAGCACGAGTTAGTTATAAATTCCTGCGAAGTCTATACTGAAAGTAGTATGCACACAAGCCAATCATGTTTGATGATAAAGAATATACTTTGTAACAATCTTATTCATTTATTAATAAAAAGTATTAATTTATTAAAGGCTTTTAATTATCTACATGATGTTGTTATATAATATGTGATAAACCCATAGTTTTAAGCAATGCTTTTAGAATAATGATGATGATCATTCTAATGAGATCTAAATTCTTAGAAAGCTTAAAACTAAAATAGTTCCCAATCGTTGGATTACTAAATTGGGGATTAGTGAATCCGGATAGATTGGTACATACGTTGCTTGCTCATTGGATGAGGATGATTGATCTCATGATCATTTGTGTGGAGACACTAAAGCAAGTATGTAGATGCTTATTAGAGAATAAGTTCACTGAACGTGACTCGCTAAGGAATACCTAATGGAGTTTTACTTGTCTGTCAATAGGAATTCCTGTAGTGATAGTAGTACAAGTGATCCTTGGACTTGAGATCATCATAGTGTCTTGTGTATGATGAGTTATACTTTGACTTATTCCTTAAGACCCTTAGGGTATATCAAAGGGTATGCTTGGGTATAATAAGTTGTACATGGAGATAATGTATGATCAATAAAGAATCTACCACTTCTAGTAAAAGAAGAGAAATGTCCTATGTGATTCGATAAATGACAATCCAGTAGTCCTTGGCCAAGGCAGAATGAAATTAGAAAGGAGTTTCTAATTTGCATTATTTGGAGTTGTGCATTTAAGGATCGAAAAACATATAATTGAATAAAATAAGACTTGACAGTAATTCCATGTCTTATATTTAATTGGGACATTGTATGGTGGAAGGATTGAATTGTACGGTAACTATTTACTCAAAGGTTCTTTTATGATTAATGTTGAAATCTATATTATCTAGAAAGTCGTTGATCGCTAGGGAGGCTTATCCCTATTGTAGAATAAATATTATTTATTTAAATAAATTATTAGTTTAATTTATTTATTTAAATAAGATTAGAATTGTTCTAATTGATTTATTCACAACCGGTTTAATATGGAGAACCTAAAGGGTCACACCATAAAAGGAAGAATAATTATTTAAGAAGTTAATGGCATAATCGTAATAATATGTTAAGTATATTTAATTTAATCTATGGTGATATAATAAATTAAATAGTTTAATATTTATTATTTAATATTTTAGAAATATTAAATATAAATTAATAAGAGGAGTCTTATTAATATTATTACAATTATTATTATTATTTAATTCCTAAAGGAGTTTGGGAATTAATTAATAAAAGTACTCTCAAATATCCTAATAGGATTAGGAGGCAAATTAATTAAAAGAGTTGAATTAATTATCCCTAATAAGATTAGGGAGCTTAATTAATTAAAAGAATTTAATTAATTAAATAAATAAAACCCAATTTCTTAATTGTTAAGGAGGGTTGCCCACATCTATAAATAAGAGGAGTCTTATTATGGGTGTGAGAGAGGTTGATGTATTATTAGAATACGTAATTCCAATAGTTGGGAGAGTAAGCCTTTTTCTATAGAGATAGAAAAACTAGGGTTTAGCCAACAACCATTCTTCTTGAATTCTTCTCCTTCCTTGGTGGATCACCTCTAGAGGCCAAACACTTGGGTGGCTAACGTTGATCAAAAGAAGGAACCAAACCCGGTGGATTCAAGTTGAACGCGAAAAGGATTGGAGGTGAACTTGTACCTGAGGAAGCTCGGATCTTCAAGGGTATGGTTCTTGTTCTTTCTTTTTCGTCTAATTAATAATTGCGCATAAAGGGTGATCCGGGTATATGGTTTGTAAAATTTTTAAAACTCTGATTTTTACACGTTTCCGCTAATTTTGTGCAATTTGATTGCGTTCATGAATATTACAATCCTAACAGTGGCATCAGAGCCAAACCTTTATGCGAATTATTAATTGTTTTAATTTGATATGTATATTGATATGTGTTTAGAACAATTTAATTGGGCATAATTTGATTGTATAAAATTAGATAAATTAAAACAAAAGGAAAATTGTGATAAATTTCGCATGATAAATTTTTCAATTTTTTCTACGTTGTGCCTTATGCGAAATGAGTATACCGTTTTTTTTTGTTTAAATTCAAGGGGATTCGAGAGTCATGGTTTTCAAAAACCGTTGATCATGTACTGCAGAGTTGTTTAATTATAATAGTTATATTATATTTGATATAATATATAGTTATATTATCAACAGTATGATTATCATATATATAAGGATCCTGTTTCATCCAACGTGGATGTTGTATATATATAATGTCTCTTACATTATATGCTTCAGGAACTTTTTGGTGATACTTTTAAAAAGTTACAGGAAATTATATGATAAATTTACATGAATCCCATTGGAATAAAATTATTTTAAAAAGTGACGTGGCATTTAATATATATATATATATATATATATATATATATATTAATTCTTAATATTTTTATTATTAAAATAAAAGTTTATTTTAATCTTAAAATAAAAGGTTTATTTTAATTTTAAAATAAAAGATTTATTTTAATTTTAAAATTAAAATTTCATGCTAACTAATTAGAGTTGGAATTGGATTCCATGTTAACTAATTAGAGTTGAAATTGGATTCCATGTTTCCTTAAATAAAGGAGTTTATTTAAATATGAAATAGGATTTCATATTATTCAAAATAAAGGAGTTTATTTGTGAATAGGAAAGAGAATCCTAGTTTCCTTAAATAAAGGAGTTTATTTAAATATAAAATAGGATTTCATATTATTCAAAATAAAGGAGTTTATTTGTGAATGGGAAAGAGAATCCTAATTTCCTTAAATAAAGGAGTTTATTTAAATATGAAATAAGATTTCATATTATTCAAAATAAAGGAGTTTATTTGTGAATAGGAAAGAAAATCCGTGTTTTCCTAAAATAAAAGAGTTTATTTAAGATATGAAATAAGATTTCATATTACCCAAAATAAAGGAGTTTATTTTGACTTGGAATTGGATTCCATAATTAATTAAAATAAAGGAGTTTATTTTGATTAAAGATTTTGATTAAAATAAAATAGTTTATTTTATTCAAAATTGGATAAATTAAAATAAAATAGTTTTATTTTGATTTAAATTTGGATTAAAATAAAGGAGTTTATTTTGATTCAAAAATAGATTTTATACTAACTAAATTTGCCCATTAAATGATATCAATATATATATTAAATGTTTATTATTCATGAGATGAATGCTATTTATTGATGCATATGGTGATGTGTATGATAATAAATGGGATTGATTATGGACTATTGACCAATGCGATTGGATTTTATTTTAGTTGGATGCATGAATGTATGAGTTTTATTAAATGGGGTCTGCGTACCTCGTCTTCTCTATTTTTTTTCTTAATGTAAATTCTATCTTTCTCCTATGTACTTCCCATTGACAGCTGATCAAGGTTTCTATTTATTCTAAATAGTTTTATAATAGGAATAGTTAGAATTAATTTTGAAGAATTGTAGATCAAGGAGCAAAGAATGCTTGAAGACCCGTTTGTAATGAAGCCCGAGTTTAAATGTAATAGTTATATTTAAATATTAATTCTTGCACACCTAGGGTTTGACCTTTTGGTTCACTTGGTGGCTCTAGTGAACCAAACTAGAATAAAAGTCCATAATCAATCCAGGTAGAATATAGTATTATATATGTGCATGCTTACACTATATATATATATTATATATTATGCAAACATGCTTCGCATGTTCATTAATATGACGCGTATTTTATATATATATGTGCATGCGCGCTAAACAAGATGAGACAATTAATAACAAACCCCTCAAATATTTTATATTAAGTTATAACGTTCAAAGATATTTGGAATATCGAACGTCGCCTTCTAGCATGATAGAAACAATAGAGTATTGAATATTTAATATGAGTTTGTTGTGCACACACAAGGCGAGTATTAAATATTTAAGATGTTGTTTTTATTACATATGATGTTTTTAAGGAATTGAACATTACTGCTTTGTTGTGCACACACAAGGGCTGTAGTTTTCTCTTCACTTATATGGAAATGATGGGTCTGACTTAACTTAAATTATTTTAGTTCGGATGTGCACACACTTGACCATTATGATTTAAGAGGCAAAATACAAGGAGTTACATAGTTGATGTAATTGACAAGAGTTGTCCACCTATTTATTTATATATAGTTTGTTGTGCACACACAAGGCTATATACATTTGAAATGGGATCCTTATTCTCACTAGCATATCTTTAATTAGATTTTGCCGAACTATATAGTGAGGGTAATATAGTTTGAAGAAAATAGTGGGAGATACCAATTTAAAATAAGACCTAATTTATTTTGGTAATTAATAAAAGAATGTATGTTAAAATGTTGTTAATTACAAATTCATTTATAGAATTTTATAATGTCTAAATTACTATCACTGCGTAGCATATTAGATGTTAAATTAACCGGACCGAATTAAACGGATTGGTTAAGGTAATTGAGAATAGTTCTCACCGCTGAAAAGCTATCTTATGTCCTTAATACGCCTATCCCTGCAATGGTTGCAGACAATGCCTCTGAGGAAGAGATTGCTAATTTTAGAAAGTGGCAAGATGATGCACAGTTGGCTCAATGCATCATGCTCGCATCCATGAGTAACGAGCTTCAGCATCAGCATAAAACTATGGATGCTCTTACTATATTCCTGCACATCAAGTAGTTGATGGCGAGGAAAGTAGGACTGATAGATATCAGATATCTAAGGAGCTCTTCCGATCTAGAATGACCGATGACACTACAGTATAGATAAAAGTCCTTAACATAATCAATTTGATTGATCAATTAGGACAACGGGTTTTATCATGGATGGAGAGTTGAGCCAAGATTTGATCTTGCACTCACTCCCGGACTCATTTCACAATTGTTGTGAATTTTTCATATGAACAAGCTAGATATCAGCCTCGCTGATTTGCTTAACATGTTGAAAAATGTTGAGAGTCACTTTCCAACCAAGAAATACCATGTCTTACTGGTAGGGGCCAAATGATCTTCTGAAAAGAAGAACGATTCTAAGAAGGTAAATATAAAGGCAAAAACAAAGGATAATAAGAACAAAACTGATATAGATGGCAAAGGATTTTGCTTCCACTGCAATAAGCCTGGACACTGGAAAGAAACTGCGAGAAGCATCTTGCAAAGGCTAACCAAAGAAACTTAGTGAAGTTTCGGTTACAAATACAAATTTGTTCATAATTTAAAATAAATTTTTCTTTAAGTCAAGGTTCTACTTAGGTATTGGATACCGACTTTGGTTATCATAAATATATTTTTATGAAGGGACCAAGTAGAAGTAGAAAGCTAAACAAATATAAGTAAACCTATGTGCGGGAAATGAAGCAAAGGTTGCTGCATTAGCCATAGGAACTTATAGTTTAGCAATGCCTACGGGCAAGTCTATTAAGTCAATAAGTTGTTATTGTATTCCAGTTCTCGTTGGAAACATTATTTCCATTTTATTGTTGGACAATGAAATCTTTGGTATTATAATTAGGAACAATTGTTGTTCTATTTATAATAATAATGTTTTGTATAGAACTAAAATATTACTTAATGGATTTTGTATACTTGACTTACGTGAAAATAATTTTACGAATTGAACAAACTAGTATAAGAAAAGGAGATGCTCATTCAAAGAGTTGAATGTGTGTATTTGTTGAAATACAAGTGTGAATTATTTGAAAGGTTCAAAGAATTCAGAAGTGAAACAACATGGCAAAGTATTGGGATTCTTTGATCGGATCAAGGAAGCAATACTTATGCAATGAGGTTTTAAATCATCTCAAATGGTTTTCTCACAATGGACGCCTCCTGATACACAATAATTGATTGATGTATCTGAAAGTTAAAATTGTACCTTGTTGGACATGGTACGGTCCATAATGATTTTACCGGCATTCCAGTATCCTTCTAGGATCATGTCCTATAAATGGCTTCATATCTACGGAAAAGGTAACCTCGAAATCCGGCCCCAAGACTCCATAAAAGTTATGGACAGGGAGGATTCCTAATCTTAAGTATGTTAAGATAAGGGGTTGTCCAACTTATGTGAAACGGTTTCAAAGGATAAGCTTGGGACAAAATTTGACAAGTACAGATTTGTGGGACATCCTAAAGTAAGTTTAGGGCATATGTTCTATAATCCTACTTAGCAAAAGGTGTTTGTTACGAAACATGCTGCCTTCTAAGATAAAGATGTTTATCATTGAAAGGGCTAGTGGGAGGATAATACATCTTGAAAAGTTCAAGAACCACAAAATACTACAAGTCAAATAAGCGGAACCTATAGATAGACCTATTGTACCACAACCGAATCGTAAATCTGGAATAGTACCAAAGATACCTAGGAGGTATGGATTCATCATGGATGATGATGATGAGGTACGTATCATAGAAGATGATGATCCAGTTACATACGATGAGGTAAGAGTTGTAGACACTCAGAGAAATGGATTGAAGCAATCTTCTCAAAAATGGAACATTCATTTTGATATGATAATCAAAAAGTTTGATTTTATCAAAAACAAGAATGAACCTAGTGTGTACAAAAGGGTCAGTGGGAGCGTCGTGACATTTCTGGTATTATATGTTGATATAATACGGATAAGGAATGACATGTCAATGCTAAAATCAATAAAGATAAAGTTGTCTAAACATTCCTCCATGAATGATTTGGGAAGAGTATCTTAATTGGGGATGCAAATCTATATAGATAGATTTAATAGGATGCTCGACTTAACCCAATGAACGTATATTCATTTGATGTTAAAGTTGTTTAGCATGGAAAACTCCAATAGATGTCTCATGTTGATGAGCCATGGAGTGTATCTCTCTTAATAGTCCCCATAGACTCCTAAAAGAGAGATCGCATGAGTGACAATCATGTATGCAATGAAATATACGCGACCTGATGTTGATCAGTCATATTCTGGAGAAGTTCACTGTGAGACAGTGAAAAACATCTTAAAGTACTTAACCAGCACTAAGGATGTGATATAATTCATGGCGGGTCTGAATTAAAACTAGAGGGCTTAACAGTCTCAAGTTTTTCAGACAGACCAAGATGACAGAAAATCCACTTTAAGGTAAAGGATTACCTTGAACGGTGGTGCAGTGAATTGGAAAGGTTCCAAACAACAAATAGTTGTTGGTTTAGTGATAAAGACAAAGTATATAGCTATAAATGAAGCTACAAGTTGATTGTTTGGATGAAAAGTTCATTACAGAACTAGGAATAGTTCCTAAGTCTCATCTTAGATCTAAACATGTGTTGTGGCACTTTCATTTGATTATAAGAATCATTGAAAGATGGGAAATCACTATAGAGATAGTGGACTCTCAAGAACAACATTACATATCCATTAACTAAAGCTTATCTAACAGCGGGATAATCGTCACTTAGAGAAGAAGGGTATGAGATACCATGGCGATTGGCTTTAGTGCAAGTGGGAGATTGAAAGTAATATGCACACAAGCCAATCATGTTTGATGATAAAGCATATACTTTGTAACAATCTTATTCATTTATTAATAAAAAGTATTAATTTATTAAAGGCTTTTAATTATCTACATGATGCTATTATATAATATGTGATAAACCCATAGTTTTAAGCAATGCTTTTAGAATAATGATGATGATCATTCTAATGAGATCTAAATTCTTAGAAAGCTTAAAACTAAAATAGTTCCCAATCGTTGGATTACTAAATTGGGGATTAGTGAATCCGGATAGATTGGTACATACGTTGCTTGCTCATTGGATGAGGATGATTGATTTCATGATCATTTGTGTGGAGACACTAAAGCAAGTATGTAGATGCTTATTAGAGAATAAGTTCACTGAACGTGACTCGCTAAGGAATACCTAATGGAGTTTTACTTGTCTGTCAATAGGAATTCCTGTAGTGATAGTAGTACAAGTGATCCTTGGACTTGAGATCATCATAGTGTCTTGTGTATGATGAGTTATACTTTGACTTATTCCTTAAGACCCTTAGGGTATATCAAAGGGTATGCTTGGGTATAATAAGTTGTACATGGAGATAATGTATGATCAATAAAGAATCTACCACTTCTAGTAAAAGAAGAGAAATGTCCTATGTGATTCGATAAATGACAATCCAGTAGTCCTTGGCCAAGGCAAAATGAAATTAGAAAGGAGTTTCTAATTTGTATTATTTGGAGTTGTGCATTTAAGGATCGAAAAACATATAATTGAATAAAATAAGATTTGACAGTAATTCCATGTCTTATATTTAATTGGGACATTGTATGGTGGAAGGATTGAATTGTACGGTAACTATTTACTCAAAGGTTCTTTTATGATTAATGTTGAAATCTATATTATCTGGAAAGTCGTTGATCGCTAGGGAGGCTTATCCCTATTGTAGAATAAATATTATTTATTTAAATAAATTATTAGTTTAATTTATTTATTTAAATAAGATTAGAATTGTTCTAATTGATTTATTCACAACCGGTTTAATATGGAGAACCTAAAAGGTCACACCATAAAAGGAAGAATAATTATTTAAGAAGTTAATGGCATAATCGTAATAATATGTTAAGTATATTTAATTTAATCTATGGTGATAGAATAAATTAAATAGTTTAATATTTATTATTTAATATTTTAGAAATATTAAATATAAATTAATAAGAGGAGTCTTATTAATATTATTAAAATTATTATTATTATTTAATTCCTAAAGGAGTTTGGGAATTAATTACTAAAAGTACTCTCAAATATCCTAATAGGATTAGGAGGCAAATTAATTAAAAGAGTTTAATTAATTATCCCTAATAAGATTAGGGAGCTTAATTAATTAAATAAATAAAATCCAATTCCTTAATTGTTAAGGAGGGTTGCCCACATCTATAAATAAGAGGAGTCTTATTATGGGTGTGAGAGAGGTTGATGTATTATTAGAATACGTAATTCCAATAGTTGGGAGAGTACGCCTTTTTCTATAGAGATAGAAAAACTAGGGTTTAGACAACAACCATTCTTCTTGAATTCTTCTCCTTCCTTGGTGGATCACCTCTAGAGGCCAAACACTTGGGTGGCCAACGTTGATCAAAAGAAGGAACCAAACCCGGTGGATTCAAGTTGAACGCGAAAAGGATTGGAGGTGAACTTGTACCTGATGAAGCTCGGATCTTCAAGGGTATGGTTCTTGTTCTTTCTTTTTCGTCTAATTAATAATTGCGCATAAAGGGTGATCCGGGTATATGGTTTGTAAAATTTTTAAAACTCTGATTTTTACACGTTTCTGCTAATTTTGTGCAATTTGATTGCGTTCATGAATATTACAAACCTAGCATATACCTTATTAGATACCGGTTCTACCCATTCTTTTATTTCTCCTACTTGCGCTTAACGTTTAAATTTGACTCCGGAGAAATTAGGCTTTGACTTATCTGTTGAAACTCCGTTGGGAGAAACCTTCGTTACCTCCACTGTTTATAAATCTTGTTGATTCAAATTGACACTATCACGTTACCTGTCGATCTTATCTCTTTGAAAATACTTGCCTTTGATGTGATTTTAGGAATCGATTGGTTAACTACTCATCAAGCTTTTTGTAAGGTTGTTAGCTTTCATATTCCTAACCAACCTGTTATGCGAATTTAAGAAATCAAACCACTAAAGTCAATCATTGTCATATCAAGTCATAAATAAAGAGCCTCAAGCCTTTTACTGATGACTTCCTTGTGTGGAATGCACCGAAGCCAGACATTCGGTAGGCGACATCGTGAACGACGATGACAAGTTGATAGGTATCAATGTGACGTGCTATCCAAGTCTTGGATGAGAGTCACAATTTTGAATGATATTTCTATTGTTAATAAATTTCCTGACGTATTCTTGAAGACTTCTTAGCCTACCCCTAGAGCGTGGAATCGAATTTTGTATCGACCCCAGTACAAAAACCATTTCTTAAACCCTCAAATATTTTCTTCACCTATAACGAACGTATAATGCGCCAAAGACGTTGGCTCGAGCTGTTGAAGATTACGATCGTACCATTCAATACCATCATGGAAAAGCGAACGTGGTAGCTAACGTGTTGAGTAGAAGATCGTATGCGTTTACGAGTGTGATGTTGTTAACACAAAGACTCATTTCGTATAACTTACAAATGATGAAGATAAAATTAAAGACTCTAGAGACCCACGTGAAGATAGCAAATATACGAGTAGAATCGACGAATGTGAAGAATGTGAAGAAGAAAGTTCAAGAGGGCGTTATTCTAGAAGTAAGAATCGACGAAGAGAGGAAATCTCAACCCTCGATTTAATTGGCCCATTTGAAATCCTTGATCGAGTAGGAACTGTGGCCTATAGACTCGTTTTACTGCCAAGTATATCGCGTGTTCATAATATTTTTCACGTATTGATGTTACGTAATTATGTGGATGACCCGAACCTGATTATTAAATTAGAACTAGATGAGATAGCAGAAGATTTAACGTATGAGGAGATACGTGTTAAAATCTTAGATACGAAAGATCATATTCAACACTCAAAGGTTATACCTCAAGAGTTAGAATCTGAAATGAAGTCAAGGTATCCTCATCATACCAGGTACATACGTAAATTTCGAGGGAGAAATTTCATAAGGAGTGGAGATTGTAAGACCCCGAATTTTATGAAATGAAAGTATTCAATTTTCTTATAATTATTATTTTATTTCATAAATGGTTAAATTGATAAAGGGTTAAAGTTAAGGGTGATATGTGAAATTTTTTGCAAAGTATGCAAGTTGTTATATAATATTTGATAGGTCGGGGAATATTCATACAATGACACAATCATTGGTGGACCCCGCAATAGAATTATTGTCAGATTGAGAAAAAGACAAAAATATTTTATGAAAATAATGGCGGAAGTTGTATCGTTAAGTGTTGAAACACCCGGTGTTAAAAGTACAGTAATAAGCGTGGTTGCATAGTAGCACACGGTATTGATTATTGATGCTTACGTTAGAAGTCACTCAGTTTTGTTCAATTATTACTACAGTAATTGTTGCATAGTATCTCATGTTATTTGATTCAATTATTGTCGATATTTTATATATTATTACATCAATAATTGAGATAACAAAGTTATTAATATTATTATTTGCAATATTAGTGATCCCAAGACATCAAATATCTTAGTGATCTAATTAACCCACGTCTCTGCCTTAAGTGGTTCTGGCTTTCCCAAAAACTCCGGTGGTCCCAGCTCCTTGAATTGCTTAGTGGTGACCATCTGAGAGTTGCCAGTGTTTCCACCTGCATTTTGAACAGGAGTCTCTCTCTCTTGGTATTTCATGAATTGCAGAAAGATCCTACACACCCCGTCGTTCATCATTTGGTCGGTGTTGTTGTTTACATAAGTATTGTTGCCTTCCAGATGCACATTATCCTTGTTATTGATCTGTGGTGACTCAATGATATCCTATGCTCCATTGCTTATCTCAACATTTCCAGATGCCATTTTCAAATACTGCAACAAAATAAGGGTTAATTGACATACCACATATTATCCCTATATTCTGACCGACCTATTATATAACAAATAAACTTTAGTAGGTTACACTAGCGAAGGATTTACCCGTCTCTCTCATCCTAGTTCTAGTCTCAAATCTCAGCTATGGATCATATCCCTAAGCTTTGATACCAACTGTGATGCCCCCAAAATAGGTATACATCACCCATTTTGAGTCGCCAAATATATGGTATAGAATTCAAATACAAACTTAATTATACAACTATCGTGTAAAATGCGACAAAACATAGCTGAGAGTTTTAACATGAATATTGTCTCGTAGACAATATCCAAACTCAAATAAAGTCCTCATTACAATTATTATCACACTATTTCATAGAATAGTGAGGACTACTATAGCCACCATCTAGGACCATCACTTCGTTCCCCGACTAGTCCATGATATATTCTCATTTCCTGAAGAGAACAATGAAAGCAAAGGGTGAGCTCAACTAGCCTAGTAAAGAATATTATGACTAAGATAATACAGAATAAAATATCGTTAGCCTTCAACAGTGTTAAACTGATAGAATACAATAGGCAAAAAGTTTAATTGCAGCGGAACAAACAATCCATTAGAAGAGTAAAGTAGAACATGATATCTACTATCTTTTATTATTTAAAAGTTTATCATCAATATTTTATCGGTGAGACTCAACTCAATAAATAAACCACATCACTGAATTATCCATGTACTATGGGCCAAGGATATTCATTATTATCACAACCACAAATCATCCATGCACTACGGGCCAATGATATTCGTTATTATCACCAATGGTCATGATCATGCCAACAACTATCCATCAATGCAATACGGGCCAATGAGGACTTTTACAACATCATTTGTAATATTACAGGTTATGATTATACCGATACATAATTTCTGGTCATAATCATACTAATCAACAGTCCATTTATGCACTACAGACCAAAGATGACTTTTATCACAATAAAAACATGAGGATGATGACAATGATATAAGAATTCAATTAAGTGAGATCAAGGATAAATTTTAAAGATTTATAATTCAATTTATCTAGAGTTTAAGAATGTCTAAATTGTCAACATGATAACTGATTTGTGGAGTAAAATTCAAGAATAATATTCATGTATCAAAAATAATTTGGACAGAAAAGAAATCAATTTTTGTCGTGATTAGTACCCCGAGTGAATAGTACCTGATTGAATAGTATCTCGTGAATAGTACTTTATGAATATTACCTAATAAATAGTATCGTATGTATAAATAGTACCGTATGATGGGGATATTCTTGAAGAAAACTTGTACTGTTTTCTACACTCAAAGCTTCCTTAAACTCAAAAGAAATACGCTCAATATTATAGAAGTAGAATTCTTTGATTTTGATGTAATTTTCATTTCTAAACTAAGCATCCTATTTATAAGAGAATGGAATAATACTTTTTGAATATAATTGATGAGTGAGTTTTATACACATGAATTGGATACATTCGGGCTTAATTTATTGTTGTTCTCAAGTCTTTTAGGATGTTTTTATGTGTTTGTGTCTATTCAAGCATGTTTTATAGTGTTTTGTAGGATTTGGGACAAAAGTTACATGGATCGACGTTTGGGGTGGCTAGATTCGCGTTTTCGGCTTGCCATTTACATAGTAGTCACTTCAGAGACAATTTGACTATAGCTCCGGATATTATTTCGGAAAACGTCAAGAAAGAAAGTTGTAGATCTACTTCTCCTCTTTCCGGAACATCTTGAATCATCAAAATCGGAGTTCGGACGAAGAAGTTATGGCCATTTTCCCAAAGGACGTCGGAGTAGGAAATGTCAGATTTTGGGCCAGCGCCGGGGCGCGATTCTTAGGCTTAATTCCAGTACCGGGGCGCTGGTGAGTAGAGTTTGGCATCGTTGCCCAGCGCTGGGGCGCTGGGGGAAGGGTTTGGTGCGGCCTAGACGCGTTTTTGGCGAATTTTGACACCTTTTGACTCCAAATAGGATTGAGATTGTTCCAAAACTAAAAATTAGAATTGTAACCTATAAATACATGATGTAAGGCATAAAATAAAAGGAGATTACATAGCTTAGACTAGATAAAACACTTCTTTAGATTAGAACATATCCCTAGTTCTTATTAGTTTTGGAGATTGAAGCAACTTGGAGATCATTGAAGATCAAGAGCAAGAGCAAGAGGGGAGCATCAGATTTGCTGACAACAGATTCTATTCTCTTCTCTTATCATACTTTTATCTTTTAATGTCTATTCAGTTGTGGATTCTTGATTTTAATTCATTAATTATGAACTAACTTTTTTATTAAGATTTCAATTGAACTTTTTATGGCTATGAATTAGTTATTCATTATATTCCAATTATTTATGTTAACGTGAGTTGTTTATCTTGTCTTGTGCATATTGCTTAATTATCTGATCAGTAATTACTTTGTTACTCTAGAAGGAATTGGAAGAGGAATTCTAGGGTTAGAACTGGGCATGATATCATGTGACTTAGTTATTTGCAAAATGAATAATTAGGTTTGTGAATTGAATGGAAATATCTGTTCACCGCATGTAACACATAAGGAATTGGAATTGAAGGAGTTTAATTCAATTTGTTTTGCATAGGAATATAGAAAAATTAATCTGGATTAAATAGAAGGCAATTGATCACTTGGAAAAGGACTTTTGGCATTTGAGAATTCATGTTAACAATTCTGTAGGCATAATAATTGGGATAATTGGATAATTGATTTATAGTTCATAATTGGGGATATTGTACGTAGTCTTAATCTTTATTTATTTGAATTAATTTTAGAGTAATCTAGTTTTAATTGATTAATTTAGTTTTCTTAATTAGAAAAATAACGATTTGAGATTGTTTAAATAAAATTAGTTTGGTTAAGAATTAGTACTTGGTGATTTTTATTAAATAATTCCTCATGGGAACGATACCCTACTTTCACTTTATTACTTGTTGACCGTGTATACTTGCACGTATTCATTAATTGCGAAATCGATCAACAAGTTTTTGGCGCCGTTGCCGGGGAATTAATTTAATAATTATTTACCAATATTAATTTCAATCAAATTAGTCTTAATTTAAACATTTTTATTTTTATTTTTATTTTTATTTTTCATTCTCTTCTTATATTTCTCTCATTTTAGGTACCATGGATGACTTTGAGTATCAATGGCCATACACGAATGTGACTCAACCAAGGGGAATGGAGATTGACAGACTCGCGACACTTTCCGCAATGGCAGCACAAATTAAAGAACTTTCGAGGAAGTTGGATGTTATCGCATCCCAACAGAGTCGAAGGATGGCAGTTATGTGTGACTAATGTGCTGGCAATCACCCGAGTAATCAATGCACCATTAATCTTGGGCCGATACAGTATGGTGATAACTACCTCAATCAGTATGCATATGATAATTATGAACAAGTTTGGGGGTATCACCCGGATTCTTCATGGAGCTACAACTATCAAGACCAATACTCTACTCCAAATCCAACATACACGCCGGAGAGAGGGATTAATCAAACGGGGTCAATTCTAAAACTTGCGGATCAGATAGAGCAAATGACCAAAGTCATAAACAACCTTCATCCAAACACTTGGCTTTATGACATGGATGACGAAATTGATGAAGTGCCCGAGCCAAATCTACAACTGGATGAGCCACGAGATGTTGAAAAAGAGGAGACAAGTGGGGATAGTGACAACAAGGTTGGTGAAGAACTAATTGTGAGAACCAATGATGATGAGCCAATGTTATTTATGCCTCCAGTGCCTTCTCCTCCACAGTTCAAGAGTCCGGTTAGATTTGCAAAACCTTGTCCGATTGGTAGTCATGTCGTCGGTAATACTCTCTGTGATGTAAAAGCAAGTACACCTTCGAAACCATGGTGCGATGAGCTGAAGAAGATAGAAGAAGAAATTGTTGTGTCTGACAAGCCTCAATGCCAGAATATATTCGCAGACACAATGGAGAAACCACCTAGATGCTGGACGTTCTTGAATGTGATCTTATCTAAAGAAAGCATGCTAGGTGACTTTAATACAATGGCTATTACAGATGGGAACCTACCAAAACCTATATTATTTCCGATGGATGGAGGGTTTCTCAACTTTCGTAGGGGAATTGGATAGAGAATTGAAGAAGTCAAGCTGAGACTATAAAACAAGCGCTTATTGGGAGGCAACCCAAGTTTAATTTTAATTTTTAATTTTTATTAAGTTTTATATTAGTAGTTTTAAATTTGCATTTATTTAGGATTTAATAAAATTTCTTCTATCATGGTTTTACAGGTTATTCAAGTCAAATTCAAGTGTGGTGCCCAATTTGTTCCGTGTGCTTAGCCTATTCTCCAAACTTAGCGGACAAGGAGGAAGATTGCTATATTTTCAGGGAAGTCCTCTGCTTTAATTTTTTTATTGTAGCCATTGAGGACAATGTCTAGTTTAAGTTTGGGGGCATTTTAGTATCGTATTGCATATAGTTAGTTATTTACATTGTAGTTCGTTATATTTTTGGATTATTTACATTTAGTTTTTGCATTCAGTTTTTTGTTAAAAAAAATAAAAAAAAAATTTAAAAATCGCAAAAATAGTAGTTAGTTTACTTTGTTTGTTGCAGTTAGTTTATATTTGCATGATTCCAACTGTTAGATAGTAAAAGTCTATTTTGGCCAATGATGAGACTGGAGTTAAGTAGATAAGTATAGTATTGAATATTCAGGTTTTGATGTGATTTCTTGTTATGAATTGAATCTTTTCCTGTTTGAAACTGGTATAATTAAGGTTAGCACGTTAATAACAGCTATGTTGATTGATTAAGTTTAAATTGATACATCATGGATTTCTTAAGGATAATACTAATGTGAAGGAATGAAAGACATAAATATGCGGAGATGGCTAAATTTTGATAAAAACTTAAGTTTGGGGGGGAAATTTGGGATATATAAGCTTCGCTAAAAAAAAGAAAAAAAAATAAAATAAAATTTACCGTGGCTAGTTTTGTTTCGGGGCCTTTGTTACTTGAGTAAGTACGCCCGAAAGGGTATCTTAAAACCTAGCGCCCTAAGGTCTTATATGGTCTGGGAGTCGTTGGTCGAAAGCTCGCTAAGGGGTGACACTGTTAGCCTAATGGAATGAGACATTGCACAGTCATGGTTAAAAAAAAGAAAAAAAAGTAAAAAAAAAACAATAAAACGGGAAAAGAACAAAAAGCCCCCGTAATGAAAAGTAAAACATAAGTATCCTGGATTGGACTCTTGAACTTAGTGGATGTTTGACTTTAGTTGGATCTAGCTTGTTCGTGAACTTTATGAGTTTGCACTGTATGATGCCTTCGAAGATATCTATTATGTGTTAAATTTGATTTTATATCAGTTAACATTGTTGTGGAGCACACACGCACTATATCAGTGATAACAGTTTATGATTTGATGATTGATTGGGAAATTACTGATTTGTTTTAATATGATGTAGTATCATGTTTACTTGATTTCTCTAAGGACGGTTGAATAGATTTGTTTATGTCATTACTGTTGGAGTTGTAGGCATATAGATTAGTTTCATTACATTGCATTGCATAACATTTTGTGTTTTCACTTGAGGACAAGCAAAGGTTTAAGTTTGGGGGTATTTGATGAGTGAGTTTTATACACATGAATTGGCACCGTTGCCCAGCGCTGGGGCGCTGGGGCGCTGGGGGAAGGGTTTGGTGCGGCCTGGACGCGTTTTGGGCAAATTTTGACACCTTTTGGACTCCAAATAGGATTGGGGTTGTTCCAAAACTAAAAATTGGACTTGTAACCTATAAATACATGATGTAAGACATAAAATAAAAGGAGATTACATAGCTTAGACTAGATAAAATACTTCTTTAGATTATAACATAACCCTAGTTCTTATTAGTTTTGGAGATTGACGCAACTTGGAGACCATTGAAGATCAAGAGCAAGAGTAAGAGGGGAGCATCAGATTTGCTGACAACAGATTCTATTCTCTTCTCTTATCATACTTTTATCTTTTAATGTCTATTCAGTTGTGGATTCTTGATTTTAATTCATTAATTATGAACTAACTTTTTTATTAAGATTTCAATTGAACTTTTTATGGCTATGAATTAGTTATTCATTATATTCCAATTATTTATGTTAAAGTGATTTGTTTATCTTGTCTTGTGCATATTGCTTAATTATCTGATCAGTAATTACTTTATTACTCTAGAAGGAATTGGAAGAGGAATTCTAGGGTTAGAACTGGGCATGATATCATGTGACTTAGTTATTTGCAAACTGAATAATTAGGTTTGTGAATTGAATAAAAATATCTGTTCACCGCATGTAACACATAAGGAATTGGAATTGAAGGAGTTTAATTCAATTTGTTTTGCATAGGAATATAGCAAAATTAATCTGGATTAAATAGAAGGCAATTGATCACTTGGAAAAGGACTTTTGGCATTTGAGAATTCCTATTAACAATTCAGTAGACATAATAATTGGGATAATTGGATAATTGATTTATAGTTCATAATTGAGGATATTGTAGGCTTAATCTTTATTTATTTGAATTAATTTTAGAGTAATCTAGTTTTAATTGATTAATTTAGTTTTCTTAATTAGAAAAATAGCGATTTGAGATTGTTTAAATAAAATTAGTTTGGTTAAGAATTAGTACTTGGTGATTTTTATTAAATAATTCCTCGTGGGAACGATACTCTACTTTCACTTTATTACTTGTTGACCGTGTATACTTGCACGTATTCATTGATTGCAAAATCGATCAACAATAATCACGGACGCACAGTAGGATTTCAAATGAATTTCACGGGCGCCGAATCTGAATTCTCATATTTTTTACTATTCATTAATGTGCAATAAAATATTCTAATAAAACAAAAAACTTTAAATAAAATAAAATATATTCTATTTATAATCTAATAAAATAAAAATTTATATATATATATATATATATAACAAAACTAAGATAACTTTCTACCAATAGTTTTGAAAAACGAGTAAGTGGGGGTTCAAATAATAAGCAAACTTTACAACAAACACTTCAATAAAAACCCCTCTATTTATCTCAACTCATTTGGCTTCACAAAACACATTTTTGACAAATTTTATTCATCATTAATATTATAACTTACACTATTTACAACCAGATCATTCCCAGGAAAGAGAGGCTTTCCAATAAGGATTTCTCTCTATTGACGCGCAATTAGGTGACCAAACCCCTTTCCTCGACAGAACTTTCTAGACATTGTCAATACTGTAAATAATAATATGAATAATTATGCTGTCTCAATTATTGATTTAATAATATAAAATATTGTGACAATAATTGAATCTATAACGTGATATATTATGCAGCAATTACTGTGGCAATAATTGAGTATAACTGAGTGACTTCTCACGTAAGTATCAATAATCAAAGATAATGTGTAATACAGTGTGCTACTATGCAACCACGCCTATTACTGTATTTTTATCACCAGGTATTTCAACAGTTAACGGTAAAACTTTCGCCATTATTTTATAAAAAGGTATTTTTGTCGTTTTCTAATTCTGATAGTAATTCTGTTGTGGGGTCCACCAATGATTGTGATGTCGTACGAATATTCCCCGACCAAACGAATATTTTATGATAACTTGCTTACTTTGTAAAATTTGTAAATATTACCCATAACTATAACAATATATCAAATCCACACCATAATATTCAAAATGATATTTAGGAAAATTAATCTTTATTCATAAAAGTTGGTGTCTTATATACTATACAAGACACCAATTATGATGTCTCCGTATTAGTTAGTATAAGGGAAAGCGTGTCACCTTCTAGTGGAATTACAACAAAAGGCATACTGGGCCATTCAGAAACTCAATTTTGATCAAGCAGCTGCAGGAGAGAAAAGGTTGCTCCAATTGAACGAACTTGACTAGTTTCGACTACAAGCGTATGAGAACTCAAAGTTGTACAAGGAAAAAGTGAAGAAGTGGCACGACCAAAAGATTATGAAGAGATAGTTTGAACCGGGATAATCAGTGTTATTGTTCAACTCACGACTACGGTTGTTCCCAAGAAAGCTCAAATAAAGATGGTCGGGGGCATTCACCATTAATAAGGTTTTTCCACATGGCGCCGTTGAACTATATAGTAGGAATCCACTTGAGACATTTAAAGTTAACGGGCAACGGTTGAAGCACTACTAGGGTGGTAAGATCAACAATGAAGCCACCACGATCACACTTGCTGATGCGCCATGAACAAGGAGTAGTCAGGCTGAAAGACTCAAAAACAAGTGCTAATTGGGAGGCAACCCAATTTTACTTTCATTTACAGTATTTTTATGTTTTGTTAGTTAATTTGTAGTTTAATATGTAACTCTAGTATCAAGTAAGTATTTCAGTTCATTAGGTAGTTAGATGAGTCATGATTTTTAGTAAAGTCGACCTTACGTGCTCAACTTTCATGATGATTATCTTTTGTTAATGATTTAAATGTGTCTCAGGTACTTGGGAAGCATTTGGACAGGCATTTGATGAGAAGAAGTGGAAAGCAAAAACCCAGCTACAGAATACCCACCGCCGCGGCGCGGGTCTTAAGTCAGGAACAGAAGCACCCCCCGCCCAGGCGGGCCCATACAGTATAATTACCCCCCGCCGGGGCGAGGGTACGAGAGCTTGAACGAATTCTATTATGCAATTACACTAATTTGATCCCCCTTCTCCACTTCCTTGTCCCATAACTGAACCTCTTCCCACTCTCTTCCCACAAACTACCTCACATTCCCTACTTATCCCCTATATTAGCCCACCAAATCCCTACACTATTTCCATTCTATAAATACAAACCACAACTACATCAAATCTACATCATTCCATACAAATTTCAGTCATCACAAAGCTAATATTCCTCCACTTAGGGTTTTTATAGCAACAGGAAAGGGGAAAAACAACAAATGTCACCACCAATTTGGAATTCATACTTCAACTGGGCAATTACACTATGGGTAAGAAAATACTTGCAATTTTTCATCATTTAGCAACATAGTTGAAGTTCAATTATCATATTTGGGGATATTGCGAGTCTCGCACACCACGTTTTCAATAAATTGATCAAGAGAAAGATTGGGAGAATTTGTTATCGAATTAACTGCCATGGCTCCTAAGACACCATTAAAGAGATAGAGAGGCGAGGGCTCAGGGTCTACACCACCTTCACGGGCCTTTGACCGGTGGAAATTTGTGAGTGCCAACACCGTAGATAGATACGATTATTTAGTGTCCAAGGCACTAACTCCAGAGCGGGGCTTGACACAGACAATGTCGATGGGCAAATTAAGAGGTAGATATACGAGAAGGGTTGGGATAGGTTTATTGACGAGCCAGAACCAGCAATAGTCAATGTTGTGATAACTCGAAAATTCATAAAATCTTGAATGATTAGAATAAAGGTTAAAGAATAAAACCTAGATGAGAATTTGGGGATTTATTTAAAATTTTCAACTAAAACCTATATGGTTTGCTATTCGAATGAGAATAGAGAAAATATGGGTTATAAAATTCCTAAACCCTAGAAATGAATTACTATGTACTTGAAGGAATATCAAGAATAAGGTATTACGATACCTTTAAATTCGATGTGAACTGAATAGTCTAAGAAATGTTATATAAGTACATATGGAAATTTTCTTAAGGAAATAAGATTTCACATGAAGAGATGCTATGAGGTTAAACGAAGATGGGTATATGTATAGAAATATATATACTTCGTAAGGTGCTATATATATTTTAGCAAGAGGAATGATGAATTAAGTTAATGATATAGGATCAAGATAAAACTATGTTAGTAATTATCATAGCTTGATCGTTGGCCTTGACTGGCAAATAAGTATTTGAATAAGTATAAAGTCGTTAGTTAATACGATTAGCTATAAGAATGGAGTAATTTAAAACTCAAAATTTGAGTTAGAGATAGAATTTTGAATCATGGACTACTCGGTTGCATCTGGAACATCAAGTTTAGTCATAATAGACAGTAAACACAAAATGTGTAAAGGTTGACTTTTGGTCAAAGTTAACAGTTGACTTTTTATCGAGAAAGTCAAAATTAGTGTGAGAAGTGAAATATGTTATGATTATGTGAATTATGTGTATGATTAAATAAATATACATTATATAATGTGAATACATTTATTTTGTATATAAAAGTGAATTAAGAATTAGGTTATGTAACCTAATTTATATATTAGATGTGATAATTAAATAACCTAAGAGGTTATAATATGGGAGAATATTAGTATATAAGTATATATACTAACACTAAGAGATTTATTTTATATATCTCAAATAATTAATGTTATAACCAAAGTTTAATTGGGTTATGGAATTAAAGATATATGAGTAAGGAATTTATTTACAAATGTGTAGTGGAACCCTAATTAAATGATAAGGGGTAGAATGGAATAGAATTAAAAGTAATGGACTATAACAAGGTCATAGTCCAAGAATTTAAAGAGAGTCCAAGAGAATTAGATTTAATGGGCTAAGGAGGTTATATTATTTTAAATAAGTCCAATTAATTAATTCAGCATATGACGGATAAAGTGATTAAAGGTGATTAAATTGTTAATCTAGCCAAATATATTATGTGTGGGACAAGTATTATAATGGCCCAATTTAATTTTGGGTGGAAGCCCAGATTTGTTTTATTAGTAAGCAAAATAATAAAAGTACAAGCCCAAAAGATTAAATAAATGACCCAATTCTAAAACCAATTAATGATGGGCATTTTGGACATTCAATAAAGTAAAAAAAAGATGTGGGAGATGAGAGGCCACATGACCGGTTGTATGAGTAGAGGAAAGGAGGAGATATGTAGATATTTTTTTTTACATATCTTATATCTTATTTCTTCTTTCTCTCTCATCCCCTAATTCTTATTTTCCTTATTAGCTAACAAAAGAGGGAGAGAAAACCGTGAGGGAGAAAGAGGAACGGGAAAAAAACCAAGAGGGAGAGAAGGGGAAGAGGGCGGCATCCCTTGAAGGAGATGGAGAGGAGAGGGAAGGCCATCCTTGGAAGAAGGAAGAAGAAAAAGAAAAAGGAAAAACAAAGGTATAATTCCTCTAATTTATTTTTTGTAATTTGATGAAAGGGGGTTTTTGATTTGGAAGTTCAAACTCCTATAATCTATGTGTTTTTAATGAATTTACCCATATTGGGTGTTGATTTGGTTGGAAATTAAAAGAAAAGAAAATTAATTTTTCTAGTTTAGAAACCCAAATTTCTTTGTACTTTGTAAATCCACTGTTTTAAATCTATAACTCCTTTTTGCGATCCGTCAAAAAGGGGTGCTAGATATGTAAGTTATGTAGTAAACCTAAGTGGTAGCACTCATAAAGGATGAGTTTACAAGTTGTAGTGACTGATTTTGCTAAAATAGTATGATTTTTGGTAGAAGGAAACAAACTGTTTTGGGGCAGTTTCTAGCGGGGGAATTTTCATCATTTTCCCGACCTTCAAAAATTCTGAAAAAATTTGGGAAGATAATTTGATGAATTTTATAAATTGTGTCCAAAAATGGCGATTTTCAAATGTATAGAGTGAGAGTTATGGATTTTATGAGAACAAACTATTTTAAAAGTAAACCCTTATAACTCCTTGTGGTTAACTCCAAAATTGGTGAAATTTTTATTGGGAGTACATGTATATAATAGGAGTATACCCTATAAATTTTGGAATTTTTTGACAAAAGTATAGTTTATGATAAATGTCTAAATATTCGGCAGTTTTGGCCATTTGAAAAATAGTAAATAAATTTTAAAAATTCCGGGAAAAATATATGTTCAATATGGGACTAAATTCTGCTAAATTTCAGAAAAGAAATTTTTTTGGAACTGATTTGCTATTTTTCATATAAATGATGTTATATGGATAAATGAGTTTAATTAAATATGTGATGTCAAAAATATGGAAAATGAGGTTTTTTGACTTGAGACCCTTAAGCATGTTTTATGCAGATTTTTGGTGGAGATATGGGTCGGGTGGTGAAGGGTTGATATGTGTATGGCATTTTAGAGTGCTTAAAGGAATTAATTAAGGATTAGAAAACAATTGAAACAAATTATTTATTTATGTGATTAATAACTTAAAATAAGTTTATGTGGCTAATGATATTGGACTAAGATATTATTAGTAATATTTAACTTAAATGTTATTATAAGGTTAATAACCTTAGCTTGAAATACTATTAAATAATTAATAGTATTAATTGGGAAATTAAAATAGAGAATTAAGTTATTATTAAATGTAGTTGTTGAATTTGGTATTCAATGAAACATATTATGTGTATAATCTGCTGAAAAAGGAATCAAGAGTACTGAATTTGATTTCAGGTTGCTGAAATTGAATTCAGTCTGCTAAACTGATTATGGTCTGCTGAAATAGTGATTTCAGGATACTAAAATGAAATCCAACTTACTAAAATGGTATTTCGGTTTACTTAAATGTTATATAATTTACTAAGATAACATATAAAAGGGAAAACTTATAAGTATAAGATATGACATGATGAAAAGATTATCAAAGTATAATGATAATAATACTAAGGCTATAATGTAATGTCTAATACTTAACTAGGTTTAGACTTGAGTATATGTATAGTGTTAAGGTTATCTTATATTTGACTATGTGTTTAAATGTTAGATAGTTTACTTATAAGGTATGTTATGCTAATTGAAAGATCAATCTTATAACTGATAGGTCTTTTCAATAAGGATGTTAACTTAGATTGCATAGCGGTAATCAGCGGTACATGCAAGTTTCCTTAACTCAAACTCGAGTTATATTACAAAGCATGTTAGTGAATGATTATTAATGATTATTCACGTCTAAACCGATTATTGACTCGCACTTAGTGCATGTTGTATACGTTCATCAGGTATGAAAAGCTGATCATCTTCATTACCATAAGGTTCAGTTAAATTGTTCATGGTCATTGTTGACCTTCAAACATTATTGATTTAGTCACTCAATTATTGACACTTGATTCATGTTATTTCACAATTATAACATTGTTGAAAACTTGAAAGCTTATTCATTCTTTTCAATCATGATATATCCTTAATTAAATTTAAACTCGCTGGGCAAACTTATTGCTCACCCTTGCTATATCATGATAAAAATTTTTAGATTGAAGAGGAAAGCTTGAGTAAAGACAGAAGCAAAGGCAAAGTGCAAGATTTAATTATGGTGCAGTTAGATCTATTAAATTTTCTGATGAAAATAGCATTGTAAACCTTTTTAGATATTGAAGGTATGTATTAAGTTAAGGTTGTAGACCTTGGGAATGATGTGTAAAAGTTTAATGCATAAACAATTTATGTTTATATCTTCCACAATAGTTATAGAAATGATGTACCAGATTTGAGGTAAAAAGTACCCTGATTTGGGGATGTCACAAATGTGGTGAAGGAGTTGAATGCAAACACTGAAGATAGGGCGCTGTTTATTGCATTCGTGAAGGGTAAATAGGTGCCCTTCAATTCTGAGGCTATCAACAATTATTACAACCTGTGAGCACCTACGGTATGCCATTATGCACAATTGTGTGACAGTGGTCCCGATTATGATCATATTTTAACCGAAATAACTAAGCCAGACACTACATGGGTTAAAGGACGAAAGGGTGGCACAATCTTCCTCAGTAAGGACTTGAGCTGCTATGGTAAAATATGGTATGCGTTCTTGTGCGCAAAGTTATTCCCGTCCACGCATACCACTGAGGTGACAAGGGAGAAAGTGCTTTTGTTATACACAATTGTGCAAGACTTCCACATTGATATGGGTGCCATTATCAACTTCTCAATATAGAGATGCATGCGAAGGCCATTTTTCGACGGCCTGCCACACCCATCCCTCATCCGTGGGTTGTGCAAGCAGGCTGACATTAGATGGTCGAGAGATGAGCCTACCCATCAACCGCTCTAATTTTTGGATGCCTGTATGATTTCACACTACACGGTATATCCTAGTGGGGAGACACACCCAAGAGGTGTCAGTTTTATATTCCCACCAGCTTCGGAGGAGGAGGAAGATGCTAAAGACACATCGGAAGATGATGAGTTCCGGGCTGATGAGATTATTGGAGAACAGGATACTAAGGATAGTTGGCGGACCAGCAGATACATGTTCAGCTCTCAGTTTCGTAGCCTTTAGAAACAAATTGATGGACACAATAAGGACAATAACAGGAAAATGACCCAATTAGCAGGTAGGCAGGACCACATGTTCAACGCCATGAACACGTCTTTCACCTCATTGAACGCGACCCTCCAAAGTTTAAATCTAGCTGCACAGTTCCAATCCCGTGCCTATGACACAATATCCTCCTTCAGACTCAGACACGGAGGAGCACTGAACGTATGTGCCACGACTACCACCACCGCCATCGTCACCATCACATCAACCTTAGATGATTACATGGAAGTCCTCCTACATTTATTACTATATTTTTTTTACAATGAGGACATTGTAATTGTCAATTTTGGGGGAGTTTAGTTTAGTTTTATTGCATGTTTAGTTTAGTTTGTTATATTTTTGCATATGTTGTCATGTTTAGTTTTAGGTTTATTAAATGTTGCATTCATGTAGTATAATTGCATAATATTTTGCATAGTAGTGTAGTATTGTAATTAGTTTTTATTAGATTCTATCTCTATTATTTTTATTCCATATTATCTAAAAAAATAAAAATCTTAAAAAAATTTAGTTTGTACGGTGTTTATCTTACATTAGTCCATCTGTTAGATAGTACAGTTTATTTTTGCCAATGATGAGACTGACTTCGAGTAGACAAGTATAGTACTGATTATTAGAACTTTGATGTGATTTTTTGTTATAAATCGAATCTTTTTCTGTTTGAAACTGGTATAAAATTGATATATAATGGACTTCTAAAGGATAATGCTAGTTTGAATGAAAGAATGACAAGGATAATCATTGAAGGCTAAAGTTAAGTAAGAACCTAAGTTTGGGAGAAAATTTGGGGTATATAAGCTTTATTTGAAAAAAAACATCGTGGCTAGTCTTGTTTCGTGGCCTTTGTTACTTGAGTAAGTATGCCCGAGGGGATTGTCTTTACACCTAGCGTCCTAAGGCCTTAATGGTTTTGGAGTCGTTAGTCGAAAGCTTGATAGGGAAGCATTGAAAAGCCTAAGGGGATTAGACATTGCACAACCATATGTATAAAAAGAGAATAAAACGGGAAATAAGAGAAAAAAGCCCCCGTCATTGAAAAGTAAAGCATAAGTACCCTATTTGGACCCTTGATGTTGGTAATTGTTTGATGTTAGTTGGATCTTGACTATTTTTGGATTTCTTGAGTTTACACTGTATGGTGCCTTCTAAGAGACCTATTATGTGTTAGATTTGATGCTATAAAGTTGACATAGTTGTTGAGCACACACGCACTATATCAGTGATAACAATCTAAGATTTGATGAGTGATGAGTAATTTACTGATTGGTTTTGATATGAAGTATTATCATGTCTGCGTGATTTCTCTGAGGCCGGTTGAACATAATTGTTTCTGTCATTACTGCTGGATTTATAGGCATGTAGATTAGTTGCATTCCATTACATTGAATTGCATAGCATTTTTGTTTTATTTTGTGCTCGAGGACTAGCACGGGTTTAAGTTTGGGAGAGTTTGATGAGTGGGTTTTATGTGACGCCCCCAAAATAGGTCCACACAACCCATTCTGAGTCACCAAATACATGGTACAGAAAACCAAATATAAACTTTATTACAACAACTGTCGTGCAAAATACAACAACACATATGCTGTGAGTTTTAATACAATATTGTCTTGTAGACAATATCCAAACTCAAATAAAGTCCTCTTTACAATTATTGATACACTATTTTACAAAATAGTAAGGATTGCTATAATAACTGCCTTGAACCATCAGTCCACACCCCGACCATCCCAGCTATATTCTCGCCTCCTGAAAAGAAAAATGGAATAAAAAGGAAAAGGACGAGCTCAACTAGCCCAGTAAAGAATATTATGACTAAGATAATGCAAAATAAATTATCCTTAGTCCTCAATAGGGAAAAAATCTGATAGAATACAATAGACAACAAGTTTTAGATCAACAACTGCAATGGAAACAACAATCCATTAGAAGAGTCAAGTAGAGCATGATGTCTATTATCTTCCATGATTTAAAAGTCCATCATCAATATTTTATTCCTGTAACATCAATCAATAATTATTTTCAATCAATGAATTATCTATGCACTATGGCCTAAATATAATAGTTTGTATCACCAGTGGTCATGATATGTCCATCTTTGCACTACGAGCCAAAGATATCAATTAACAACTCATCTTTACACTACGGGCCAAAGATATTCGTCAATCAACAGTTCATCTTTGCACTACGGGCCAAAGATAACTTTCAACCTAATTTAAGTCTGAGAATTATGTTAATGATAATTAGAATGAATCAAGTGAGACCATAACATGGATTCAATTTCTAGAATAAGGGTCACAACAAATAACATGGAAAAGAAAAAAAATATTTTTGTGTGTGAATAGTACTCACGAATAATACCGTATGTATGAATAGTATCGTATGAATAGTGCCCATAAATAGTAACCAAACATGAAAAGTTTCAAATTTCATAAGAAATTTCAGACCAATATTCTGGAGAAATGATATTAGATGAAGTGCAAATTTCTAATCATTTCAGGAATTGTAGAAGCAATACTTACCATAGTAAGTTTAAATTTAGGAATACGAGATGAAATAATATTGCTTACGTAATATGGAGTATGAAAGAATATGATATCCGTTACGAATATGGAAGGAAATAATATCATTTGCGAGTATTGAAAGAAAATAACCTCCTTTACGAAGAAAAAAAATAATATCCTTTGCCTTAGTAAAAACTAGATTTGACTGGAATATTGGATATTATTCTGAGAAAATCTTGCACAAAAAGCTACACTCACAGTATCAACTCACAAGAAAAATGCTCAATTTTATAGAGAGAGAATTTTCTGATTCTGGTGTGAGTTTCATTGTTTAACTAAGCAGTCTATTTATAGAAAAGTGGTAGCACACCACCTCTGACAAATTTCACCTACGGATGAATTAGCAGCACACCCATTTTGAAACCAAGTTTTTCAAAGCCAATTTGCTTACTCCACCATTTGTAACATGTTTTTGAAAATAAAATAATTCAATTTCAATTTCAAAACTAATTTAAATGTAATTTGATCATCTTTTCTCCATTTAATTCACATGCCCAAAAATACAATAATATTACCATTTAAATTATAAAAATTATACTTTTATATTATCACATTATACTATTATAATGTAATATTATAATAATATATAAATATATTATCAGAGAAGATAATTACGGTTTCATAAAAAAAAATAACTTTCGACAAATGTCTCATTCTGAAATTTCCCCATATATATCAAAATTAAAGAAATATTTACTTACTAAATTCATCAATTATCTACAATTCTTCAATAATTATTTCTAATTAATATTATAGATTCACAATACTGATAACCAGATTGTTCTCAAGAAAGAGGGGGCTTTCCTATAAGAATTTCTTCTTATTGGCGCGCAATTAAATAACCTAACCCCTTTCCTCGACAGAACTTTATAGACATTATCAATAATGCTATCCAATAATATTATTTCAATAATATGAGTTACTATGTTGTGACAATTATTAAATCAATAATGTAAAATACTATTAAATTATCACTGTAACAATTATTGCATCAATAATATGAAAGATTGTGCAATTTTACTGTATCAATTATTGAGTAACTTCTTACGTAAGAATCAATAATCAGAGATACTGTGCAATACTGTGTGCCACTGTGCAATCACACGTATTACTATACTTTTATCACTGAGCATTTCAACCATTTTAACGGTAAAAGTTTCGCCATTATTTTTATAAAAATGTTATTTATGTTGCTTTCTATATCCGATAGTTATTCCATTATGTGGTCCACCAATGATTGCGCCGTCGTACAGATATTCCCAACAAAAAGAATATCCCCCGACCAAAACGAATATTCCCCGACAAAACGAATATTTTAGTACCACTTGCTTACTTTGTAAAATTTGCACATTTCACCCATAACTACATCATTATATAAATCAACACCTTATTATTCAAAAATAATATTTAGAGAAGTTAAATCTTTATTCATAAAAAGTTGGGGTCTTACATTTAATACCTGCGAATCGGCCTCTAATTCGAGCTTAAACTATGTTGATCCTATATATTTATGTTTGTTTTTACTTATTTATGTTTATTTTATGTTTAGGTGGCATGGCTTAACATTCGTGGCATAAAGGTTGCATTGTGACAGGAAGAGGGATCAAAATGAGCAAAATTATGGATCTCAGAACTACGCCCCCCCCCCCCCGCCGGGGCAGAAATTATACAAGGAAAACCCCTGCCGGGGCTGGGGTACTTAAGCAACTACAGAATGACCCCCCCTCCAGGCCCAGGAGGGCCTCTATAGAACAAAAAAATCTCCACCGCGGTGGTGGTATAGGGCAAGAACAAAAGTTATACTTCAATCGGAGTTCTGCAGCAGCGTGAATGAAGCAAGTTGGCATGGCTTGGGACTTTGTTTTGGCGTCCGTTTATGGACTAATTACATGTCTTGTGCCGGATATAACATAATACAACAAGAGAATTAACGATAATCAATAAAGGAGCAATTTTGAGACCTAATTGGAGGAAAGAATTGAAGGTCAGAATCACGAAGATTACGAATTGGAACAAGAAGAAGGGGGGTTTTGTATCTATTCTACTTCTTTAATTCAGCTATTGTAATTGGGATGATGGACTCTTTTATGATTTAAGTTTTTATTTCATTTATTATGAACTTACTTTTTTGGCTTATGATGGATCTTTATTGTTGAACGATGATTATCATACCTTAAATTCAGTTTAATAATCTATCAATTCAGTTTATCTATTGTGATTCGTACTTAAATTATGAATTGCTTTATCATCAATTTTATGTGGATTTGTATGAATTCGAGAGATGATGTATGAATCTACACCTAGTCACAATAGCATGTGTTCTTGAATTCTGTGTTGTTATGGAATCTTGATTTATGTTAGGATAGCGATATACTTAGCATCACATGTAATCGGGTAAAAAACTTGAATTTGAACCTTAATTGATTTTAATTCACATAGAGATATAGTGAATTAGTTGATTAGGGTGTTTTGCTTAATTCTATCTAATTTATGTATTTAAGTTAATATGGCATTAGTGCATCGAGAGATGGTTAATTCTACCAAAGTGTTCTTGATTAATAAACTGAGATAATGAGTTAAACTAGAATAAGTTGTGATAATTGGAGTGAGACTTAAAGTGAAGTTGTAAGCCTCATTCTCCAATATTTTCTTGAAATTATGGTTTTTAAATTGTGTTGATTGATTGGTATTTTTAGTTCTTAGTTATTCTTATTTATAATCATTGTTTTGGTTAGTTTAATAAAATTTGGATTAATAGAAAGCTTGTAATTGTTAGGATTAATTTCATACTAATCTCTGTGGGAACGATACTTTTACTTATCATTATATTACTTATTGACCACGTGCACTTGCGTGTGGGCGTAATTAGATTTCGACCAAAAAGAACTTTGCTCAATACAAAAGATAGAATTCAAGAACTTACGTAACTTATAAACAAGGTAAACTTGCATAATTGTAATCAAGGTAGGGCTTGCTCAATTTATAATCAAGTTAGAGCAGGTGAACTTGCCTCGTGCGCAGGCTAAACGATCACTTCTCACGTTCACCACAAGTCCTACACAGATACCATATGTATTGACAACACTCATTAGTTACACTAATATTAACTTTATAAGTTTAGTTCCAACTTTTAGTATATCTTGTTAACTTAGTTTAAGTTTTGCTCACTACAATAAATCACACATTGCAAGACCAAAATCTCAAATATTAAATTTAAACAACATTACATCTTCTCATGAGCATCACGTTTTAGCCAGAATTAGAATCTGCAGTTCGCGAAGAACACGGTAGAAAGCCAAATAGGCCTAAAAACTTCTTTCTAATAACAAATTTAACTTACCCAAGTTGTATAAACTTTAAAAAAATAATAACTAACGTTTTTAACATGTTTCCAACCATATAAACCACATAAGCAACCAATTAAAACCTTTAAATTTCATTATTTTCGTTATTTCTTCACTCTTAAACAAAATTTCATTATTTTCGTTATTTCTTCACTCTTAAACATTCTTAGCGAAACTGATCATTGTGAATCCATTTTTTTATCTAAAGCAATCCGTTTAACATACTTTATTCTTGTTTCTTCATGTATTTTCACAACCAACAATCAATTTACACATTAAAACATGAATTCAGTCATAAATTTTGATTCTAAAATAAGTCATATAACATATATATATATATATATATATATATATATATATATATATATATATATATATATACACACACTATTGTATTTAACTGTAAACATGATTTCTTCATATATGTAAAGTTTTCATGGGTTAACCAACTCTAATTCAATCACAAATCAAATAAAACAGATTATATGAACAAATAACAGGTTTAATCCATAACTTCAACTAATTGTTCATGAAACTAAAACACAGAGAATTTTTCATAAAAACTTAAGAACATGAAAAGTAAAGAATATAACTTGAATTTTACCTTGATTGCTTGTTTAGACTAGGATAAGAATTCTTCTTTGTTTGATCAAATTCACAGAGAAATGCTTTCTTTCTCAAACTCTCTTTTTATTCTCTTATTCCTTTTCTCTGTTTTTCTTCTTTAGAGTTAGGCTTATGCAGATACAACTTAACGTAAAACTTAACCGACATATACTTAATACAATATAATATGTATACTTAATATTTATCAGTTATAGAATTTTGAAAATCAAAAGCCACTAAGGCTTGTTTGGCAAAACAACATTAAAAATAAGGGGAAAAGCCTTAAGTCTTGTTTGGTAAAACCAAATTAAATCTCTTTTAATTTATTTTAATAACTCATTTACAAAAGTTTAATTATCACACTTTATTTAATTAAATTTCCACATTCAAATTCCATTAAATTAAAGCTAACAACAACTTATTAACTGCATAATCACATTGCCACAAAATTATAATTTTATTTAATAAATTAGTAAATTGCTAATTTAATTATTAAATTAAACTAGAATACCATTATAATTATTCAAAAACTCATTTAATTTAATTAACTCATTAAATTAACCTCAAACACAAAATTGACACATACCAACTTAATTAATATATTACACTTAATTAAGTTATTTCACAACAACTCATGAATTATTTATTTAACTAATAAATAATCAAATCAATCAAATATTTATTTAGCAAGAAACTCATCAACTAAAATATTTATAGAATTCTAAAATATTTATTTAATTCAATAAATATTTTAGATTATATATAAAAATTCAGGATCATTACATCCTTCCCTCCTTACAAGGATTCTGTCACTAGAATCACAACTCAAACAATTCATTCGTCACATTATTCCTTTCTTACAAGGATTCTGTCTCCAAAATCGAATACACGGATCAAACAAATAACTCAGGATAGCTTTCTATCATCTTATCTTCGAGTTCCCACGTAGCTTCCTCAGCACCGTGGTTCATACATATTACCTTCACAGAGGTATCACTTAATTCCTAAGCATTTGTTCTTTCCTGTCAACTATCTGAATAGGAATTTCTTCATAACATAAATCTTTATCAACTTGTAACGATTCGTACTCAATTACATGCTTGTAGTCTGTTTTCTATAGCCACAACATCGAAACATGACAGACATTGTGAATGTGCTCCAACTCTGGAGGTAGAGCTACCTTATAAGCCACCTCAACAACTCTCCTTAGCACCTTAAAATGTCCAATAAACCTCGAACTTAGCTTCCCTTTTTTACCAAATCAAATCTTCCACTTCCAAGGAAAAAGTTTTAGGAAAACAAAACTTCCAACGTCAAATTCTCATTTCTGTCGGTGTTGATCAACATATTTTTTCTATCTGTCTTGAACAACTATCAATCTTGCCCTGATAATTTTGACAACTTCAGTGGTATGCTGTACCAGTTCCGACCCTAATTTTGCCCTAAGCATTATACCAGTTCACCAACTTCATCCCAGCATAGGGGAGTTCTGCACTTTCTACCGTATAATGCTTCAGAAGGCGGCATGCTAATACTTGCGTGGTAATTATTATTCTAGGCGAATTCAGCCAATGGTAAATGATCATCCCAGTTCCCTTTGAAGTCCATAATGCACGCTCTCAGCATATCTTTCAATGTTTGGATTATTCGTTCACTTTAGCCGTCTGTTTGAGGATTGTACGCCGTACTCATTCTCAACTGTGTTCTCATGCATTCTTGTATTCTCTTCAAGAAGTTTGACGTAAATCGCGAATCTCTGTCTGACACAATTGATAATGGAACCCCATGTCTAAAAATGATCTCCTTGACATATAACTTTTCCACTTGATCCAGATTGAATCTGATCTTTATTGGCAACAAGTGTACTGATTTCGTCAGTCTGTCCACTATCACCCAAATTGCACCGTACCCTTTCTGAGAAGTTGGAAGACCTACCACAAAATCCATTGTGATATGTTCCCACTTCCATTCCGGTATTTCCAACGACTGTAATAACCTACTTGGCCTTTGATGTTTAGCTTTGACTTTTGGCATGTCAAGCAATTTGTGACACATTCCGCAACATCTCTTTTCATATTTGGCCACCAAAAATGTTGTCGTAGACCCAGATACATCTTTGTACTCCCAAGGTGAATTGAATATTTTGAAACATGAGCCTCAGTCAAAATTTTGTCTTTAACTTTGGGTACTGACGGAACCCAGATTCTTCCCTTGAACCTTAGTAATCCTTCGGTATCGATCTTTAATTTCACCTCACTACCTTCAGACACTCTTTCCTTGATTTTCTCACATTTTTCATTTTGAAGTTGAGCGTTCTTTACCTTTTCTACTAAAGTTGAACTAGCTTTCATCTGGAACAATCTTTCATCCGATTCCTTCAGAAATTTTACTTCAAGTTCTAGTTTTTCCATTGCTGAAATGAGATCCTTCGGGGTAGTTAACAACTTCAACTTCTCCCGACCTTTTCTACTCAAAGCATCAGCAACCACATTTGCTTTACCCGGATGGTAAAAGATTTTACAATCACAATCTTTTATCAGTTCTAACCATCGTCTCTGACGCATGTTTAGATCCTTCTATGTAAAAATATATTTTATACTTTTATGGCCAGTATATATCTCACACTTCTCCCCAGAGAGACAGTGTCTCCATATCTTCAGAGCAAATGCCACCGGAGCTAACTCCAAATCATGAGTCGGGTATCCCTTTTCATAGTCCTTTAGTTGCCTTGAAACATACACAATGATTTTGCTGTTTTGCATAAGCATGCAACCTAGTCCCTAATGCGATGCATCACTATACACCACAAAGTTTCTTGAATTATCCGGTAATGATAACACAGGTGTCATGCTTAGCTTCTTTTTTAACTGTTGAAAACTCTCTTTGCATTTCTCCATCCAAAAAATTTTTACGGCTGTCCTTGTCAAGTTCGTTAATGGAGTGGTGATTTTGGAAAAATCTTGAATAAAGCGTCTATACCTGCTTGTAACGTCCCGAAATCCGGTCTATCTTCACACTCGAATTCCGTGCATCACGAGTACATCATTCTTCCAAACATACATCATTATATACTAAAATATAACAACATACATTCTCAATTCTCAGGTTCTAAAACCTTATAACCCCTTTCATTACAAATAATGATAATTACATTATTCTTTACATCTTACAAGAGTGACTTTTATCCGCCACCAAGGATACATAACCGTTCATTAAACTAATCTATAGTTTAATTACATTATTCTTCATTACAAGTCTTCGCTTGATCTTCTCTCTCATTCACATTCTGAATGGCACTTTATCTGGATACCGTCAGCTTGATCTTTACGGGATCACTAAGTTCTTCTACTCGTACACTGAAAATGTTTTTCATTTAAAGCAAGTGTGAGCATTCAATTGCCTAACAAGTCATAACAGTTGAACAAACAACTTCAAGAATTCAAACATTCCGTTAGAATTCGATAACCGAACAAAGGTTATGAAGTAGCTTGAATAACAGGAATAATCTCGATTCCTATCATTTTAAAACAGTATTCACTTTCACTTTGAAATACTTCCATTCTTATACCTTTTTTACACACATTCTGTCTGGCTAGAATCATTAGCACCGACTTAACAATAACGGTTCATGTATAAATAGAACATACTCATATTGGACAGTTCAATCACAGAACAGTTCATGTCATTGAAACACCGAAGTGTTCACATTGTGGCATAAGGCCTCATACGTTCTACCACCTTGTACAAATATCGTACATTCGCATATAGACTGAACTTCTCAAGTCCAACATCTGAGAAGTTTAAGAAACTAGAATTTATTTAAAATATGAATGAAGTTAGGAAAATTTCCTTACACATAGCTACAGCTTATGCTGAACTGCTCATTCCAATCCCTATAAAACGCATACACCAATTAGTCACATACTTGACTTACGCATTGGTTTACTTATCTTTACTTCTTAGGGTTTGTGTTTTTGCAATATAAGTTTACGCGACCAACTTTCATTACTAGTTTACGGCTTCATGACATACGGAGATGTCTTACTCAAAATGTTCATCATCTTTGATTATTTACATTCTTATCTTCTTCTTATAACTTATCTAGGACTCAGCACACATCGCTTCTCTGCTAGTAGTCCATATGGTACTTTGAGTGGTTTCCCATAAACAACCAACAAACAAGTTCCTGTCTCGTCTACATTGCCATCACTATGAGTTAGATCGGTTTCCAGTTTTGTATATACCTTCGCTCTCTAAAGGAATTGTTTAGCCCAGCTCACATATGTCAACCATTAAAGGTTACGATTGTACCACAACCTAAACATATCTTAACTTATCCGAACCATTAAACTATAGCGTTTGTTAAGTTAATTTCTTATTCTTTCTGGCTTTCTAGCAACTAAATGTCATACCTCAGGATTCATTCTTTATCGTCTAAGTCATACAGTCTTTTGTATACTCAGAATGATCGTTCAAGTTGATCATTAACTCGGCTTCTTTACGTTAAACGTCATTTTCTTTAATTTAGTTCTTCATCGTTCATGGTATAATCATTGGTCTTCATTATCTTACGGTCAAACCATACACGGGGTGTAGGTTCTATCCGCTTAGTATTTGTGTAAACTCAACCTTCACATCAGTTAAAGTGTTTAACGCTTACATTTCATTCTCTCATTTTCTATCTGAATCACGATAATCTTCCATTAATCTTCTTACCATTTGTTATGACTTTATTAATATCATTCATTATTCTTCATTAATGTCGAAGCCATACAGTTCGTTGTATGCTAAGACCGGTCGCTCATCGCAACTGCGTTGCGTTCACAGATTCTATATGCTTTACACTTATCTCTTACTACCATGACATAACATCAAAATGTTATTCATTACCATCGTCACTCAATGTCTAAGGAATCACAATCATAGCAATCCCCCGCGTTCGTTTATCGCGACTACGGTCCACGGACATCAGTTCCATAACCCTCGTCTACATTCTTTGTCTTTTAATCTAGTTTAATCTTTCTATTTAAACCTTACTAAAGGTTTAAATCACTTGATTATGTGTTATATTAGTTGAAAATTATGTTCTTTATCTTCCCTTATGTTTCCCCCAAGAGCTGAGCAGTTAAAAGCTCTTTTCTGGCTTTTTCCCTACACTGGCGCTGCGGCGCCACTCTCTTCTCTATCTCTCGCACCACAAGGCGAGACTCCAGTGTCTGGCACTCCAGTTTTACGCTGCAGTGCCACCTTACAAGGCATGGCTCGCCTCTGCGCCAAACCCTAGTTCTTGAAAAAAATTTCTAAGTGTTAACTTGTTCTAAGCCGCTTACTTCCCGCTTCCATAACTTATTCGTTATAACTCAGAACAAGGTCGTTCCAAAGCCACTCTCTTCCTTATCTTATGTACTTCAACCCCCCTTGGACATATTTTTGTTTTGAATCCATTAACGTGTCATTCGATTGGCTTAATCTGAATCCTTCGTTCATTTTTATGTTCTTAACGTTCTTCGTTCGTTCGTCCGTAATTCGGTCATCCGAACTAGGAACTCGTTCGTTCTTGAGACCACGATTCATGTTTTCTAAGTTATCTTACTTTTTTATGAAACCTTACACATTTGGGTTCATTTACTAACTTTCTAATTCTCGTTCATTTTTTATGAATTTTTTGTCATAACTTCGTTATATCTCAGTTTTAATCCGTTCTTCATGAACATTTCTACCGTTCCTAACCAAGCAAAAATCATCTAACTTATACGCAATGGTTTTAAACTTGTCCATCAACAACAATTATCCTACGATGGTTTTAAATTTGTCCATCAACAACGTTCTTCGTGTTCTTCGTTCGTTCTTCATTTTTAATCGATATTTTGATTATGACTTTACTTTTTCTTAGAATTTGATGTTATAAAACACCATTCCTTACTAATTTCATCGAATCGTTCATATGATACATTTGAATCGCTCAAATTCATTACGAATCTTATACTTCCTTAAGAAATTTATAAAATAAATTTCTAATTCTTATTTCTTCTTTTCTTAATGATTTCAACCATATGAAATTATTCCTAACATCTTTTACCTCTTATTCTTATTAAGCTATGTTTTAACATAGAAAACTTATAGAAAATTTATTAGAAGTTAGGTTTTCGGATTATCTCTCTTCTTTAATCTTCCTCCGTTGGAGCGTGCACTCGTGCTAGCTTTTCCACTTTCTCTCCCTCTTCATCCGAACTCTTTCTCTCTCTCAAGTGTTGGTGATTTTCAAAATCACCAACATATAAATTAAGCTTCCTATTTATAGATTTTTAAGGTTAGGGGTGTTTTGGTCATTTGGCTAAACCACCTTACTATTCACACTGCCAATCCCATGAAACTCCCCACCTCTGATGGTGTCTTAGGTTGTTCTCAATTTATTACTGGTTCGACCTTCGATGGTTTAAGGTTTTATGAAGATCAAAGTAGCAATCAAATTGCAAAAATAGCGGAAGCAAAGAAAAAAATTAGATTTTAAAATTTTTCACAAACCAATTACCCGGATCATCCTTTATGTATATTATTAATTAAAATGAAGAACAAGAAGTTATGAAATCATACCCTTGTAGATACGAGTTTCCACAGGTACGAGTTCAACTCTTACTTCTCCGCGATCTCCTTGAATCTCCGGGTAGATTCCTTCCTTTGATCAATGTTTGCCACCCAAGTGTATGGCCTCTAGAGGTAATCCACCAAGGAAAAAGAATATTTAATAAGAAGGGTGTATTGGCTAAAATCCTAGTTTTTCATATCTCTATAGAAAAAGGGGGTGTACTCTCCAACTTTTTGAATTACATATATCTGATATCTGATATAAGACTCCTATTATAAAGATATCAGGTAACCCTATTTTATTAAAATAAGGTATTATTTATTTATTTAAACTCCTTTAATTAATTGGGCTCCCTAATCTTATTAGGGATAATTAATTAAACTCATTTAACTAATTTTGTCTCCTAATCCTATTAGGAATAAATGAGAGTACTTATATTAAATTAATTGCCAAACTCTTTTAGAAATTAAAATAATACTAATTGTAATAATATTAATAAAACTCCTCTTATTAATTTATATTTAATATTTCAAAAATATTAAATAATAAATATCAAGCTATTTAATTTATTTTATCATCATAGATTAAATTAAATATACTTAACATATTATTACGATTATTCTATTAATTTCTTAAATAATTATTCTTCCTTTTTTGGTGTGAACCTTTAGGTTCTCCGTATTAAACCGGTTGTGAATAAATCAATTAGAACAATTATAATCTTAATTAAATAAATAAATTAAACTATTAATATATTTAAATAGATAATATTTATTCTAGCGATCAACGACTTTTCAGATAATATAAATTTCAACATTAATCATAAAAGAACCTTTGAGTACGTATAATTCAATCCTTCCACCATACAATGTCCCAATTAAATATAAGACATGAAATTACTATAAGACCCCAACTTTTATGAATAAAATTTTAATTTTCTCTAAATATTATTTTGAATAATAAGGTGTGAATTTGATATAATGTTATAGTTGTGGGTAATATTTACAAATTTTGCAAAGTATCTATGTTATCATAAAATATTCGTTTGGTCGGGGAATATTCAATTTATCAGGGAATATCCGTACGACGTCACAATCATTGGTGAACCCCGCAACGGAATTACTGTCAGATATAGAAAGAGAAAGATATAACCTTTTTATAAAAATAACGGCAAGACTTTTATCGTTAACTATTGAAATACCCGGTGATAAAAGTACAGTAATACGCGTGGTTGCACAGTAACACACAGTATTGTACAATATCTAAGATTATTGATGCTTACGTGAGAAGTCAGTCAATTTTATTCAATAATTGCCACAGTAGTTGTTGCATAGTATCTCATATTATTGATTTAATTATTGTCACAGTATCATCTGCATAATATTTTATATTATTAAATTAATAATTGAGACGACAAAATTATTCATATTATTATTTGCATTATTGACAATGTTTAGAAATTGTGGAAATATATATATATATATATACTAGCTGGGTCCCGTGCCTCCGGCATTGTATGGACAATATGATTTATCTCAAACTTTGAACGACCAAAATAATTTATTGAGTGAGCGGGAAATTTAAAGTCATTTGTATTTTATTAAATTATATTATTAGATTATTAGATAGATAGATGTATTTTATTAGATAGATGTATGAACGGTGGGATTTATCTCAAACTTTGGACGGCCCAGATGATTTATTGAGTGAGCAGAAAATTCAAAATCATTTGTATTTTATTAGATATATATATATATATATATATATAAATATATATATATAGCAAGGATCAAGTGCATACCCTTGTCTTACTCACACGTGCTCACCACCCTTTAGCGACGGACCCGGCGACGGATCGGTCATACAACCGTCATCTATACTTTTAGCGTCTCTAAAAGTATAGACGACAGTTGTATAACCGAAACTATCGCCAGGTCCGTCGCTAAAGGGGGGTGAGCACGGGTGAGTAAGATAAGGGGTATGCACTTGATTCGGACCGATATATATATATATATATATATATATATATATATTAATAAGTTTTATTTTTTATGAAAAATAGAATATATTATATTTTATTATGCATAGTATCTGCATAGTGATTACATAGTAAAATCATAAAAATTTTCAGACGAAAGTTTGCGCCTGTGAAAAATCCAATTGTTGCGTCTGTGATTTTTTTTAATAGTACCCCTTCCATTCTCCTATAAATAGGATGCTTAGTTTAGAATTGAAAATCACACTAGAATCAGAAAATTCTTCTATAATTTTGAGCGTATTTCTTTGGAGTTTAAAGAAGCTTTGAGCGTAGAAAACAGTATAAGTTTTCTTTAAGAATATCGCCGCTAGTCTAGTTGGAATACTCTCATGTTTAAGGTAAGGGTTATTATTTTTGTTCAATATTCGTATGAAATAATATCCTCTTCCATACTCTGTAGTGTGTAAGTAATATTATTTCGTTTCAGATTCCGAATTCTACACTCATTTTGTTAAAATATTGCTTCTATACTCTGTGAAATTTGTAGAATATCCTTGAAATTTACGTTTCATCTAGTATCTTTTCACGGAAATATTATTCTGAACATTCTTGATAATTTTTAATATTTTCATCCTGGGGTACTATTCCTGAAGTAATATTCACGATGTACTATTCACTCAGGTACTATTCACCTGGGGTACTATTCATGACAAAAAAATTGATTTCTTTTCGGCCTAAATCATTTTTGATACAATATTATTCTTGAATGTTACTCCACAAAGTAGTATCATGTTGATAATTTGGACATTATTGAATTCTAGATAAATTAAATTATAAATCTTAAAATTTTATCCTTTATTCTCATTTAATTGAATTCTTATATCATTGTCATCATGTTCATGCTTATATTATGATGAAAGTCATCTTTTGCCCGTAATGCATAGATGGACTGTTGATTGGTATGATTATGACAAGGGATTATTCGGTGTAATCATAACCCGTAATGATGTGGTAAAAGTCCTCATTGGCCCGTAGTGCATTGATGGACAGTTGTTGGCATGATCATGATCATTGGTGATTACACAGATATCATTAGCCTGTAGTACATGGATAATTCTTGGACGTGATACTAATGAATATCCTTGGCCCGTAGCGCATGGATAATTCAGTGATGTAGATTATTTATTAAGCTGAGTCTCAGCGATAAAATTGATGATAAACTTTTTAAATTATAAAAGATAGTAGATGTGACGCCCCCAAATTCAGGTACTTGAAACTCGAATTCAGTGCTTCACGATACCATTTCTTTGAGCGGAATAATAATAATTTTGTCACAAATATCAAACTTAATTTACATATCAGAGTTGTCTAAATCCCAAGTACGCGACCTTACAACATTTCATTACATGATAGATAATAAATATCATCATCTTATTTAAGTCTAGCTATTACATAAGATAGCACAACTTATTCTGACAACTTTTCTTTCCCTTTGTTCTTGGCAGAGCCCTCTGGTTGATCATACTTAACTGAAAACATTTAAATTAAGCAAGAATGAGCATTTGAGTACCAGCAAGTAATAACAAACAATAAACATTAGCCGAAAGGATTAAATATTTTCTTTGAGTGACACTTCTACAACGAAGCAATAGTTGTGAAGTAACTGAAACAATTCTAATCAATATACCAATTCTATTTCAAATTTTTGAAACTACGTACTGACTATAAATGGAGATCAGTCGACAGACTATGAATATTATTTTCTATTTTCGAAAAGGTTTAACAGAACTTCATCTGTAAACCGTCATAACTAACGAGCACGGGGGTGATCAGCCCGTTATACCCTGTATTCATCAATACTACATACCAGAACAATATTCTCGTTCATCATAACTGCCTTGGGCGTACAAAAGTTTCCCAAATTCGGGATGTTCATACTTAGCCTGAATCCGAACCAAAATAATTTGGTTGGATATCATTAGGGTTCTATCATGTTCAACGATATTCTTAAATCTGTGTCTAGCCGAGTCAAATAGCTTAGGCGACTTTTAATTAAGGTATACATACTGGAAATCAACAAGTATGTGTCACTATGTACAATAATTATCCAAGTGAGGACACTTGTATAACCATACTTAGAATTTAACGACCAGAATATATATTTAAATCTTATAGTATTACGGTACTGATAAACAATGAACGAATAAAGTTTGGGAACTTGTATGAATATAAATGATTGGATACATAATCAATAACAATAGAGTTTAATAATCTGGTATAATGATAATATAATTCTGAAAATTTCTTACTCATGTCCATTGCATAAAAGAAATGCAAAGGTTAGGATACTTGCATAATGTAAAAGATAATTCAGATACTTGCCTATACATGTCCATTGTGCAAGGGTAAAGATACTTGCCTGGTCTGTTTCTTACACAACCTAATTCTATCTTTAATTCAACGACCTATCATTTATAAGGTTGTTCTATTGATTAGAATAACATATCATAACACATCATATTGTTATTTATAGTCAATACATAACCTAATCACATTGTCACATAGTTATATCAGTCATTAAGACACAAACAAACACTTATACAGTCAAACTATATAGGTTTGGATCAATTTTGATAACATTTCGGTGTACTGACGGCTTTATTGGGTAATTATCGAGTTTATTTGTTAATAAAACTCTATTTTGTATCTTAAAGATTATCCTGGATAATTTAAGCATCAAGCATATTATTTATAACTGACTTATAATAATTTATAATTAATTATTATAATTTATCATAATTTTTTAAACTCTGGAATCATTATTAAATGATTTTAATATTAAATAATTATATTATCATTAATATTTAAATAATATCCAAATATTAATGAAACCATTAAAGTAATTTTATAATAAGTCAAAATATTTTTAAAGTATTAATATTACCCTTTAATGATTTTTAAAACATTAAAAATCATTTTTAAACAATTACCATTAATATTTAAATATTAAGGTATCATTTATCAAAATATTAAAAGTCATTAATTATAAGTTAAAATATTTTTAATTCATTTATATCCTTTTTAAATGATTTTTAAATCAATAAAACCATTTTTAAACTATTTATTTAATATTATTACTAAATAAATCTAATATCATTAATATTAAATAATTAATGAAATTTACCTTAAAATATTAAAAGTTATATTTTATAACTTAGAATATCTTTTAATTCTTTATTTTCATTTCAAATGGTTTTTATAATATTAAAATCATTTTAAAACTAATTTATTTAATATTATTATTAAATAAATTTAATATCATTAATATTAAATAATTAATGATTTTTTTTTAAAATATTAAAAGTTATATTTTATAACCTAAAGTATTTTTAAATACCTTATTATCATTTAAAATAATTTTTAATATAATAAAATCATTTTTAGTTAATTTATTTAATGCATTTATTAAATAAATTAAATATCAATATAGGGGTATTATGTGGTATGTCAATTAACCCTTATTTTGTGGCAGTATTTGAAAATGACATCTATAAATGTTGAAATAAGCAATGGAGCAGAGGAGACCGTTGAGTCACCACAGATCAATAACTAGGATAATGTGCAGCAGGAAGGCAACAATCCTCATGTAAACAACAACATCGACCAAATGATGAACGATGGGATGTTCAGAGGCTTTCTGCAATTCATGAAACATCAGGCGAGAGAGACTCATGTGTAAAATATAGGTGGAAACATTGGCAACTCTCGGATGGTCACCGTTAAGCAGTTTAAGGAGCTGGGACCACCTGAGTTTTTGGGAAAGCCATTACCACTTAAGGCGGAGACGTGGATAAAGCAGATCACCAAAATATTTGATGTCTTGGGATGCTCCGAGGAGGAAAAGGTTCCCTTTGCCACCTTCATGTTGCGAGGAGAGGTAGATTACTGGTGGGAATCTGTAAAGCGTACTCAACTTGCCGCACTAAAGATGTCTTCAAAGAAGTTCTAAGAATTTTTCAACGACAAGTACTTTCCCGAAAGTATTCGTCACATGAAGGAAGTGGAATTTATCAAGCTGGAATAAAACAATATAACTGTGTCGCAGTACGACGCTAAGTTTTCCGAGTTGTCCCGGTTTGCATCTCATTTGGTTGATAATGAGGAGAGAATGACGCGAATGTTTCTACGAGGTTTAAAACCTGAAATACGTCAATACCTCATTTCTCACAAACTGTGTTTGTATTCAGATGTTGTAAATAGGGCTCAGGTATTAGAGTGCGATAATGAGTCAACCCAAACAAGAGAGAGGAGCCGACAAAATGATAATACTAGTGGTAGCAGTTATCGAAGCGGTTACAACAAATGTGGAAGGAATCAACATGCTAGAAATGATAACCACTTCGGTGGTAATCATGGCCAAAAAAATAGAAGTGGAAATTTCATGAAGAGGATATTCAACAATGATGGAAAGACGTCAGCACCAGCACCAGTTGTTAAAGAAGGAGAACGACCACCGATCATATGCTTTAAATGTGGAGGGGAGGGACACATCAGTCCAAACTGTACGCAGCAGTCCAAAGCATGTTATAATTATGGAAGAAAAGGTCACCTATCCTGATTTTTTTTCGTGCAGTGAAGCGAAGTCCAGTTGGGATGGTGACACTAAATGTCGTCCCAAAGAAGTCAAAGCCGGTAGTTCAAGGGAGAGCGTTTGTCGTAACCTCCCAAAAAGCGAGGAACCCAAATGAGGTCATCACAAGTAAGCTAATCATAAACTCTTGTGAAGTCTATACCTTGTTTGATACCGATTCTACCAATTCTTTTATTTCTCCTACTTGTGCTCAATGTTTAAATTTGACTCCGGAGAAATTTAAATTTGACTTATCTGTTGAAACTCCGTTGAGAGAAACCTTCATTACATCCATTATTTATAGTTGTGTGCTACTATGCAACAACGCGTATTACTGTACTTTTACTACCCAGTAGTTCAACAGTATCAACGGTAAAACTTCCGCCGTTATTTTCAATAAAATATTTTTGTCGTTTTCTCAATCCGACAATAATTCCGTTGTGGGGTCCACCAGTAATTGTACCGTCGTACGAATAATTTCTGACACAAAGAATATTCCCTGACCAATCGAATATAATATAACAACTTGCATACTTTGCAAAATTTATAAATACTACCCACAACTATAATATTATCTCAAATTCACACCATAATATAAAAAATTTATTTTGAGAAAATTAATTCTTTATTCATAAAATCTGGGTTTCACAATCTCCCCTCCTTATGGAATTTCGCCCTCGAAATTTACGTACGTACCTGGTATGCCGAACAGGTGAGGATACCTTGACTTCACTTCAAATTCTAACTCTTGAGATATAACCTTTGAGTGTTGAATACGATTCTTCTTATCCAAGATTGTAACGCGTATCTCTTCAAACGTTAAATCATCCACTATCTCGTCCGGTTCTAAATTAATAATATGGTTCGGGTCGTCCACATATTTATGTAACATCGATACGAAAAAAAAACGTTATGAACACGCAATATATTTGGCGGTAAAACGAGTCTATAAGCTACAGTTCCTACTCAATCAAGGATTTCAAATGGGCCAATTAAATCGAGGGTTGAGATTTCTTCTCTTCAGCAACTCTTGCTTTTAAAATAACACCCTCTTGAACCTTCTTCTTCACATTCATAAGATTCGGGTATGTAGCTTGAGCGTCTTTAACTTTATCAATTAAAGTCAATTTTACTCGTATATTCGTTATCTTCACGTGGGTCCCTAGAGTCTTTAACTCTATCTTCATCATTTGCAAGTTATACGAAATGAGTCTTTGTGTTAACAACATCGCACTTGTAAACGCATACGATCTTCTACTCAACACGTCAGCTACCACGTTCGCTCTTCCACGATGATATTGAATAGTACGATCGTAATCTTCAACAGCTCGAGTCAACGTCTTTGGTGCATGTTACTTTCGTTTTAGTTGAAAAAATTATTTTGAGGGTTTAAGAAATGGGTTTTGTACTGGTGTCAATACAAAATTCGATTTCACGCTCTGGGGTAGGCTAAGAAGTCTTCAGGAATACGTCAAGAGATTTATTAATGATAAAAATATCATTCAAAACTGTTACTCGCATCCAAGACTTGGATAGTACGTCACATTGATACCAATTGTGACTTCTATCCCTTAACCTAGATAGGACCTCAAAATTATACCTATCAACTTGTTATTGTCATTCACGACGTCGCCTACAGAAATTCTGGCTTCGGTGCATTCCACACAAGGAAGTCATCAACAAAAGGATCGGGGCTCTTTACTTATGGCTTGATATGAGAATGATTGAATTTAGTGGTTTGGTTGCTTGAATTCGCATAATAGGTTGGTTAGGAATATGAAAGCTAACAACCTTACGAAAAACATGATGAGTAGTTAACCAATCGTTTCCAAAAATCACATCAAAGGCAAGTATTTTCAAAGAGACAAGATCAACACGTAACGTAAAAGTGTCGATTTGAATCAAATAAGATTTATAAACAGTGGAGGCAACGAAGGTTTCTCCCAATGGAGTTTCAATAGATAAATCAAAGTTTAACTTTTCCGGAGTTAAGTACAAACATTGAACACAACTAGGGAAATAAAAGAGTGAGTAGAACCGGTATCTAACACGGTATAGACTTCGTAAGAGCTTATGATTAACTTACCAGTGATAATTTTATTCAGGTTCCTCGTCACGAGAGAAAAAAAACGCTTTCTCCTAAACTACCGGCTTTGGCTTGTCTGGGACATCCTTTGGCATCATTATCCCAGCTGGAATTGACTTAATTATACAACAAAATCGAGCTAGGTGACCTTCTCTTCCGCAATTAAAACATGCTTTGTACTGCTGCGTACAGTTTGGACGAATGTGTCCCTCCTGTCCGCATTTGAAACATACGACCGATGGGCGTTCTTCTTCTTTTGAAACGGGTGCTGGCGTTGCTGTCTTTCCATCATTATTGAACCTTCTCTTCTTGAAATGTCCATTTCTATTATCTTGGCCACGATTACCACCGAAGTGGTTACCATTCTTGGTATGATAATTTCCCCCGCGATGGTTATCATTGTTCCGATGGCCGTTGCCACCGGTATGATTATTATCGTGCTGCTGGTCATTACCTTTTGGTTGTGATTACTCATTATCGCGCTCCACTAACTGAGCCCTATTCACAATATCTGAATATAAACAAAGTTTATGAGAAATGAGGTATTGACGTATATCGAGTTTCAAACCTCGCAGAAACATTCGCGCCATTCCCTCCTCATTATCGACCAAATGGGATCCAAATTGGGACAACTCCGCAAACTTAGCCTCATACTTCAACACGGTCATATTATTTTGCTCCAGCTTGATAAACTCTACCTCCTACATGTGACGAATACTTTCTGGAAAGTACTTGTCGTTGAACAGCTCTTGGAACTTATCCCAAGACATCTTGAGTGCGTCAGTCTGGGTACGTTTTATAGATTCCCACCAATGATCTGCTTCTTCACGCAACATAAAGGTGGCAAAAGGAACCTTTTGCTCCTCGGAGCATCCCAAGACATCAAATATCTTGGTGATCTACTTTAACCACGTCTCCGCCTTAAGTGGTTCTGGTTTTCCCAAAAACTCCGGTGGTCCCAGCTCCTTGAACTGCTTAGCGGTGACCAACTGTGGGTTGCCATTGTCTTTACCTGCATTATGAACAGGAGTCGCCTTCGCCTGATGTTGCATGAATTCTAAAAAGCTCCTAAACGTACCGTCGTTCGTCAATTGATCAGTGTTGTTGTTTACAGGAGGATTATCGCCATCCTGTTGCACATTGTCCTGATTATTGATCTGTGGGGACTCAACGGTCTCCTGAGCTCCATTGATAATCTCAACATTCTCGGATGCCATTTTCAAACACTGCCACAAAATAAGGGTTAATTAACATATCACATATTATCCCTATACTTTGACCGACCAATTAAATAGCACATAAACTTAGGTAGGTCATACTAGCGAAGGAATTCCCCGTCTCTCCCCTCCTAGTACTATTCTCACATCTTAGCCAGGGATCATATCCCTAAGCTCTGATGCCAACTGTGACGCCCCCAAAATTAGGTATACATCACCCATCTTGGGTCGTCTGATACATGGTACATAATTCAAATACAACTTACTAATATGACTGTCGTGTACAATACGACAAAACATAACTGTGAGTTTGAATACAAATATTGTCTACTAGAGATTATACAAACTCAAAAAGAGTCCTCATTACAATTATTAATACACTATTTCACAGAATAGTGAGGACTACTAATGCTATCCTCTGGACCGTCACTCCGTTCCCCGACTAGTCCCTGCTATGTTCTCATTTCCTGAAGAGAACAGTGAAAGAAAGGGTGAGCTCAACTAGCCCAGTAAGAAATATTATGACTAAGATAATGCAGAATAAATTATCATTAGCCTCCAACAATGTTAAACTGATAAAATACAATAGACGTCAAGTTTAACTGTAGCGGAACAAGCAATCCATTAAAAGAGTCAAGTAGAGAATTGAATCTACTATCTTTTATGATTTAAAAAGTTTTTCATCACTTTTATCGCTGAGACTCAGCTCAATAAATAATCCACATCATTAAATCATCCCTGCACTACAGGCCAAGGATATTCTTTAGTATCACGACCACGAATTATCCATGCACTACGGGCCAAAGATAATCGTTTTTTCATCAACGGTCCTGATCATGCCATAAAACAATTCATCTTTGCACTACGGCCAAAGAGAATCCATAGCCATAATCATACCAAAAATTGTCTATCAATGCACTACGAGCCAATGAGGACTTTTTTCACATCATTTGTACTATTACGGTCATGATTATACCGAATAATCCCTGGTCATAATCATACCAAGTCCATGTATGCACTACAGGCCACAGATGACTTTCAACATAACATAAACATGAGGATGATGACAATGATATAAGAATTCAATAAAACAAGTTCAAGAATTATTTTGTCCAAGAACTACTAACGTCCAAATTTTCAACATGATACTGCTTTGTAGAGTAAAATTCAAGAATGATCAGAAGAATATTTCCATGAAAAGATACTGGATGAAGCGCAAATATCAAGCATATTCTACTAATTTCATGGAGTATAGAAGTCAAAACTTTAACCAACTGAGTATAATAAAGAATGGAATAACAAAAGAAATCACCATGCATGCGGTACTTCGCATAGACAGGTTATTCTAATAGAATAATAATAACGGAACCAGGTCAGGCAAAATTTTCACCGACAGGATGTTCCAACGGAATAATAATAAAGACGGAACCAGGTCTGGTGTAAAACACACAGACAGGATGTTCCAAAGGAATAATAATAAAGAAGCACACAGACAGGATGTTCCAACAGAATAATAGAAGAATGTCACCAAGTATAGGGTAGACCGCGTATACAGGTTATTCCAACAGAATAATAAGAAATGGAATAACAACAGTTCTCTTCATGAATAAGAAAGAATAACACCCCTTACGAGTACAACAAATAATATTCCCTACCTTAGAAGAACTGAATATTGGAAAAGTGAAGTAGCAGAATACTTTTCTTCTTTCTCTCTAGAGTTTCAGTGAATTCGTAAGAAAATAATGAAGGAATGAGCTTCTATTTATAGGAAAATGGAATGCATAGTAACTAATCCATGAACGATCCAGATTGATTTACTTTAATCTTACGGTCCATATTTAAAGAAAAATCTTTTAAATAAAATATAATATATTCTATTTATATAAAAAGATTTTTACTATGCAAATACTATGCAACACTATGCAAAACACTATGCATAATAAAATATAATATATTCTATTTATAGAATAACTTTAATAAAGTATTCTATTTTATATAAAAAGATATTTCTGTTTTATTACGTTAATAATACGAATAAATCAAAACGTCATCATCGCTATATTAATTCATATTATTAATCGACAATAATCGAATCAAACTGAGCGACTTCTCACATAAATATCAATAATCAATACCGTGTGTTACTATGCAACAACGCGTATTACTGTACTTTTACTACCCAATAGTTCAACAGTATCAACGGTAAAACTTTCGCCGTTATTTTCAATAAAATATTTTTGTCGTTTTCTCAATCCGACAATAATTCCGTTGTGGGGTCCACCAATAATTGTACCATCGTACGAATATTTTCTGACACAAAGAATATTCCCTGACCAATCGAATATAATATAACAACTTGCATACTCTGCAAAATTTATAAATACTACCCACAACTATAATATTATCTCAAATTCACATCATAATATAAAAAAATTATTTCGAGAAAATTAATTCTTTATTCATAAAATCTGGGGTTTCACAAAGGATAATTTATTCTACATTATCTTAGTCATAATATTCTTTACTGGGCTAGTTGAGCTCACCCTTTTCTTTCATTGTTCTCTTCAGGAAATGAGAATATAGCTGGGACTTGTCAGGGAATGGAGTGATGGTCCAAGATGGTGGCTATAGTAGTCCTCATTATTCTATGAAATAGTGTGATAATATATGTAATGAGGACTTCATTTGAGTTTGGATATTGTCTACAAGACAATATTTGTGTTAAAACTCTCAACTTACGTTTGTCGTATTGTATAAATTACGTTTGTATTTGAATTATGTAACATGTATTTGGCGACTCAAAATGGGTTGTATGGACCTATTTTGAGGGCGTCACAATTTGTATCAAAGCTTAGGGATATGATCCCTAGCTGAGATTGGAGGCTAGAACTAGGAGGGGAGAGATGGGTAAATCATGATTTTTGACATACATTCTGGTTGAGCAATATGAAGATTGAGATAGCAGAGTTTATCTCACGGTGTTTATCTTGTCAACGTGTCAAGGCGGAGCATCAAGTACCAAAAGGTCCATTGCAACCACTTGAAATTTTAGAATAGAAGTGGGAGCACATTTACATGGATTTCTTTATGGTCTTCCCAAGGTTTCTTAAGGCATAGATGCAATTTGGGTCATTTTTGATAGATTATCCAAGTATGCTCATTTCTCACATATACGAGAAATATATTCACTTGAACGTCTTGCTCATATATACATAAATGAGATTGTAAGATTGCATTGTATTCCAGTATCCACAGTTTCTGATCGAGACCCAAGATTCACTTCACGATTTTAGGTTAGTTTACAGAAAGTTATGGGCGTAGATTTACGATTCAGTTTGGCATAACATCCTTAGACGGAAGGGCAGTCGGAGAGGACTATTTAAACTCGTGAAGATCTATTAAGACTTTATGTCCTAGACTTTAAAAGAAGTTGGGCCAAAAACTTGCCATTAGTGGAATTCTCCTATAAAAACAATTATCAAGCAAGTATAGGCATGGCTGCATTCAAGGCGTTGTATGAACGCAAGTGTCATTCTCCAGTATGCTAAGACGAGGTGGGTGAAGCAACGTTGTTGGGACCAAAATTGGTACGTATGACTATGGAAAAGATTCAAATGATCCGGCAACGTATAAAATCCTCACAAGATCGATAAAAGAGTTATGCTGATCTTCATCGAAGGGACGTTGAATTCCATGTTGGAGATCATGTAGTGTTACGTGTTGTTCCATGAAAAGGAGTTATGAGATTTGGAAAGAGAGGAAAGCTCAACTCTCGATTCATTGGTCCATTTGAAATCCTCGACCGAGTAGGAATTGTGGCCTATAGACTCGCCTTACCGCCAAGTATATCTCGTGTTCATAACGTTTTTCACATATCTATATTATGTAAATATGTAGAAGACCTGAACCACATTATTAAATTAGAAGCAGACGAGATAGCAAAAGATTTAACGTATGAAGAGGTACCTGTTAAAATCTTGGATAAGAAGGAACATATTCTACGCTCAAAGGTTATACCTCAAGTCAAAGTTTTATGGAGAAACCACGATATTGAGGAAATGACCTGAGAGTTAGAATCTGAAATGAAAACAAGGTATCCTCGCCTTTTCAACATACTAGCTACGTACATCAATTTGAAGGATGAAATTTCATAAGAAGGTAAGGATGTAAGACCCCAACTTTTATGAATAAAGATTTAATTTTCTCTAAATGTTATTTTGAATAATAAGGTGTAGATTTGATATAATGTTATAGTTGTGGGTAATATTTACAAATTTTGCAAAGTATGCAAGTTGTCATAAAATATTCGTTTGGTCGGGCAATATTCGTTTTATCAAGGAATATCTGAACGACGACACAATCATTGGTGGACCCCAAAATGAAATTACTGTCGGATATAGAAAGTGAAATAAATAACCTTTTCATAAAAATAACGGCAAGACTTTTAGCGTTAACTGTTGAAATACCCGGTGATAAAAGTACAGTAATACACGTGGTTACACAGTAGCACATGATATTGTACAGTATCTTTTATTATTGATGCTTACATGAGAAGTCACTCAGTTATATTCAATAATTACCACAGTAGTTGTTGCATAGTATCTCATATTATTGATTCAATTATTATCACAGTATCATCTGCACAATATTTTATATTATTAAATCAATAATTGAGACTACAAAGTTATTCATATTATAATTTGCATTATTGACAATGTCTAGTGAGTTCTGTTGGGGAAAGGGGTTTGGTCATCTAATTGCACACCATAAAGCAGAAGTCCTTGTCAGAAAGCCCCCTTTTTCCTGGGAATGAACTGGTTGTTAATATTGTGAGTTATATATTAATGATGAATAATTGTTGAAAGATTAAAAATGTGTTTAGTGAAGTCAAGTGATTTGATATAAATAAAGGGGTTTGTCATGAAGTATTTGTTGTAAATTTGGTTTATTACATGTACCCCCACTTACTCATTTTTTAAAATCGTCGATAGAAAGTTATCTCAGTTTTTGTTTTATAGTATTAAAACAGAATTTTTTATATATAAAACAGAATAATTTTTATAAATAGAATATATTATATTTTATTTTATTGCAGTACTGCATCGTACTGTATAGTGTTTGCATAGTGTTGTATAGTGCTACATAGTGAAAATCAGAAATTTCACTAATTTTGTCCGTGATAATGTTACTGTTCACCCGTGATTTTCTTTTTAAATAGTATCCTGCCATTCTCCTATAAAAAGGATGCTTAGTTTAGAAATGAAAATCACACCAGAATCAGAGAATTCTTCTTCTATAATATTGAGCGTATTTCTTTTGAGTTTAAGGAAGCTTTGAGTGTAGAAAATAGTACAAGTTTTTTTCAAGAATATCTCCGCTATACCAATTAGAAATACTCTCCTTTTAAGGTAAGGGATATTTTTTTTCAATATTCGTAAGAAATAATATTTTCTTCCATACTTTGTAGTATGTAAGTAATATTATTTAATTTTATATTCCTAATTCTACATTTATGTCGATAAGTATTGCTTCTATACTCCTTGAAATTAGTAGAATATCATTGAAATTTGTGCTTCATCTAGTATCGTTTCACTAAAATATTTTTCTGGACATTCTTGTTAAATTTTAATTTTTTCATGCCGAAGTACTATACATGGGTACTATTCATACATACATCACTATTCATATATACGGTACTATTTATATATACGATACTATTCATTAGGTAATATTCACAAAGTACTATTCACAGGGTACTATTCAATCAGGTACTATTCACCCGGGGTACTAATCACGACAAAAATTGATTTCTTTTCTGTCCAAATTATTTTTGATACATGAATATTATTCTTGAATTTTACTCCACAAAACAGTTATCATGTTGACAGTTTAGACATTCTTAAACTCTGGATAAATTGAATTATAAATCTTTAAAATTTATCCTTGATCTCACTTAATTGAATTCTTATATCATTGTCATCATCCTCATGCTTATATTGTGATAAAAGTCATCTTTGGCCCGTACTGCATAGATGGACTGTTGATTGGTATGATTATGACCATGAATTATATATCGGTATAATCATGACCTGTAATGTTACAAATGATGTGGTAAAAGTCCTCATTGGCCCGTCGTGCATTGATGGACAATTGTTTGGCATGATCATGACCACTAGTGATAATAACGAATACCCTTGGCCCATAGTGCATGGATAATTCATGGATGTGATACTACCGAATATCATTGGCTTGTAGTGCATGGATAATTCGATGATGTGGATTATTTATTGAGCTGTGTTACAGAGATAAACTATTGATGATGAACTTTTAAATCATAGAAGACAGTGGACATCATGCCCTACTTGACTCTTCTAATAGATTATTTGTTCCACTACAGTTAAACTTGTTGTCTATTGTATTCTATTAGTATTAATACTATTGAAGACTAAGGATAATTTATTCTATATTATCTTAGTCATAATATTCTTTACTAGGCTAGTTGAGCTCACCCTTTTCTTTCATTGTTGACTTCAGGAAATGAGAATATAGCTGAGACTAGTCGGGGAATGGAGTGATGGTCTAAGATGGTGGCTATAGTAGTCCTCACTATTCTATAAAATAGTGTGATAATAAATTTAATGAGGACTTTATTTGAGTTTGGAAATTTTCTACGAGACAATATTCGTGTTAAAACTCTTAGCTTACGTTTGTCGTATTGTATAAATTATGTTTGTATTTGAATTATGTAACATGTATTTTGGCGAGTCAAAATGGGTTGTATGGACCTATTTTGGGGGTTTCACAATTACTGTCAAGTCTTATTTTATTTAATTATATGTATTTTGATTCCCAAATGCACAACTCTGAATAAATGCAAATTAGAAACTACTTTCTAATTTCATTTCACCTTGGCCAAGGATTCCTGGGTTGTCATTTATCGAATTACATAGGATATTTCTCTTCTTTTACTAGAAGTGGTAGATTCTATATTGATCATTCATTATCTCCATATATAACTTTTGACACCCAAGCATACCCTTTGATATACCCAAAGGGTCTTAAAGAGTAAGTCAAATTGTAATTTATTATACATAAGATACTATGATGATCTCAAGTCTAAGGATCAATTGTATTACTATCACTTTAGAAATTCCTATTGACAGACTAGTAAAACTCCATTAGGTATTCCTTAGTGAGCCACGTTCAGTGAACTTATTCTCCAATAAGCACCTACATACTTTCTTTAGTGTCTCCACACAAATGATCATTAGATCAATCATCCTCATCCAATGGGCAAGCAACGTATGTACCAATCTATCCGGATTCACTAATCCCCATTTTAGTAATACATTGATTGAGAACATTTTAGTTTTAAGCTATCTAAGAATTTAGATCTCATTAGCATGATCTCATCACGATTCTAAAAGCATTGCTTAAAACTATGGGTTTATCACATATTATTAAAACAACACCATGTATATAATAAATGCCTTTAATGATTAATTCTTTTATTAATAAATAAATAAGATTTATTACAAAGTATATGCTTTATCATCGTACATGATTTGATTGTATGCATACTACTTTCAGATGGATCTACTGAAATTCTATCTTTTCAATCACATGCCCATGAAATTGCACACGTTCTAGCTAGAATTCACATTTAGAGAATTCCACGTACAACTTTTCTCTTTTTAGTGTCTTCAACGTCAAACGTAAATGCTCTAAGTGTTCCTCTTGAGTTTTGGAGTACACTAGGATATCATTGATGAATACTACCACAAACTTATCTAAGAATGATTTACACACCATGTTTGTCAAATCCGTGAATGTTGCTGGACCATTGGTTAAAGCAAAAGATATTACCAAAAACTCATAATATCTATACCGAGTTCTGAATGTCGTCTTCAGTAGATCCTCCTTTCTTACCTTTAGCTGATGATACCCACTTCTAAGATCTATCTTCAAGAAGTATCTAGCTCCTTTCAGCTGATCAAACAAGTCATCTATTCTTGGCAACGGATACTTATTTTTAATAGTGACTTAGTTTAACTCCCTATAATCAATGCAAAGACGTATTGACCTATCCTTCTTCTTCACGATTAACATCGGTGCTCCCCACGACGATACACTTGGCTGAATGTATTTCTTGTTTAGCAGCTCTTGTAGTTATACCATTATTTCTTTCATCTCCACCGGGGACATATGATATAGACCCTAGATATTAGAGCAGTCACTGGTGCTAAGTTGATAACAAACTCAATTTCCCTATCTTTCGGGAGTCCTGGAAAATAATCCGAAAATACGTCCACAAAATTCCTAACTACTAGTATCTCCTCCAATTTTGCACCCTTCTTCTGAGTATCAATTATATAAGCTAAATATCTTACACAGCCTTGCCTCAATAACTTCTTGGCTTGCATCATCGTCAGACAACTTGCTTGTCTAGGTGACTTGCTACCATAGAAAATTACCTTTGACGGAGTTACAAGGTTTACACATTTCTTTTGGCAATCAATTATCGCTCCATAATTGAATAGTCAATCCATCCCTAATATAACATCAAATTCCCCAAGTTTAATCGGGATTAAATCTAATGCCATTACGTTCCCTTTAATATTCACCCTACAGTTCTTATATATGAATCTAACAGGAATAACCTCCATATTCACAATTTCTATGTTCAAAGGGAAATTTAACTCTTCACTAGGCAACCCCAAATTCTTAGCAAAATCATCAGATATGAATGAGCAAGTGGCACCCGAATCAAACAATACATATGCATTTATATCATTGATTGGAATGATACCTGACACCACATCTTTTGACTACACAGCGTCCTGCACGGTTATGTTGAAGGTTCTGGCTGTGGGTCTGTTCGTTGACGTTGGTCCTGCAATTGCCAAAGTACCTCCACTGTCACTTCCCTTGTTTTCACTTGTATCTCCAGCTGCCTTTTTAGGGCATTTGCAAGCTAAATGATCCTTCGTCTCACATATGAAATAAGCACTCTTCTTCTATTTAGGACAATTTGGAGCTATATAACCCTCTTGGCCACAGTTAAAGCACACCCACTTACCTCTCAAGCACACGCCAGTGTGATTTTTCCCACAAGTAGTACACGCTTCAAATTTCTTCTTTTGTTGGCTACTTTGCTGAATTCCAACACCTGCACTCTTATTCCACTTTCTCTTCGGGTTACTGCTCCCACCATTATTACCACCAACTTTACTTGCATTGTCATTATTCCTTTTCCTCTATTCCTGATTCTATTTTTGTTAAGGCATCGCTTCCCCCTTCCGCGATAATTGCCTTTTCCAGTACCGCCATAAATGTCTTCACCTGAAACATAAAGACTCTAATGTAGAACCAGAGCTTCAATCTCTGTTCAAATTTTCTTGCTTTACGCTCATCTGCGTTAACCTAATATGGCGCAAACCTCGCCAACTAATTAAATTTTTCTGCATACTCCGACACCGTCATTGCACCCTGCTTTAGCTCTAAAAATTGGATCTCCATCTGATTCTGTGAGCTCTCTGGAAAATAAGTCTAAAAAAATATTTCCTTAAGCCTATTCCATGCCATCACTCCCTATCCCCCGCGTGTTTTGTTCGCCTGCCACCAATAGTTGGCATCCATTTTCAGCATGAACGTTGTAAAAGCAGTCTCTTAGTCTTCACCGACTCTAGCAATGTCGAACACCTTCTCTATTTCTATGATCTAGGTCTGTGCCTCCACTGGATTCATGGACCCATGAAACTCTTGCGATCCAACCACTTTGAAATCCTTAAAGGTCGCAGCTTGATTCTGTGGCTGATTTTGCAGTCCTCCCATCAGTAAAGTCACCAATTACTGAAATGGGTTAGCATCAACGTTGTTATTATTTGTAGACCCCTCAGGGGTTCGTTGTCGTGGTTGACATCTTCTTGAAGGCATTTTCTATTAAAATGTACACTCATCAGATCATTACTTAATTTCTTATGTATTTTCTACTAAACTTGAACATTTTATAATCACGTAACACATAACATCTTAAATAAATATTGACATTTTATTCATTCATACTCTTTTAAAGACATGAAAATGATAACATCACTGCTATTTACATCACTTTTCTAAACTGGTAAAGTTTCAAGATAACATCATCATATCCCATTGGTCACATAACGCTTCGAATTTACATCTTATTTATTATATATTTATTCACATATAATTTTACTTTTTATCAAGGCCTATTGAGGCGTTGCAATGCCTTACTGCGCTCCTCTTCCAGAAACGATACTAGATGAAGCGCAAAACTCAAGGATATTCTACTAATTTCACGGATTATAGAAGTAATACTTACCATATTAAGTTTAGATTTAAGAATATGAAAAGAAATAATATACGAAACTACACATGGATTTTCACCCGACATGCGGTAATTCGCGTAGACAGATCTTTTCCACAAATAAAGAATGAATACGAAGGGTTATTTACGATGCATGCGGTAATCCGCGTAGACAGGTTATTCCCCTAGATTAAAGAATGAATACGAAAAATAATATCACTTACCTTAGTAAGAGATTGGATACTGCAATAGTGAAGTAGCAAAATATTCTTCTTCTTTCTCTCTATAGTTTCTCTTGTGAGTCTTAGTGAATTGGTTAGAATGAAAGAAGAAATAAGCTTCTATTTATAGGAGAATGTACTAAATAGTAACTGATTCATGGATGGTCTAGATTGATTTACTATTAAAACGGTCGGTTCATATTGATTTATGATTAAAACCTCAACCGACGGTCCATATTGATTTACTATTAAAATCTCAACCGACGGTTTGAAAAATTAGCACATCTCCCCATGGAATAATAAAACAAACTTACAACAAACGCCTCATGACAAACCCCTCTATTTACATCAAAAATTGAATAAACATTTTCCACAAATCACTTATCTTCAATAAACACATTTTTAATCTTTCAATAATTATTCATCATTAATATTATAACTCACAATATTGACAACCAGATCGTTCCCAGCAAAGAGGGGCTTTCCGATAAGAATTTCTCCTTAATAGCACACAATTAAATAACCAAACCCTTTTCATCGACAGAACTTTCTTGACATTGTCAATAATGCAAATAATAATATCAATAATTGTGTCGTCTCAATTATTGATTTAATAATATAAAATATTGTGCAGATGATACTGTGACAATAATTGAATCAATAATATGAGATATTATGTAGCAACTACTGTTGTAATAATTGAATAAAACTGAGTGACTTCTTACGTAAGCATAAATACTCAGAGATACTATGCAATACCGTGTGCTACTATGCAACAACACGTATTACTGTACTTTTATCACCAGATATTTAAATAGTTTAACGGTAAAAGTTTTGTCGTTATTTTTATAAAAAGTTTATTTCTGTCGCTTTCTATATCCGACAGTTATTCCGTTGTGGGATTCACTAATGATTGTGTCGTCATACAAATATTTCCCGACAAAAAGAATATTTCCCGACAAAACAAATATTTTATGGCAACTTGCTTACATTGTAAAATTTGCATATATCACCCATAACTATAGCATTATATCAAATCAACACCTTATTATTCAAAATAATATTTAGAGAAAATTAAATCTTTATTTATAAAAAGTTGGGGTCTTACAACCTCCCCTTCTTATGAAATTTTGTCCTCGAAATTGATGTACGTACCTGGTATATCGAAGAGGTCAGGATACCTTGTTTTTATTTCAGATTCTAACTCTCAGTTCATTTCCTCAATATCGTGTTTTTCCATAAAACTTTAAATTGAGGTATAACCTTTGAGCGTAGAATATGTTCCTTCTTATCCAAGATCTTGATAGGTACATCTTCATACATTAAATCTTATGTTATCTCTTCTGGTTCTAATTCAATAATGTGGTTCAGGTCATCCACATATTTACGTAACATAGATATGTGGAAAATGTTATGAACACGAAACATACTTGGCGGTAAAGCGAGTATGATACAATGGACTGTACACAACAAAATACATGATTGCTCAACTCTGATACCCCCGTCGGGGCGGGGTTTTATATCGAGCAAAGAGCCCACTGGGGCGGGTTTACCCATACTTAGATTATGCAGTTCGCGAAGAACACAGTAGAAAGCTAATGGCCTAAAAACTTTTTTCTAATAACAAATTTAACTTACCCAAATTGTATAAACTTTACAAAAATAGTAACTAACATTTCTAACATGTTTCCAACCATATAAACCACATAAAAAACTAATTAAAACCTTTAAATTTCATTATTTTCGCTATTTCTTCACTCTTAAACATTCTTAGCGAAAATTGATCACTGTGAATTCATTTTTCAACCAAAGCAATCTGTTTAACATACTTTGTTTTTGTTTCTTCATGTATTTTCACAATCAACAATCAATTTACACATTAAAACATGAATTGAGTTATAAATTTTGATTTTAAAATAAGTCATATCACATATATACTTTTGTATTTTACTGTAAACATGATTTCTTTATATATATAATGTTTTCATGGGTTATAACCAACTCTAATTCATTCACAAATCACATAAAACAGATTATATGAACAAATAACAGGTTTAATCCATAACTTCAACTAATTGTTCATGAAACTCAAACTAGAGAATTTTTCATAAAAACTTAAGAACATAAAAAGTAAAGATTATAACTTGAATTTGACCTTGGATGCTTGTTTAGACTAGGATAAGAATTCTTCTTTGTTTGCTCAAATTCACAGAGAAAATCTTTCTTTCTCAAACTCTATAGAGCTCTTTTTGTTCTCTTCTTCCTTCTCTCTATTTATTTTTCTTTAGAGTTAGGCTTAAGCTGATACAACTTAACGTAAAACTTAACCGACATATACTTAATACAATATAATACTATACTTAATATTTATCAGTTATAGAATTTTGAAAATCAAAAGTCACTAAGGCTTGTTTGGCAAAACAAGATAAAAAATAAGGGATAAAAGCCTTAAGTCTTGTTTGATAAAACCAAATTAAATATCTTTTAATTTATTTTAATAACTCATTTACTTCATAGTTTAATTGTCACACTTTATTTAATTAAATTCCCACATTCAAATTCAATTAAATTAAAGCTAACAACAACTTATTAACTGCATAATCGCATTGCCATAAAATTATAATTTTCATTATAATTTTAATTAATAAATTAGTAAATTCCTAATTTAATTATTAAATTAAACTAGAATACCATTATAATTATTCAACAACTCATTTTATTTAATTAACTCATTAAATTAACTTCAAACACAAAATTGACACATACCAACTTAATTAATATATTACACTTAATTAAGTTATTTCACAACAACTCATAAATTATTTATTTAACTAATAAATAATCAAATCAATCAAATATTTATTTAGCAAGAAACACATCAACTAAAATACTCATCTAATTCTAAAATATTTATTTAATTCAATAAATATTTTAAATTACATATAAAAATTCTGGATCGTTACATTATATATACCCATCCCGCCCCCGCCCCCGCCCCCGCCCCCGCCCCCGCCCCCGCCCACGCCCAGCTATTAGCCCCCCTGATTTTACTAATTCTAAAATATTTATTTAATTGTATACAACTCAATTTATAATAATATTTACTGATTATGTATACACCGCCACTCGCCCATCCCCCACCCGCCACTCGCCCACCCCTTCACCCCCCAAAAATAATATTCAATGATTACGTATACATCCCACCTACACCCACACCCACACCCACACCCTCCATCCCAAGACATATAATTTTCAGTGATTATAATATATACATCTCACCCCCACCCCTTGCCCCCCAAAAAAATAATCTTTTGTTTTTGTACCAATAAGCTTTAAGTTGCCAATAATAATAACATAAATTGTAGGATATGATGGTCATTTTAGAAAAAGATTGAGGTTAAATTTGTCTAAATATTTTTAATCCCAAATGCAAGGGATTAAAATACTAGGTAGAACATGGTATTAAATATCTCTCATATTAAGCTATTTTATCCCAAACTCAAATTTAAAAACAAACAAGACACTTGAGATTAATAGTCGTATCTCAAGTGTAATCTTTGCAAACAAACATAGCTCAAGAGAATTAAAATAAGATTAGATTTTATCTTTCATTCTTTAAATATAAGGAAATAATATACAAGTTATACTCTAATTGACTACTGTTAACGTCAAGATCCTTCCACAAGTCCCAATCATGTAAGACACGTCCGATCCTGCACACTAAACACGACAACACCAAAAGTTTGACGGCTTCGACCGTCGGGGGATAGCTCCGGCATGAGAGTCAGTACAGGCGATCACAAGGTTAACAATGGAGGAAAATAATATCTAGTGTATAGAGAGAGAAAAAAATATTAGTTACCTTTCTTTTGTGATGCCCTTGCTAACATATACTCTTACACCCAGTTTACCATACCACCCACTACCATCTGACACCACCCCCACTACTAGTGATCTCAGCCGACTACCAATAGCTCACCTGCTCCATCCCATCACAGTTCTCCACTGCCGACCGACTAGATCCCATCCACATTAATGCATGACAGAGATAGCAGTCAAATGTTATCTCTCTCATCATTACCGGTCAAAGCCCAAAAATATATATTTAATTATCTGATAGGTTGGTCCAACAATTTGGCCCAAGACTTTCAAAACCCAATCAAAGATAACCCATTGACTTGGCCCAACTGGTCAAGCCCAATGGAAATGACCTAATAGATTCACCAAAGAATTCAGCCCAGACAGTCCGACCCACTATATAAAATATCAGGGACCAATATTGCCCCCTGTATTTTATTAAACAGAATGTTTAATGAAAGACTAAAAAGGCCCATTCAATAAATCACATGCAACACTGTGAATTAAAATCGAAAATCCAATTGAGAGGCCCAACCCGGTTAATACTTGAGACTTAAATCAGATGTTACCAATTCGAATTCCTTATCATTACCAACATTAAATCAACCGCCCTCGAGCTCTGTGAAACTGTCAGTATAAAAAGTAATTTTCCCCAAATTTGATAGTTTTACGTGTTAATTGAGTTTTATAAATAACAGCATAAATTGTTATTATTAACATTGTTGGGTTACCTGGTGGTTAAAATACAGTAATACGCGTGGTTGCACAGTAGCACACGGTATTGCATAGTATTGTTGAATTATTGATTCGTACGTAAGAAGGCACTACTCAATAATTGTTACAGTAGTTACTATTCATTATTTTATTATATTGATTCAATAATTGTTGCATTGTTAGTTTATATTATTATTGTTTCAATAATTGTCACTGCACAATATTTCTCATTATCAGATCAATAATTCATATTATTTGAATAATATTATTAGATATCATTATTGGCAATGTCTAGAAAGTTCTGTCAAGGAGAGGTTTGGTCATCTAATTGCGCGCCAGTAAGGAGAAATCCTTATTGGAAAGCCCCCTCTTTCCTGGGAACGGCCTGGTTGTCATAATTGTGATTCTGTAATATTATTTAAGAATAATTAATTATTAATTCATATGATAAGGAAATATTTATTTGATATGGATATAATTGATGAATATATTATTTTATGTGGATATAATTGAAGGAATTAATGCTGAGGTGTTTTATCAGTATTTTGTCGGACCGGAAGTATTAAAAATCATCCTTTTGTGGATTTCGGATATTTTTTGTTGGGAATTTGGAAAAACTTTCTTTTACAAAGTTGTAGAGAATTCAATTTCAGGCAGAATGGACATAAAATTCGTATTTTTCTGATAAACGGTCTATTTTCTATGAATTGTTGAAGTTTCAAAAAATAAAATAATTTTTATTAATTTATGGGTAGGACCCACTCTTGATTGAACATGTGGGCTGCTGATTTTTGGGGTGGCTGGTCTTTGTTGGCAACTTAGGTTGCGTAGGAAGAAAATAAGAATATTATTATTATATTTATTTAGTCTCCTTTGGCGTTCTAGCATTTTCCTATAAATAGAGGGCTAAGTTAGAATTGAAAATCACACCTGAAAAAAGTTTTCTCTCTTTCTCTCTCTATATTATCGAGCGTATTCTTGTGAGTATACTTTGAGTGTTGCTATACGGTGCTAGTTTCTGTCAGCACTATACCGAAATTCAGTCAGAAGTACGGTTATTTTGAGGTAAGGGATGTTATTTCTTTCGTAAATGGTATTATTTTCTTCAATATCATTATGCCAAAATTTTGTTTGAACTTTTTATCAAATTTGGAACTTTTTGTGTCGAGGTTACTATTCACGTATACGGCACTATTCACGAATACAACACTATTCACCGAAAAATAAAAATTTTCCTTTTTGTCCAAGATGTCTATTTTGGCTACTATCTTTGATTGTATCCATGTTTTGATCGTTATTTTTGAATTCTGCTTCAAAATAGGTTATTATGAAGTATTATTGATCTTGAATAAACTGTTATACGAATCCCTAATATTTGTCCTTCTATCTCACTAGATTCGTTCTTAAAAATATTTTTTTCATCATCCTCAGTCCTTAATGATGATATTATTGAATATCTTTGGCCTGTAGTGCAAAGATAAATGATTACTGATGAATATCTTTGGCCCGTAGTGCAAAGATGAACAGGTGTTGAGATGAACATGACCAACCGGTGATATAAATGAATATCTTTGGCCTGTAGTGCAAAGATGATTAAAGATGTATATTGATTGTTGTTACAGGGATAAAATATTGATGATGGACTCTTAAATATTAGAAGATAGTAGAATTCATCCTCTACGTGACTCTTCTAATGGATTGATGTTTCCGCTGTAGTTGTTGATCTAAAACTTGTTGTCTATTGTATTCTATCAGATTTTTCCCTGTTGAGGACTAACAATAATTTTTTGTATATTATCTTAGTCACAATATTCTTTACTGGGCTAGTTGAGCTCACCCTTTTTCCTTTTTGTTCCATTTTTCTTCTCAGGAGGTGAGAACAGAGCAGGATCGAGTCGGGGTATGGAGTGAGGTTTCTAGAAAGATGTTTTAGCAGTCCTCACTATTTCTATAAAATATTGTTTGAATAATTGTAATGAGGACTTATTTGCGTGTGGATTTTGTCTAGAAGACAATATTTGTATTTAAACTCACAGTATGTATTGTCGTATTTCACACGACATTTGTATTATTGAAGTTGTAGTTTGCTTTATGTACCATGTATTTGGCGACTCAGAATGGGTGTTGTATACCTGTTTTGGGGGCGTCACAGTTAGTATCAAAGCTTAGGGATATGGTCTCTGGCAGAGATCGGGGAATAGAACTAGGAGAGGAGAGATGAGTAAATCCTTTGCTAGTGTGTCCTACTAAGCTTATTTGTTGGTTGGTCATAATATAGGGATATTATGTGATATGTTTAATTAACCCTTGTTTTATGGCAGTATTTAAGAATGGCTGTTGAGAACGTTAACAATGGAGTGTACGAGACTGTGGAGAAACCTTTAGTTATAAACCAGGAGAACGTGCAACAGGAAGGAAATATTCCTCCTATAAACAACACTACCGAGCAAACGATGAACGATGGAATGTTTAGGAGCTTTTTGCAGTTCATGCAAAATCAGACGAGGGAGACTCGTGTACAAAATACGGGTGGAAATGATGGCAACGCGCAGTCTGTCACAGCCAAGCAGTTTAAGGAGTTGGCACCACCAGAATTTAAGGGAAAACCGAATCCGATCATGGCAGAAACATGGGTCAAGAAAATTACCAAGATATTCGATGTCTTGGGATGCACGGAGGAACAGAAGGTTCCATTCGCTACATTTATGTTTCGTGGTGAAGTAGATTACTGGTGGGAATCTGTGAAGCGTACCCAACCAGATGCACTCAACATGTCTTGGGAAAGATTTCAGAAACTTTTCAATGACAAGTACTTTCCTAAAAGTATTCGTCATATGAAAGAGGTAGAGTTTATTAGACTCGAACAGGATAACATGACGGTGTCTCAGTACGAGGCAAAGTTCGCAGAGTTATCCAAGTTTACACCTCATTTGGTGGAGAATGAGGAACGTATGACGCGGATGTTTCTGAGAGGTCTAAAACCCGAGATTTGTCAATGCCTTATATCTCATAAATTTTCTCTGTATTCAGATGTTGTAAATAGGGCTCAGTTATTAGAGCGAGATAGTGAATATACTCAACCGAGGGACCACAACCAGGGTCATATCGGTGACAGCAGTCATCAGAACGATGATAACCAGCGAGGAGGAAAGAATACGGACAAAGGCGGTAACCACTCAGGTGGTAATCGTGGACATGATAATAGGAGAGGTAAGTCAAGTTGAAATTTCAGAAAGAGGAGATTCAACAACGACGGGAAGACATCAGCACTAATACCAGCACCAACAACAAATTTTAGGGGAGGAGAACGACCGCCAGTTAGATGTTACAAATGCGGGAAGGAGTGACATATCAGCCCAAACTGTCCATAACAATCCAAGGTATGTTACAACTGTGGAAAGGAAGGCCACATCGCTCGAGATTGTACTATAGTGAAACCAAGTTCAGTGGGAGTGGTGATTCCAAGGGCTGTCCCGGATAAGTCAAAATCAGCGGTTCCTGGAAGAGCGTTTGTCGTGACTGGCCAAAACGTGAGGAACCCGAATGAAGTGATCACGGGTAAGCTAATCTTGAATTCTTGCAAAGTTTATACCTTACTAGATACCGGTTCTACCCATTCTTTTATCTCTCCTACTTGTGCTCAACGTTTAAACTTGACTCCAGAGAAATTAGATTTTGATTTATCTGTTGAAACTCCGTTGGGTGAAACCTTCGTTACATCTACAGTTTATAAATCTTGCATGATCCAAGTTGGCACTATCACATTACCTGTTGATCTTATCTCTTTAAAGATACTTGCTTTTGATGTGATTTTAGGAATTGATTGGTTAACCACTCATCATGCCAAAATTGATTGTTTTCGTAAGGTTGTTAGTTTTCATATTCCTAAACAACCTGTCATACAAATTCAAACCACTAAACCACTAAAATCAGTCACTGTCATATCAAACCACAAAGCTATTTGTTTATTGAAAACGAATGTCAAGCTTTCTTAGCTATGTTATGAACTTGAACAATAATACATCAGATTTGAATGATATTTTTGTTGTTAGTGAATTTCCTGAAGTATTTCCTGAAGAATTTCTTGGCCTACTCCCAGAGCGTGATATTGAATTTGTATTAACTTTAAATCCTGTACAAAACCCATTTCTAAAATCTCATATCGAATGGCTCCTATTGAACTTTAGGAGTTAAAAACCCAACTGTAGAAGTTGATACCCGAGCCTCTATCTTATGACTTCCTTTGTGAAATGCACCGAAGCCAAACTCTCCGTAGGGGACGCCATATTCGTGCGGTAGTAAACTGATAGGTGCTATTGTGATGTGCTATCCAAGATTGGGATATGAGTAACAGTTGAGAGTAACCTAAGTCAGTAATCGAAATACGTAGCTTTTTAGGCTTAGTTGGTTATTATCAAAGATTCATGGAAAGATTTTCTCAAATCGCTACTCGTATATACGTGAACGAGATTGTGAGATTGCATGGCATGCCAGTATCTATAGTTTCAGACCGTGACCCAAGATTCACTTCAAGATTTTGGGTTAGCTTACAGAAAGCTATGGGCACGGACTTACGATTCAGTTCAGCATATCATCCTCAAACGGACGGACAATCAGAGAGAACTATTCAAACCCTTGAAGATCTATTAAGATTCTGTGTTCTAGATTTCAAAGGAAGTTGGGATAAGTACTTTCCACTGCTGGAATTCTCCTACAACAACAGTTATCAAGCAAGTATAGGCATGGCTCCATTTGAGTCATTGTCGAAAGTGTCGATCTCCAGTACGTTGGGACAGGGTGGGAGAAGCAACGTTGTTGGGACCAGAATTAGTACGCATGACTACAGAAAAGATCCAAATGATTCGACAACGTATTCAAACTTCACAAGATCGACAAAATAGTTATGCTGGTCTTCATAGAAAGGACGTGGAGTTTAATATTGGGGATCATGTACTGTTACGTGTTGCTCCATGGAAGGGAGTTACAAGATTTGGAAAGAGAGGAAAGCTCAATCCAAGATTTGTTGGTCCATTTGAGATTCTTGACCGAATAGGAAACGTAGCCTATAGACTCGTGTTACCTCCAAGTATGTCTCGAGTTCATAATGTATTCCACATATCTATGCTTCGTAAATATATGAAAGACCCGATCCAAATTATTGCGTTAGAACCAGACGAGATAGCTGAAGATTTAACATACGAGGAGATACCTGTTGAGATTTTGGATAGGAAAGAGCATGTCTTACGCACGAAGGTTATACCACAAGTTAAGATTTTGTGGAGAAACCATGCAATTGAAGAAATGACATGGGAGTTGGAATCGGAAATAAAAGCGAGGTACCCTCACCTGTTCGAAACACCAGGTACGTACGTCAATTTCGAGGATGAAATTTCATAAGGAGGGGAGGTTGTAAGACCCCAACTTTTTATAAATAAAATCGAATTTCCTCTAATTATTATTCTTGATTAATAAGGTGGTAATTTGATATAATACTTTGGTTATGGGTGAAATGTGAAAATTTTTACAAAACAAACAAGTGGTTATAAAATAATCATTGTTGTCAGGGAACATTCGTTTGGTCGTGGAATATTTTTTTTGTCGGGAATATTCGTACGATGGCGCAACCATTTGTGGGGCCCCATACCGAAAAACGGTTGGATGAAAGAAAATGACAAAGATTGAGTTTTATAAATAACGGAGTAAATTGTTACCGTTAACACTGTTGGGTTACCTGGTGGTTAAAATACAGTAATACGCGTGGTTGCACAGTAGCACACGGTATTGCATAGTATTGTTGAATTATTGATTCGTACGTAAGAAGGCACTACTCAATAATTGTTACAGTAGTTATTGTTCATTATTTTATTATATTGATTCAATAATTGCTGCATTGTTAGTTAATATTATTATTATTTCAATAATTGTCACTGCATGGTATTTCTCATTATCAGATCAATAATTCATATTATTTGAATAATATTATTAGATAGCATTATTGGCAATGTCTAGAAAGTTCTGTCGAGGAGAGGTTTGGTTATCTAATTGCTCGCCAGTAAGGAGAAATCTTTATTGGAAAGCCCCCTCTTTCCTGGGAACGAGCTGGTTGTCATAATTGTGATTCTATAATATTATTTAAGAATAATTAATTATTAATTCATATGATAAGGAAATATTTATTTGATGTGGATATAATTGATGAATATATTATTTTATGTGGATATAATTGAAGGAATTAATGCTGAGGTGTTTTATCAGTATTTTGTCGGACCGGAAGTATTAAAAATCATCCGTTTATGGATTTCGGATATTTTCTGTTGGGAATTTTGAAAAACTTTCTTTTACAAAGTTGTAGAGAATTCGATTTCAGGCAGAATGAACATAAAATTCGTATTTTTCTGATAAACGGTCTATTTTCTATGAATTGTTGAAGTTTCGAAAAATAAAATAATTTTTATTAATTTGTGGGTGGGACCCACTCTTGTTTGAACATATGGGCTGCTGATTTTTGGGGTGGCTGGTCTTTGTTGGCAACTTAGGTTGCGTAGGAAGAAAATAAGAATATAATTATTATATTTATTTAGTCTCCTTTGGCGTTCTAGCATTTTCTTTTAAATAGAGGGCTGAGTTAGAATTAAAAATTACACCTGCAACAAGTTTTCTCTCTTTCTCTCTCTATATTATCGAGCGTATTCTTATGAGTATACTTTGATTGTTGCTATACGGTGCCAGTTTCTGTCAGCACTATATCGAAATTCAGTCAGAAGTACGGTTATTTTGAGGTAAAGGATGTTATTTCTTTCGCAAATGATATTATTTTCTTCAATATCATTATGCCAAAATTTTGGTTGAACTTTTTATCAAATTTGAAACTTTTTGTGTCGAGGTTACTATTCACGTATATGGCACTATTCACAAATACGACACTATTCACCGAAAAATAAAAATTTTCCTTTTTGTCCAAGATGTCTATTTTGGCTACTATCTTTGATTGTATCCATGTTTTGAACGTTATTTTTGAATTCTGCTTCAAAATAGGTTATTATGAAGTATTATTGATCTTGGATAAACTGTTATACGAATCCCTAATATTTGTCCTTCTATCTCACTGGATTCGTTCTTAAAAATATTTTTTTCATCATCCTCAGTCCTTAATGATGATATTATTGAATATCTTTGGCCTGTAGTGCAAAGATAAATGATTACTGATGAATATCTTTGGCCCGTAGTGCAAAGATGAACAGGTGTTGAGATGAACATGACCAACCGGTGATATAAATGAATATTGATGATGGACTCTTAAGTATTAGAAGATAGTAGAATTCATCCTCTACATGACTCTTCTAATGGATTGCTGTTTCCGCTGTAGTTGTTGATCTAAAACTTGTCTATTGTATTCTATCAGATTTTTCCCTATTGAGGACTAAAGATAATTTGTTATATATTATCTTTGTCATAATATTCTTTACTGGGCTAGTTGAGCTCACCCTTTTCCTTTTTGTTCCATTTTTCTTCTCAGGAGGTGAGAACATAGAAGGATCGAGTCGGGGTATGGAGTGAGGTTTCTAGAAAGATGTTTTAGCAGTCCTCACTATTTCTGTAAAATAGTGTTTGAATAATTGTAATGAGGACTTATTTGCGTGTGGATATTGTCTAGAAGACAATATTTGTATTTAAACTCACAGTATGTATTGTCGTATTTCACACGACATTTGTATTATTGAAGTTGTAGTTTACTTTATGTACCATGTATTTGGTGACTCAGAATGGGTGTTGTATACCTGTTTTGGGGGCGTCACATTTAACCTACTCTTGAATTCTTCTTTACCGTTTATAAAATCGGTCAATCCCGAGAAAAGGGATTTAAAGCTATGAGCAAAATGTCACCAAAGGCAGGTGAAAAATTTGAAAGAAGTTCTTTGGTCTCCACCCCCTCCAGAAACAAAGGATGGCACAAAGGATGGTTCTTCATCAAGGGACCAGAAATTGCTTCCTTACCGAACTGGGTCACTCATGAAAAAGTTTCTGCAGACTTCGGTGATATCCTTGAAGAACGCGTGAATGAAATGATAGAACTTTTTGATAACTTCCCGAAGGAGGAGTGGAACTACGGACTCCTCACCAAGCAAGCGTGGCTGTACAACCACAAATGTAAGTTTTGAACTGTATTTTGAATGATTTCTTAGAATTTTTGATAATATCGATTATGAATTATCTATTTTATACCATCGAATGGTCAGCGAGTCCACCCGAACCTCCTCTCAACCATGAAATTTGTTTACCACTCGGGGCCTAACAAATTCATAAGGACCACCTACCGAAAAGGCTACCATCGAATGGTCAGCGAGTCCACCCGAACCTCCTTTCAACCATGAAATTTGTTTACCACTCGGGGCCTAACAAATTCATAAGGACCACCTGCCGAATAAGCTACCATCGAATGGTCTGCGAGTCCACCCGAACCTCCTTTCAACCATGAAATTTGTGCCAATGAAGAGAAGATCAATTGGGAAAAAGAATCTTTTATTGATGATGATTCAAATATTTACAAACTCTGGTAAACTAACTCTATCTTTACTGAAAATATTTCTGAAGTCTACCGGCATGCCAAGTATTCTTGATTTCAGATCCATCTAATGCCCTTAACCGATAAGTCCCTGACTTCGGTACTTCATTGACTTCATAAGGACCTTCCCAGTTCGGCGTTAGCTTTCCCAAATTCTGAGGCATAGATGCTTCAACTTATCTGAGGACGAAATCTCCTACTTCAAATCTTCGAAGCTTTACCCCTTTATTGTAATGCTTAGCTACTCTTTGTTGATAGGCTGCCAGCTTTATCAAAGCTACCTCCCTGACTTCTTCCAGTAAGTCCATGTTGATCTTCAGCCCTTCATCATTGTAGATCTCCTTAAACTGACTAACTCGAAGACTGGTAGATCCGATTTCAACAGGGATTAAGGTATCAGTACCATAAGCCAACCTGAAAGGTGAATCTCCCGTAGTAGTCCTCGCTGTAGTCCGATAAGCCCATAATACACTGAGTAGTTCTTCTGGCCATCTTATTTTAGCTTTATCCAATCTATGCTTGATCCCATTCAGAAGCGTCCTGTTGGTTACTTCGACCTGTCCGTTAGACTGTGGATGAGCTACTGAAGTCTTTCTATGCTGAACCCCTAGCTCCTTCAAAAATGCTTCAAATTTTGATCCCACAAACTGGCGTCCATTGTCTGATATTATCACCTTCGAAATGCCGAAACGAAACACTACAGATTCCTTCAGAAACTTCAAACACTCCTATTCCGTTATCAGTCTAAGTGGCTTTTCTTCTACCCATTTGGTCATATAATCAATGGCAACTATAACAAAGCTGACCTGACCTTTATCTTTCGGCAATGGACCCAATATATCTACCCCCCAAACAGTAAAGGGTATAGGAGATAGAATCGACTATAACTCTTCTGGTGGCTGATGTGGGATAGGACTATTCAACTAACACTTTGGACACTTCTTTACGTACTCGGTAACTTCCTTAAAGATGGTAGGCCAATAGAACCCCTACCAAAGCACTTTGTATGCTAAAGACTTAGCAGCCATATGGTCACCACAAATACCTTCGTGAATCTCTCGAAGAGCATATTCAGCTTCAGATGGAACCAGACACTTCAACAATGGAGACGAAAAAGCCCTTCGATAAAGATCCCTATCAATAAGAACAAAATTGCCACTCTTGTACTTAACTTTCTTGGCCAATATTTGATCCGAAGGAAGGACGCCATCTGCCAGATATTCCAGATAAGGAGTCAGCCAACAGTTAGAACGCTCAAAACACATCACCAATTTATGTTGGATACTAGGCTGCTGCAAAATCTCCAAATAAACTAATCCATCAAAATTGTTAGCATCCGTATTAGCCAGCTTCGATAATACATCAGCAATAGAATTATCATTACTCTCAACACCTTGAAACTTATTGGAGATGAAATATTAAAGCCGATCCTTTAACTCAGTTTGGGGATGATATTCTATGAAAAATTGAGACAACTCCATTGTCCAAGAAGCAAGTCTCCCCGAAACTTCAGGCTTGATCATAACCTTCTTCAAAGGCTGATCCGTGTAAACCACTAAGAGTCGACCTTAAAAATATTACCTGAGCTTTAGACTAGCTATCATCAAAGCAAAGGCAAACTTCTCAATATTTGGATACCTTGTCTCAGCATCCCTAAGGACATGACTTAGATAGTAAACCGGATGCTGCTTTCCCCCAACTTCTCAAACCAACACCGTGCCCACTGCCAATGAACTAGCTGCTAGATATAAGTATAGTGGATAAACAGGAACTGGCTTCACCAGCAAAGGTGCTGAAGGCAAATACGTCTTTATTCCCTAGAAGATATCTTCACACTCCGAAGTCCACTGAAACGTCTTTGCATTCTTATGTCCTTCCAACGTGTCAAAGAATGGCAAACATCTTTCTGCCAATTTGGACATGAATCTCCTCAATGCTGCGATTCTCCCTGTTAGATGCTGAACATCTTTGAATGATTGAGGAGTCTTCATGTTCAGAATAGCCTGGATCTTCTCTGGATTGGCTTTAATGCCCCTCTGACTGACCAGATAGCCCAGGAACTTCCCTGCACTGAGCCCAAAGGTGAACTTGGTTGGATTTAGCCTCAAGTTGTGATGACAGACCGTTTGAAAGCATTCCTCTAAATCGTCCAAGTGCTTCTGAACTATCATGCTCTTCACTATCTTGTCATCAACATATACTTCCATGTTCCTCCCCAACTACTTCTGGAAGATGAAATTCATTATCCTTTGATAGGTGGCTCCAACATTTATAAAGCCAAATTTCATCTTCTTATAGGCATACACCGAACGGTGTGTAATGAATGTCGTCTTCAATATATCTTCTTTGCACATAGAGATTTGGTGATAACCTGAAAAAGCATCCATAAAACTAAGTAATGCATACCCCGATGTCGCATCTATGAGATGATTGATGTGAGGTAGAAGATAGAAGTCCTTCGGGCAAGCTTTATTCAAGTCTGTATAGTCAATACAAACTCGCCATTTCCCATTCTGTTTTTGGACTAGCACCACATTAGCCATCCACTCTGGATAATCTATCTCAAAGATGAAATCTGCAGCCAGCAACTTCGCAATTTCTTCATCAATGATCCTCTGTCGTTCTGGGGCAAAGATTCATCTTTTATGCCGAACTGGCTTCTTTGATGGGTCCACATCCAGCTTGTGTTCTGCTATCCTTCGGCTCACTCCGGGCATATCCTTAAGCTCCCATGCGAAGATGTCCACATAACATCGAAGAAGTTTTATAAGGTTTGTCCGGAGAGGTTCTGACAGACCTAAACCTATCTTCATAGTTTTCTCCTTCTTGCCAAGAATCAAATCGAACTCCTTCATTTCTCCTGCTAGCATGACCAATGGCTCTGAACTGCTTTCAGTAAAGGGCTCGATCTCTATCGCCATAGTCTGCTTCTGTTTGCTAACCCCTACTCCCGAAGAAATCACAACATTTCTGTAACAACGTCGAGCCAGATCCAAATCCCCTGCCACCTTACCAAACCCATGTGCCGTTGGGAACTTTATCTTAAAGTGAGGAATTGATGTCACAGCTTGCAGAGAAGTCAAAGTAGGTCTACCCAGTATGGCGTTGTAAGCCGAATCTACATACATAACATAAAATTTACACATTATTTCTACTTGCTGAGGAGCCGTGCCGAAGATAACTGGTAGTTTGATAGTGCCTGCATCTTTGACTGGATCATTGCTAAAACCATATAAAGGAGCCTCCTGCCCAACCTCCATCTTTCGCCCATCCATATGCATCCTCTGATAAACATGGGCATAGGAAATATTAACAGAAGACCCGTTGTCAATCATCATTCGCTTCATGTCCACTGAACCCAGTTGTGCAGTTATCACCAATGCTCCTTCATGAGGTTCGATGGGCTCTGAAGGGTAATCTTAATCTGTAAAGGATATGACCATCCCTGGATATGGTCTGTCGGTTTTCGGGAGAACACCCGCCATAGACATAACCGAATCCAAATATCCCCGTCTCTTCTTCCTTTCCAACTTTCCTGTTGTCCCCTCGGTAATTACATCAACGACGTGCCTTGGTGGCTGATTAGGAGCAGGTTACACAAGTTGAACCGGTTGAACTACTTGAACAGTCCGATCATCGTTAGTCTATTCCTGTTGATGATCCCTTCCGGCCACATACTGGACCAACACACCACTCTGAAACTTTCTTTCCACAAATTCCTTCAGACTACAACATTTTTTTTTGCTAAGTAACTACAACATTCATTCGTGTCGTGGCCCGTTGCCTGATGATAACCACAAAATTTTTGAGTATTGCCCGCTCCAGGGTTAATGTTGTCACGAGGTGGTTCAAAGTAAGGCTGGTTCCTGATCTGATCCAATATAACAGCCCTATCCGTATTCAGCTTGGTGTATACCTTATTCACGTTCTGGGTGGGAGCATGTGGACGATTGCCTCCTTGACGCCAGTTGTTATTGTACTTCTTCGAACTGCCTTCTGGTCGATCATTATTCCCTCCACCCTTCCTCTGATTGCCTTCAGCCTTATTGGTGTCTACCTCTTTCAACCTATCCAAAGAAGGACGCTTTAAGCTATTTATAGTTTCCTCTACCACAATATAACCCTCAGCTTTATCAAAAGCTTCAGCCAGACCCTTCGGATGGTGAAACATCAGCTTCTTCACCAGCTTCTCTGACTTCACCAGATCTAAACTGTTCTGAAACAACCCAACAACCTAAAGATCGTTGAGATCAGTCACCTGGCCAACTGCTTCCCTAAAGCGTGTCACATACTGACCCAGTGACTCATTTGAATACTGTTGAACTTGAGCCAATGAATAGGTAGACTTTCCTCTTCTTCTGTTGCTCCCGAAATGAGCATGAAATTTGTTACACAACTTTGTCCATGACGAGACTGAATCTGAAGGCAAAGTACCCATCCACTGCCTTGCATCTTTCCTGAGCGTCATCACAAACGTATGACACTTAGCCGCATCGGTAAAGTCATAATAATCCATCAGTCTGTCAAATGCCTGGCTATGGTCATAGGGATCTCCAGATCCATCATAACTCTACATGTGGAGTAGCTTTTTAGTAGGATCGGGCTTCTCCTTAAGAATATCCGAGGAAAAAGGAGACGCCTTGTGACGCCCCCAAAATAAGTATACATGACCCATCTTGAGTCGCTAAATACATGGTACAAAATTCAAATACAACTTAATTATACAACAGTAGTGTAAAATAAGATAAAACATAATCTAAGAGTTTCAATAAGAATATTGTTATCTAGACAATATCCACACTCAATGGATTCCTCATTACATTTATTGTCACACTATTTTATAAAATAGTGAGGACTACTAAAATAACTATCTGGACCGTCAATCCGTTCCCCAACTCGTCCCACCTATATTCTCATTTCCTGAAGAGAACAGTGAAAGAAAAGGGTGAGCTCAACTAGCCCAGTAGTAAATATTATGACTAAGATAATGCAGAATAAATTATCCTTAGCCTTCAACAGTATAACAACTGATAGAATATAATAGACAACAATTTTTAGATCAACAACTGCAGCGGAATAAGTAATCCACTAGAAGAGTCAAGTAGAGCATAAAATCTACTATCTTCTATGATTTAAAAAGTTTTTCATCAACGTTATCGCTAAGACTCAGCTTAATAAATAAAATCGAATCATCCCTGCATCACGACCAAGGATATTCATGTAATCATCAATGGTCATGATTATACCGAATAATCCTTGGTCATAATCATACCAACAATTGTCCATCAATGAACTACGGGCTAATGAGGACTTTCACCACATCATTCATCACATTACGGTCATGATTATACCGAATAATCCTTGGTCATAATCATACTAAGTCCAACTATGCACATAAGCCAAAGATGACTTTCATCACAATATAAGCATGAGGATGATGACAATGACATAATAATTCAATAAAACAAGTTCAAGGATAGATTTTAAAGATTTATAATTTAATTTATCCAGAAATCAATAACGTCCAAATTGTCAACATGATACTGCTTTGTGGAGTAAAATTCAAGAATGCTCAGAAGAATATTTCCATAAAAAAAACTGGATGAAGCACAAATATCTAGGATATTATACTAATTTCATGGAGTATAGAAGCCAAAACTTTAACCAATTGAGTATAATAGAATATATGAAATTGCAAATGGATTTTCCCCCGTCATACGGTAATCCACATAGACAGATCATTTCCATAATTTAATAAGGAATGAATACGAAGGATCATTCACCATGGATGCGGTAATCAACATAGACAGGTTATTCCAACAGAATAATAAAGAATGGAATAACAGAAGAATTCACCATGCATGAGGTAGTCCGCGTAGACAGGTTATTTCAAAAGAATAATAAAGAATGGAATAACAGAAGAATTCACCAGGCATGCGATAGACCGCACAGACAGATTATTCCAACAGAATAAGAAAGAATGGTATAACAACCCTTACGAATATTGAAAGAAATAACTCTCTTCATGAATACGAAAGTAATAATACCCCTCACCTTAGAATAAAACTGGATACTGAAATAGAGAGGTAGCAGACTTCTCGTCTTCTTTCTCTCTATAATTTCTCTCTATAATAATTGCTCTATAGCTTTAGTGAATTGGTGAGAAATGAAGGAAGAATGAGCTTCTATTTATAGGAAAATATAGTTTCAATAATTGCACATTTTGGGGCTCAAAATATTACAGTATAATACCTTCCTCTTTTTCTTTATTTTTAATTTAGTCCTGCAAGTATTATCAAACTTGCACCACCTCCACTAATAGTAAATCATGTTAATCAATAGTAAATCATGTGACTCAATAGTTCTAAACATGTGAAAAAAATTAATTATAGTATAGTACCTTCATCTATACCTCCATTTTTAACTTAGTCGTGCAAGTATTATCAATCTTGCACTGTGACAACCCCAAAATAGGTCCATTCCATCCAACCCATTCTGAGTCGCCAAATACACATGGTACAGAAACAACTACAACTTTTACCACCCATAAACTGTGAGTTTGAATACAAACATTATCATCTAGACAATATCCACATGCAAATAAATCCCCATCATAATTATTGATACATAATTTTACAAAAAATGGTGAGGACTACTAAACAACTCTCTCTAGAACCTTCATTCCATATCTCGACTAGTACTCGCTACATTCTCACCTCCTGAGAAGAAAGATGGAACAACGAGGAAAAGGGTGAGCTCAACTAGCCCAGTAAAGAATATTATGACTAAGGTAATGTACAACAAATTATCCTTAGTCTTCAACATGGAAAAATCTGATAGAATACAATAGACAACAAGTTTTAGATCAACAACTGCAGCGGAAACAACAATTCATTAGAAGAGTTAAGTAGAGAATAAAATCTACTAACATCTATGAATTTAAAAGTCCATCATCAATATTTTATCCCTGTAACATCAATCAATATATATCTCAAATCAAATCAAATATTCATCTTTGCACTACAGGCCAAAGATATTCATCAGTCGGTCATGTTCATCTAAACACCTGTTTATCTTTGCACTACAGGCCAAAGATATTCATCAATTGTTCATGTTCATCTCAACACCTGTACATCTTTGCACTACGAGCCAAAGATATTCATAATAAAAGCAACCATCTTTGCACTACAGGCCAAAGATATTCAGTAACACCATCATTTAGGACTGAGGATTATGAAAAATATTTTAAAGGAAACAAATCCAGTGAAACAAAATAACAAGTATTAGGGATTCGTACTCTAAACAATCCGAGTTCAAAATACTTCATAAATAATCATACTGAAGTAAAATTCAAGAATGATCAAAACATGGATACAATCAAAGCTAGTATCCAGAATAGATATTTTGGACAAAAAGAAGAAATTTCATTTTTCGGTGAATAGTATTGTATTCGTGAATAGTGCCGTATACGTGAATAGTGCCGTATACGTGAATAGTAACTCCGACACCAAAAGATAGAAATTTCACAAAAAACATCTTCACGCTTCGTGAATAGTACTCGTGAATAGTAACTCGTGAATAGTAACTCATGAATAGTAACTCGTGAATAGTAACCCCGACATGAAAAAGTTTCAAATTTGATAAAAATTTCCAACCAACATTTCAACATAATGATATTGAAGAAATAATATCATTTAGAAGAAAATAACATCCCTTACCTCGAAAGACAGTACTTCTAGTTGAAACACCGGATATAGGCTATGACTTGAACTTGCACCGTATAGCAATACTCAAAGTATACTCAAAATACTCACAAGAATACGCTCGATAATATAGAGAGAAAAAACTTCAGTTTCTGGTGTGATTTTCAATTCTAACCTAAGCACCTATTTATAGGAAATTGCTTAGAACACCAAAGCAGAAAATTTATATAATAATAATATATATAAAAATTTTCTACGCATTCTTAGAATCTGCAAATTTGAATACAAACCACATGCTCCCTTCTAGAAGAAGTAAAAAAAAACGTTTTTATTATTAAAAATATTTTAAACTTCCAAAAATCAATTATTTCGGAACTCTGAAACTTCAATAATTCATAATAAATAGCCCTTTTACCAGAAAATTCGAATCTCGCGAGTTTTTATAGGAAATTCAATTCTCTACAACTTTGCAGAAGAAAGTTTTTCCAAATTCCAAACAGAAATTGACCGAAATCCATAAACAGGCGATTTTTCAGACTATAATCAAATTTCAGTCAATAATTGTGTCCACAAACACACAAAATATGTGTTAAACATTTAATGCCACAAAAATACTCTTCCTCCTCATATACTCATATATCCCACATTCATTAAAAAATATCATCGTTAATATATTATTAAAATAATATATTTAAATGAATTATTTTATCAGAAAAAGATAAAATATTAATTTTCAACAATTATCACATTAAAAATTTTCTCCATCTATATCCACATAAATTCAATATTTTCCTCATCATATAAATCAATAATTAATTATTCACAAATAATATTACAGAATCACAGTACTGGCAACCAGGCCGTTCCCAGGAAAGAGGTGGCTTTCCAATAAGAATTTCTCCTTACTGGCGCGCAATTAGGTGACCAAACCTCTCCTTAGACAGAACTTTTTAGACATTGCCAATAATGTTATCAAATAATATTATTCAGATAATATGAATTATTGCTTCGATAATAGAAAATACTGTGTAATGACAATTATTTAAACAACAGTAATATAAAATATCAATGCAGCAATTATTGAATCAATAACATAAAATACTGAACAGTAATTACTGTAACAATTATTGAGTAGTGTCTTCTTACGTAAGAATCAATAATTGGTGCAATACCGTGTGCTACTGTGCAACAACGCGTATTACCGTGTTTTAACCACCGGGTATTCCAACAGTATTAACGGTAACAACCACGCCGTTATTTATAAACAACTTATATTTGTTGTTTTCTTCATCCAATCGCTTTCCGTTATGGGGCCCACAAAAGACTGCGCCGTCGTACAAATATTCCCCGACAGCAAGAATATTCCACAACCAAACGAATATTCCCCGACAACAATGAATATTTTATAACCACCTGTTTATTTAAAATATTTGCGCAATTTACCCATAACTAACCACATTAATCAAATCAACCCTTACTATTTGAAAATAATAAATAAAGGAAATTCCTTTTTATTTAAAAATTTTCGGGGTCTTACATGCACCAACTCCCCTAATAGTAAATCATGTGAATCAATAGTACCCACATGTGAACACATAGTTATAAGCATGTGAATTAATAGCAATTATGTGCTCATTTATCCGATGAATTACCCGATTGATCAATATAAATTCCAGACATCAATTATTATCGAAATAAATGTCAAAGTCCACTAACACTAATAATTCCGACACAATGGAACTATCAATTTCATTTTTAATCAACACAAACTTATTCATCATTAATATTATAACTCATAATATTTAACAACCAGGTCGTTCCAAGGAAAGAGGGGGCTTTCCAATATGGATTTCTCCCTATTGGCGTGCAATTAGATTATTTAACCTCTCCTTGATAGAACTTCTAGACATTGTCAATATTATAAATAATAATATGAATAACTTTGTCGTCTCAATTATTGATTTAATAATATAACATATTATACAGATGATACTGTGACAATAATTTAATCAATAATATAAGAAATATGATGCAGCAATTACTGTAGCAATAATTGAGTAGTACTGAGTGACTTCTTACGTAAGCATCAATAATCAATACCGTGTGCTACTATACAACCACGCGTATTACTGTACTTTTACTACCGGTTAGTTCAACAGTTTTAACGGTAACACTTTCACAGTTATTTTTATAAAAAGATAATTCTGTCATTTTCTAAATACGACAATACTTTCATTGTGGGGTCCACCAATGATTGTGCCGTCGTACGGATATTCCCTGACAAAAAGAATATTCCCCGACCAAACGAATATTTTATAACCACTTGCTTACTTTGCAAAAAATTTCGCATATCATCCTTAACTTTAACCTTTTATCAATTTAACCATTTACGAAATAAAATAATAATTATAAGAAAATTGAATACTTTCATTTCATAAAATTTGAGGTCTTACACGCCTTCTTTCCCAAGGTATCCTTCACCTGCTGAACTTCGGCCAACTACTTATGAAGCTCTTTTAACTCTTTAACCAGAAACTCCACTCATTCTAGCTGCGACGAGATTTCTTTCTCTGGAGAGAACCTCTTCTTGTGAGTAGATCGACCTCTTCCATCAGAACCCACTACTCTCAAAGGACTTCTCTGTTGACGAGTATCCCCAAAGTGGTGTGCCTTAAGTGGATTCTCGGGAGTATGACTTCTGGATCTACTTCGGCGTGGGGCCCTGCCATATTGTTGAAGATACTCAAGACGGAGTGCTTTCTTTGTAGTCTCCGGTGTGTATACCTTGGACCTGCTTCTCTGTCTGCTGCCACCGTGAGGTGCTCTCCTTGATACCTCAGGAGTTCGACTTCTTGACCTCCTTCGATCCTGAGGTCGGCCTCGAGATACATGACCAGAGTGTACAGGCTCTTTTCCTTCTCGTGGTTGTCCATATCTGGGTTTGCTATGCCTTTCGGGTTGAATATAACTTGACGCCTCGTCCTTCAGTTTGGCCATACGAAGCATCTGCTCAGCTATATCCTCCCTCTGCTTCAGAAGAACCTCCAAAGCTTTATCTGCCTTGTCTACCATCTTTGCCAGCTTGGAAGCCTTATCATCCTAATCACTTCGGTGTCGAGTTCTAGGCGGTGTGCCTTCTACCCGTTTCTGATTATGGTCACGTCCTTTGTCAGCAGCAAAAACCAGTCTTCTTCTAGCTTCACCATGGGCTCTCAAATGAGAACCTTCTGAGTTATGTTTGGAAGCCGTGCTATCATGAGCACTCTTTGAAGGACCCAAACGATCCTTGACAGAAATACATTATATGGATGAACTCAAAGCCATCGGCTGTCCTTCTGGTGTAACCGTTCTACTCCTCACCATAACTTTCGATGTAGAACAACTGAAAAGATTTTGATTGAAAACTCAAGAACACTAGAAAACAGCCCTCCTTCTAGCGCCAATGTTAACGTCAAGGTCATTCCACAAGTCCTAATCACGTAAGACACGTCCGATTCTGCACAGTAAACACGACAACACCAAAAGCTTGACGGCTTCGACCGTCGGGGGATAGCTCCAGCCATGGGCGAAGCTATGGTACAATTGTGGGGTCAATTGACCTCACTCAATTTTTGAAATCGTTTACAATTTTTTTTTTGTCTCACTCAATTTTTTGATCTCTACTCAATTTTTGACCCCACTCAAATTTTTTTTTTAATTAGAGATACCCAAACGGCCAAGCCTCAGTACTAAATCTCATACATCAATATTTGTTCAGCACTTCAGCCACAAAACAGAGAGAGATGGGACAAAGCCAAATCGCAAAAGACAAAAATCAAACCGTGAACCATCAAAGCCTTTCGCGAGTGGTCGAAGTGGTGACTGGCGAGCCACGAGTGTGGAGACTGAAGTGCGACTCTATTCTACTGTGACTCTTTTGCAGCCTTGTACCCTTGCAAGTAACAGAAATTACTCTCTCTTCAATTTCTCCAGCTTCAGTTTTGTTTTCAGAAATCAATTGTGATTTCCCCCTTTTGTTAGTATTATTAAATTAGATATTTAAATGCATTTGTCTAACCCGCAAGAATAAAGTATTAAAAAAAGTTGGTCCGGGGGAGCTGCCCCCGAACCTCTCGCAATTTTTTTTATAACTTACTACTAATTTTGACCCCACTGTTCTAACTTTCTGGCTTCGCCACTGGCTCCAGCGTGAGAGTCAGTACATGCAATCACAAGGTTAACAATGGAGGAATATAATATCTAGTGTATATAGAGAGAGAAAAATATCAGTTACCTTTCTTTTGTGATGCCCTTGCTAACATATACACTTACATCCGGTTTACAGTGCCACCCACTACCATCTGACACCACCCCCACTACTGGTGATCTCAGCCGACTACCAACAGCTCACCTGCTCCATCCCATCACTGTTCTCCACCACCGACCTACTAGATCTCATCCACATTAATGCATGGCAGAGATAACAGTCAACTGTTATCTCTCTCATCATTACCGGTCAAAGCCCAAAAATATAGATATTTAATTATCTGATGGGTTGGTCCAACAATTCGGCCCAAGACTTTCAAAACCCAATAAATGATAACCCATTGATTTGGCCCAACTGGTCAAGCCCAATGGAAATGACCCAACGGATTCATGAAAGAATTCGGCCCAGACAGTCCGACCCACTATATAAAATATCAGGGCCCAACAACTACTTAATTTCAATTAGTTAATTACCTACTAAAAAAATTTGTCTTTACAAAAAGAACAGTGAAAAAATATATAAAATAGTACTTACCTTTTTAATTCAATTGTACTTTTTTTTAAAAAAAAATATTGGATAATTACATTGTTATTTGTTTGTTTGTTGTTATCAACCTTATTTAGAAAATGGCATTTGTTAAAATCTCAAATTCCGCTGCAACTGTGATTAATCGATTAACATGAAATTAAAATGAAAACTTGAATCCCTTCTGGATCTACTTTCCAATCCCAGACCTCAAACATTTAATACTTTTATTTGTAGTTTTTATTTTGGTTGTGTTTTCTATATATTTTATTAGAAGCTTTTACAGTTTAGGCTGTTAGACAACTTTTTTTTGAAAAAACGGGGGTGCAAATTTTACTTCAATGTCATTATTATAGGTTGGATTAATAATATATATGTCCCTTTTTACCCCTCATTTTAATGATAAATGAACGAAAATTGAGTGGAGGGTACAAATTATTTTTTCACTTAAAGTTTGGGAGTGCTTTAATTTAAAATAAAGTTTGGGTTGCAAATCAATTTTGAGCGTAAACTATAGCATCAAATTGTAATTTATTCTAAAACAAATCAAAACAAAACAAAACATACCAGAAAAACTAAAACATACTTTACAAGAGAAACCAATTACACTTTAGAGTTTAAATGAAAATCCCACATTCTTTCTAATCACTTCATCTAATTTTTTTTAATATCAAATTCAAGAAAAAACCCTCAAAATATTTGCATGCAGGCATTACATTTTTCCCAAAACATCATATCCTCACAAAAAAGATACTAAGTTCAGGACCACTATTCCCGTCAGGATTCATCATGTAGTAAGTCTCCGAGTCCTTGGATCCGGTCACCCGTTCAAAGTAAGCACGCATATACGTCAGCTCACCTTCCGGGGAATCAATAGTCTCGCTCGGCAGAACACCTGCACCAATCGACATAGCGTGCAACATCTGCATGGCATTTAAGTCATCATCTGTTGCCTCTCTTTTCACACCATATCCCATTTTTCGCCCATTACAATACAAACTCCATATCGGCTCATCCATAAGCTTTGTCTTCGCTGCCTGGTTTTTCTCACACTCCAACGCGATTCTAACGAGTCCTATCCCCATATCTTGTAAAAGCTTTCCGGTACAAATGGAGAGCTCGAGTATAAGCAAAGGAACGCACCTGGGGTTTTCTTGAATAGCTAGATTAATCCTCGACTTGCGGCACCCAAAAAGAGTCCCGGTCATCTTTGTTCCGCCGTGAATGTGGTTGTCGTGGAGGTAGTTTCCGTGTAGCGAGACGGGGAATTTACAAGCTGCTGGGGTTATGATTGGAAATGACCTGAAAACGGATCGGACACGGCGGAAGAATTTTGTGGATTTTGAGGGATTTTTTTTGTGTGATGGTTGCTCCAGGGAGACATGGCGCCGCGTATTTGGTGAACGAGAATGGGGTGATGGCACTGATGGGGGAGGTGGTGGTTGGGGTTTTTGGATTGCCATTAGTGACTTTGCACAGATTGAATATATGGTGGACAATCTTATGAGATTTGTGTTGAAATTTGTTGGGTGTATACGAATATAATGTGTTGCAATTTTGGTAGTGGTGGTGAATGGTGATATATGTAAAGGAGGTTATGGGATGCACGTTTGGTTCAAGTGTTTAGTGTTTGACTTAGGTAGTCTTCAATATGCGTGTATATATAATATTTGTGGTATATCTTAATAGAATAAAGTAGTGGTTAGTGTCAATGGTAAGCCAACACTTCTACGTTCTGTTAAGGGAGAGAGTATTCAGTGTTGTTTCTTCATTTATCGTGCTAAAGAAATACTATTTAAAAATTGACAAAAATTAAGAAGATGATGTTGGAAATCTAGCAATATTAACAAGATGAACAAAACAATAAAGTTGGAACAATTTATTTGGTAAACAAATGAAACTGAGGCGTAGTAAAATTACTGTCCTAAAAAGTTATTCCGCCCCAAAAGTCGTAATCTCAGGTACAGATGGGCTCCTAGCGTTCACCCTCCAGATTTCAACAGTAAAACCACTAATTGTGTGTACTCATAGAAAGAGGTTTTGAACTTATCTCTGTGGATTGGCCCCGACTCAAAGAATAACAGCAGTAGAGTATTTTTGAAGAAAAGAAGAAGTGTATGTTGATGTGTATTATTCGGTGGTTTTATAGAAGAAATGGGTGTTAGTGGTGAACGTTGGAGAAAACAGAACTTTGTTGGCGTTTGTTGTGGCTTAATGAAGAACTGGACAGTTTTGAACGGTGTACTTGGTTTGTGGCTTAAACAAAATAGAAAATGTGATTGTACCCTAGAAATAAGGCAAAAAATGACTTAGGAAATTTAGCAAAACTGTGGGCTACCTCGTTGCACCCGCAAGGCCAATTGGACTCGGATTTGCACCCCCCCCCCTGGTGCGGGTGTAATAGGCACACACACGCATTAAGGTTTTTGGTCAGAAGTCCAAATTCTAAATTTGGCTCACCTGTAAGGATAGCAAAGATCGAATATCCTTGTAAATAAGATTTGTAAGAAATTATTTAATAAAATGATATTTTATTGATAATTTGTGTTTTATGTGACTTATGATCGCGCTACGAATTATGTGCGTATTTTTGAGTGTTTAGAGGTTAAATGTGAAAAATAATGTTTTCCTTAAAAAAAGACGTAAAAACACTATTCAGGCTAAAAATGCAAACTCATTTTTTTTGAATTTTCGAATTACGGCATAACGTTTCTTTGAAAAAAGGGGGGTCGATGGCGAAATCAATTTTTTTAAAATTGAAAGACGATTTTGGCTAACCGAGCGGATTACGAAAAGTAAATGAAAAAGTTAGGAAACCTAACTGGATAAGAAAAAGTTTAAGTAGAATTAGTTTGACTAACTAAGGCTAAGGATTTGGAGGATTGACTAAGAAATTTGGAATTGGTTAGGTTTGAGCCAATGAATGAGCCTAGGGTCGAGCCTAGGATTTGAGAGGCTTGGTTATGGTTGAACCAAGGGTAAACCCTGGGGTTTACGGCGGTTTGGCTTAAGGTTGAACCATTTCTCAAGTGTTAGGATTAAAACCTAAGACTTGAAGCCAAAGCATGTTTGTTAAATGATTATTCCACATGTGATAATGTTGTAGTGACTCATCTAGCAAGGTGGCAAGATGAGGGTCAAAGAAGACTAAGAGTGGCCGAATTTTAGGAGCTAGGGGGAGGTTTTGGTGATTCATCTAGCATGATTCACCACACCTAAGATATATTCAATAATGGAGGACGTTTCATTAAGTGATTTTGGCCATTAAGTGGTTATTAAGTGCCTTGAGTTTGTTTAAATTGTAGTAAGTTATTAAACACGATGGGGAAGACCTTGTGTGATTTAAGTTGGGTGACCAGTAAGAAGTAGAAAATAGCTTTTATATAGGCAAATCAAAGTATCATCTCTTTCACTTTCACCAAAATTGGCTAAGTGTTAGAGAGAAAGTAAGAGAAAATCTAGAGAGTTAGAGAGATGGAAGTGGGCGGATAAAAGGGAAGAAGAGGAGGAGCAAGATCAAAGCTAGGAAGGAGAAAAAGAATAAGAACCTATAAGTGGTAAACCTTAAACCATCATCTCTTCATTTCTTTTATTTTCTTTGAGTTTGATAGTTGTTGCTTGTTGGTTATAAGTGAAGATCATGATGGATCTTGAAGTTATAAGGTAGTTTTGAAAGAGTTAATCTCATTAAACTACCCTAAAGATGCATGATAAGTGAATTAAATTATAAAACTTAAGCCCAAGCATAAGGATGGAAGAACAAGATGATTAGTGGACTTTAAATGGACCTAGATATGTGTTTCTTATATTTTTAGATATGATTTCAAAAGATGAAATCATAGCTATGTAAGTTATGAAATTATGCCTAGTGGAACGGAAGAAAAATACCCTATAACGAAGTTATGTCAAATTTTTTCGTAAAAAGGTGTCAAATAAGGAAGCCTTGACTTGTTATTTCGTTCGAACCCAGTTTACGGGTAATTGATGTTTCCAGAAATTATTTCTTTCTCGGAGATATGTGGTTGGGTAAATATGTGAGTTGTGTGCTCAAGAATGAGTTCAATCCAACTTCAGATGAACAAGTTATAACCTTTAAAAAATTCGACATTTAAAACGTCTTTTAGTGAAAAAGACTCCCGGAAGGGTTTTGTGCATAATTCCCAACAAGTAATAGAATTGTGAAAAAATTTCTATCCAGGGGGATTTAAAGAATTTTTACAATGAAGAAATAGACGCGAGAACGAGTTCATTCCATTATTGAATGAGCAAGTTATGATGTGTCGGATTGAGGGCATTGAAACTGTGCAAATCTGAAAATTGAGCAAAGCTTATCAAAGTTTTTGTAGGGTGGGCACGGCCCGCACCACCTATAGTTTAAAAATGGGGCGCCTCGCGCTAGACATGAAGTAGGGTTTGATAGTATATAGACTTCCTTTAGTAAATTAAATATAACTCTTTTATCTGAACTTTGATTGAGGTGATTCAAGATGCCCCGGAATGTTATGGAGTAGACCTACAACTTTTGTGACGCCCCCAAAATAAGTATACACCACCCATCTTGGGTCGCCAAATACATGGTTTAAAATTCAAATACAAACTTAATTATACAATATGACCAAAAGCGTAGCTAAGAGTTTTTACAAGAATATTGTCTTCTAGACAATATTAAAACTAGCTCAAATTCAATCTCATTACAATTACTATCACACTATTTCACAGAATAGTGAGGACTACTAATGCAAATATTTGGACCGTCACTCCGTTCCCTGACTAGTCCCAGCTATATTCTCATTTTTTGAAGAGAACAATGAAAGCAAAGGGTGAGCTCAGCTAGCCTAGTAAAATATATTATGACTAAGATAATTCAGAATAAATTATCGTCAGCCTTCAACAGTGTTAAACTGATAAAATACAATAAACATCAAGTTTAACTGCAGCGGAACAAACAATCCATTAGAATAGTCAAGTTGTAACGCCCTGAAATCCAGTCTATCTTCACACCCAGATTCTGTACATCACGAGTACATCATTCATTCCAACATACATCATTATATACTGAAATATAACAACATACATTCTCAAATCCCAGTTTCTAATACCTTATAACCTTGTTCATTACAAATAATGTTAAATACATTATTCTTTACATCTTACACGAGTGACTTTCATTCGTCACCAAGGATACATAACTGTTCATTAAACTAATCTATAGTTTAATTAAATTATTCTACATTACAAGTCTTCACTTTATCTTCACGCTCATCCATAAACTGAATGGCACTTCTCCTGGATACCAATAAGCTTGATCTTTACTGGATCCTTAAGTTCTTCTAACATCGTACGCTAAAAATGATTTTCATTTAAAGCAAGTGTGAGCATTCAATTGCCCAGCAAGTCATAACGGTTGAACAAACAACTTCAAGAATTCAAACATTCCTTTAAAACTTCAATAACCGAACAAAAAATGTTATGAAGCAGCTTGAATAATAGGATTAATCTCGATTCCTATCATTTTAAAACATTATTCACATTCACTTTGAAATACTTTCACTCTTCTACCTTTTTCATACACATCTTGCCTGGCTAGAATCATTAGCACAGACTTAACAATAACGAATCATGTATAGACAGAGCATTCTCTTATTGAACAGTTTAATCATAGAACAATTCATCTCATAGAAACACCGAAGTGTTCACATTGTGGCACAAATATCGCACATTTTTATATAAGCAGAACTTCTCAATTTCAACATCTGAGAAGTTTAAGAAACTAGCATTCATTTAATATATGGATGAAGTAAGGAAACTTGCCTTACGCACAGCTACAGCTTACACTGAACTGTTTATTCCAATCCCTATATAATACATAAGGAGAAAACATAAACACCAATTAATCATATACTTGACTTACGCATTGGTTTACTCAACTTTACTTCTCAGGGTTCGCGCTCTTGCAACCTAAGTTTACACGACCAACTTTCATTACCGGTTTACGGCTTCATTACATACAGAGATGTCTTAATCATACGTTCATCATCTTTGATGATTTACATTATTATCTTCTTCTTATAACTTCTCTAGGACTCAGCACACATCGCTTCTCTACTAATATTCTGTATGGTACTCTGAGTGGCTTCCCACAAACAACCAACAAACAAGTTCCCGTCTCGTCTACACTGCCATCACAGTGAGTTAGATCGTCTACAATATCGGCTACAAGTTTCGTATATACCTTCGCTCTCTAAAGGAGTTGTTTAGCCCAGCTCCTATATGTCAACCATCAAAGGTTATGATTGTACCACAACCTAACTTATATTAACTTATCCGAACCATTAAACTATAACGTTTGATAAGTCAATTTCTTATTCCTTATGTCATTCTGGCAAATAAATGTCATACCTCAGGATTCATTCTTTATTGTCCAAGTCATACTATAACACCCCCTTTCCGAAATAGAAAGAGAGGTTACGCACAAAACATAACAAAATGATGAATATGTAGCAAAACTCTAATCCACAAAAGAATAATCTCAAACCGATTAATTGTCTTAGAACAAATCATAATAAATGTCACACTGGCTCAAAACACAGTCTGAAATAACAATTACAACTCTAAATAAATCAATGTATCATAGCCTAACAAGATATATTAAAATTATTGGATAGAAGGGAGCTCTCGTCACACTTGCCCTTGATTCCCCTGATTACCTGCCGGAAGAAAAACACAGCATGAGCCAAATGCCCAGTACGGATATAGAATACAAATAATAAACTGAAATAACTAACTCAATGAAATGAAATGAAGCGAAACGAACTGAAATGAAACGAAACGAACAAAACTGACACAACGAAATAATAGGCTGAATCAAATGGCTGGGTGTTATTTTATACCAAGCTCAGAACAACACAGAAATATACCTTGCCACACAGGCAAGTCAAATAATGCCACACAGGCATAACATACATCGGACCGGCTGGATCCAGATGCATGCAAATTGGAAGGCGTGTTTGGCACAAACATCACCAATCCGCAGAATAGAATAGAACAAAAAACTAGGGTCGACCCATACGCCTCCCACAACAAAATACCAAATGGCCAACTCCCACCGAAGCACAAAACGGAGACGCCGTGGACTGATCACACCGTCACAAAAGGTGTCATGCCTCGGTGCCAAGAAGACATGTCTGTGGTACCCCCACGGGTGGTTATAGCTCAGGTATACCCTACGGTATTCTAACAAAATATAATATCACAACACATGTGACAAAATATCAATACAAAGGGTTCTAAAGTGTACATGTTAAATCGAACGAATCCTCAACACAAGCCTCTAAAAATATAATAACATGCACATCACTATAACTATCAATATAAAATTTAGACATGATACACTATCCTAAAGAGTACAAATATGAGTTCTAAATATCAATGCTCCAAAACGAAACAGTCACATGGATTTGAGAAGGAACAAACATGCGAAACAATAACTAACTTCTAAACGAAAATAAAACGAACAAATCAAAATTAAAAGGATTATAGCTGAAGGAGTACTGAATCCGTACCTGGATTAAGTAATACAATACCCAAAATTATTATCCCAATATAGTTCGTTAAATTCCTTCCGTCCGATCTAATAAATAAATAATATAATAAAATTTATTACAAATCTAGCCATTACAAACATACTATTATTTAATTTATTATTAAGTAAATTTATAATTTTATCATTATAATTAATTAATTAGTATAGAAATTTTTTAATTTAATTTATAAATAACATAAGTTAGTTAATATAATATAAACAATAATATATATATATATATATATATATATTATTGTTTATATTATATTATATATATATATATATATATAACCGTACCATATCAATATATATATATATACCTGACAAACAAGAAACCACTAATTTATATTTATACATATATATATGCAGTACCCTATATATATAATTACACCATCATTCTCATTATAAATCAGTGTTACTGCTAGCTCAAGCAACTATCACCATATTTAATTAATTAATAAAATAACTTACTACACAAGACCAACTTCCTTGATTACAAGTTGCAAACAATTGACTTCGTAGCAACTTAAATGGAATAATTACCTTTTTTCCTTCCGCAGCAACCTTCGGCTTGGTCAGATCGTTTCTTTTTTTTTTAGCAGCGCCGCCCCTCTTTTTATTATATTAGATGAATGATGTTCTTAATACATTATAGGTTTTATATTTTAATCATTGAAATACATTTTTTTTAAACTCCAAATTTTAATAGAATTTTAAAAATTACACAATTATAAATTTGATCCACTTAATTTAAAGCCAAATTTTACCAATTTATTTTATCCATCACTTATTAATACATTAACCCACATAAATTAAATAACTAGTTGACCCAAATAAAAGACAAAGTTCAATTAGAAAAATTAAAATATGCATTTAAATGTTATTTATTTATTTATTTATTATTTTACTGGGTATTACATCACCTACCCCTTAAAAAGAATTCGGTCCCCGGAATCAAAAGAATAGAATGTACCTAATTATCAAAAAGATGTGGATAATCCGCTCGAATAGACTCTTCCATCTCCCAAGTGGCTTCCCGCTCAGAATGATTCTTTCACAAAACCTTAACAAACGGAATAGTCTTCCTCCTTATAATCCTTTCTTGACGATCCAAAATAGCCTCAGCTTGCTCCTCCCAAGTAAGATCCTCCCGAATCTTATCGAATGGATATTGCTCCACGTGCAACGGATGATAATGATAACTCCTCAACACCGACACATGGAACACATTGTGCACATGAGCTAGCTGTGGAGACAAAGCTAACCGATATGCAACCTCACCAACCCTCTCCAGAATCTCAAATGGTCCAATATAATGTGGACTAAGTTTTCCTTTCAACCCAAATCGTTGAATTCCCTTCTAAGGAGAAACTTTTAGAAACACATGCTCACCAGGTTCAAATTCTAAAGTCCTCCTATGCTTATCAGCATAAAACTTTTACCGTGATCGAGTCAACTTCAATTTCTCCTTTGCCACTGCTACCTTCTCTGTAGTTATTTGGACTAACTCAGGGCCTTCTATGGCCCTTTCACCAACCTCATCCCAACAAGTTGGTACCCGACACTTTCTACCATACAATGCCTCAAACGGAGCCATCCCAATACTTTCATGCCAGCTGTTGTTATAAGCAAACTCAACTATGCTCAATTAATCATCCCAATTACCTGACCATTCAAGTGCACAAAGACCTCAACATATCTTCCAACGTCTGAATAGTCCGTTTGGATTGCCCATCAGTTTGCGGATGAAAAGAAGTACTGAAGTTGAGCCGAGTACCCCAAGCTTGTTGAAACCCTTTCCAGAACCGTGAAGTAAATCGTGGATCCCGATGTGAAATAATAGACACTGGAGTACCATGAAATCTAATAATCTCCTGCTGAAAGATATATGCCACCCTATTTATCGAGTAACCCTCGTGGATAGCTAAAAAGTGTGCCGATTTGGTCAGTCGGTCCACCACTACCCAAATAGCATCATTCTTCTTGAAAGTCTTCGGCAAACTAGTCACAAAATCTATCATGATATCCTCCCACTTCCACACTGGAATGTCTAACTGTTGCAGCAAACCACTAGCTCGTTGACGTTCTATCTTCACTTGTTGACAAGTGAGGCACTTCCCAACATATTCAGCCACTTCTCGTTTCATCCCATTCCACCAAAACGTCTTCTTCAAATCCCTATACATTTTTGTAGAACCTGGATAAATTAGAAAATGGCGAACTATGAGCCTCTACCAATACCGCCTCCCGAATGATTGGATCGGACGGTACACACAACCGCTCACCCAATCAAATCACACCATGGTCATCAATACGAAACTCAGGTTGCTTGCCCTCCTCTAGATTCTGCGTCATACTCCACAACTCCCCATCTTCTTTTTGAGCTTCTTTGACCCGCGAGATAAGAGATGGCTCCACTCTCATACCAGCCAAATGCCCATCTGAACCTCGTACATACAACTCCAACTAGAGCCGCTCAATATCCGAAATAAGCTGAAGTTGTGTAATAAAGGCTGCTACACTCCTTGAACCCTTTCGGCTAAGAGCATCTGCAACCACATTTTCCTTCCCCGGGTGATCTGAATTCTAGCATCATAATCTTTTAGAAGCTCCAACCAATGCCTCTACCTCATATTGAGCTCTTTCTGAGTGAAAATGTATTTAAGACTCTTGTGATCGGTGAAGATATCACAAGTCTCTCCATACAAATAAAGCCTCCAAATCTTTAGGGCAAAAATCACCGCTGCCAACTCCAAATCATGTGTGGGATAATTCACCTCGTAAGGTTTAAGATGCCTAGAAGCATAAACAATCACCTTACCGTGTTGCATCAAAACACATCCCAAGCCCTTCTTAGAAGCATCACTATAAATCTGGTAACCTCTTGTCCCCGACAGCAATGCAAGTATAAGAGTTGTCACAAGTCGTTTCTTCAATTCCTCGAAACTCTTCTCACGTTCCTCATTCCACACAAACTTTATGCCCTTTCTCATCAACTGAGTCAATGGCAAGGCAAGCAAGGAAAACCCTTCCACAAACCTCCTACAATACACTGGCAAACTCAAGAAACTCCTAATCTCTGTCACTGTAGTAGGTCTTGGCCATTTAGTGATAGCCTCAACCTTTGAAGGATCCACCTTAATGCCTTCAGCAGAAACAACGTGGCCTAAAAATGAGACATGCTCCAACCAAAACTCGCATTTAGAGAATTTAGCATACAATTTCTCTTTCTGCAAAATCCCCAACACCTTGACAAGATGCTCCTCGTTCTCTTCCTTAGACTTGGAGTAAACCAAAATGTCATCAATAAAGCCATAAAAAATTAGTCTAAGTACTCCCTGAACACCCGATTCATCAAATCCATAAACACCGCCGAAGCATTAGTCAACCCAAATGGCATCACAAGAAACTCGTAATGCCCATATCGAGTGCAAAAAGATGTCTTAGGGATATCCTCATCCCTTACCCTCAACTGATGATAACCTGATCTCAAGTCTAACTTCAAAAATACTTCGCCCCCTAAAGTTGGTCAAACAAGTCATCAATCCTCGGTAATGGGTACCGATTCCTGATGGTAAACTTGTTTAACTCCCTGTAGTATATGCAAAACCTCATAGACCCATATTTTTTCTTCACAAATAAGACCAGAGCACCCCACAGTGAAACACTCGGGTGAATCACACCACGATCATACAACTCCTGCAACTGTTCCTTCAACTCCTGCAACTCCAACGGTGCCATTCGATACGGCGCCTTAGAGATAGGCTCCTCACCGGGAACAAGCTCAATCACAAACTCTACTTCCCGTTGTTGTGGCAACCCTGACAATTCCTCAGGAAACACATCAGAAAAGTCACGAACAATTGGAACATCTTCAATACGAGACTCACCCTTAGAGGTATCTTTCATAAATGCCAAATACCCCTCACAACCCTTTGCTACCAACTTCCCAGCCTTCAAAGCTGAAATCAACTTCAACACCCTACTAGGCTGTGACCCCTGAAACACGAACTCTGGAGACTTCACATCTCCAAATATAACCTTCTTCGTCTGACAATCAATAGTGGCCTGGTGCTTATCCAGCCAGTCCATCCCAAGAATGACATCAAAATCATGTATACTCATCGGAAGAAGATTAGATCTACGAATCTTATCTCCAAAACTGATTGCGCATTCTCGATACAAATCAGAAATAACAACAAAAGTTTGCATTGGGGTAGCAATAGACATAAAAGAATCTAAAGACTGAGATGGCACACCCAGGTGCCGAACAAAAGACTGAGCAACAATGGAATGAGTAGAACCCGTATCAAACAAAAGAGACGCCTCACGATTGTCAACTAAAAGAGTGCCAGAAAAAGTACCTAGTGCACATGCTGCCTGATTATACGTCAAGGTAAACACTCAACCACCCTGACGCTGACCTTCATTGCCACCATTATCACCACCTCCACCATTACCACGTGGCCCGGTACAATCCCTAGCAATATGACCCGTCTGTCCACACTAGAAGCATACACCTGTGTGTCTGTGGCATTGCCTCCCCGGATGATTATCCCCACAAGTAGCATAAGGAGCTATCGGAATAAGATTTGGGTTACCACCACCAGCTGGTCCTTGATAACGACCCTGATTTTGCCCTTGTTGACGATTCTGACCATGCTAAGGTAGTTGAAGCTGATGATTCTGCCCTTGCTGAGGCATCTGCTGATAACCCTTGGTTTGATTCTGGCCACGCAACTGCCCCTGCTGGCCACCACGGTTCCTAGTCCATTGACCACCCTGATTCTTTCCATGTTGACCTGAAGTTTGACCCTGCTGGTCATCTCTATCCCTATTTCAACTCCCTTCCAGTTTAGAAGACAGAAAGTCATGTCTCTCCATCTCAATATTCTTGGCAGCATTGGCCACTACTGATACATCTGCAAACTTGGTGTTAATGAGATGTTGCCGATACCTGTAATGGATCCTCCACCTAAACTTCTCTGCCTGTTCTGCTGCAGTCCCTGCTGAGTTTCCTGCAAAGCCTTTTAACCTAGTAAACCTCGTTATGAAGTCCATGATGGACTTATCATCTTTCTGCCGAATCGATAAATACTCTCTAGCATAGGCATCTTTATCAGTAGTAGGAAAATACTGCTGATAAAAGACCTCATAAAATTCTGCCCAGCTAAGTGTCCCAATCCATCACCCTTTGTTACTTTCACCGCCTTCCACCACCTCTGTGCATCCCCTTCCAGCTTGTAAGCCGCAAGTAACACTTTCTGATTATTCGAACACCCCAACACATCAAAAATCTTCTTTAAGTGGGCAATCAAATTCTCTGCATCAATTGGAGTTAGAGCTGAACTGAATGTCTGTGGTTTCTGCTTCTAGAACCTCTCCAACCACACATACATTGGAACCACATGTTGATCAATGACATCCGCATTCTCTTCCTCTTTGTTTGCCTGTGGACTATAATTTCCCGGGTTCTCCTGCTCAGGAATTTCTGGTGGCTGCTGCTGCATTGACTGTACAACCTGTGCCACCAACTGAGGTAACGCCTGATTCACACCCTGATTCACCAAGGTAGCTAATTGAGCATTTATCTGATTATTAGGTTGCTCATTGGGCTGACCATCACCCCTTCCCCTATTGTTGCCTCGCCTCCCAACAACTCTGGTGGATCTACGAGCCATCTAACAAAGAGATCAATGAATAGATAACAAAGCAGATTAATGACAGATTCGAATATAGCTGATATGATAGCTGAACAGAAAATCAAACAGAACAAAACCTATCCCAAAAGTCTACCCATAACTCACAGGTCAAACCTAAATAGGTTTTCTATAGGAAAGAACCTGACTCTGATACCAACTCTGTAACACCCCTTTTCTGAAATAGAAAGAGAGGTTACACACAAAACATAACAAAATGATGAATATATAGCAAAACTCTAATCCACAAAAGAATAATCTCAAACTGATTAAATGTCTTAGAACAAACCATAATAAATGCCACACTGGCTCAAACAACAGTCTAAAATAACTATTACAACTCTAAATAAATCAATGTATCATAGCCTAACAAAATATATCAAAATTATTGGATAGAAGGGAGCTCTCGTAACACTTGCCCTTGATTCCCTAATTACCTGCCGGAAGAAAAACACAACATAAGCCAAATGCCCAGTACGGATATAGAATACAAATAATAAACTAAAATAACTAACTCAATGAAATGAAATGAAATGAAACGAAACAAACTGAAATGAAACGAAATGAACAAAACTGACACAACGAAATAATAGGCTGAATCAAATGGCTGGGTGTTATTTCATACCGAGCTCAAAATAAAACAGAAATATATCTTGCCACACAGGCAAGTCAAATAATGCCACCCAGGCAATTCAAAATAATGCCACACAGGCATAACATACATCAGACCGACAAGATCCATATGCATGCAAATCAGAAGGCGTGTTTGGCACAAACATCACCAATCCGCAGAACAGAACAAAATAGAAAACTAGGGTCGACCCATACGCCTCCCACAACAAAACACCAAATGGCCAACTCCCACCGGAGCACAAAACGGAGACTCCGTGGACTGATTACACCTCCACGAAAGGTGTCATGCCTCGGTGCCAAGAGGACATGCCTGTGGTACCCCCACAGGTGGTTATAGCTTAGGTATACCCTACGGTATTTTAACAAAATATAATGTCATAACACATGCGACAACATATCAATACAAAGGGGTTCTAACGTGTACATGTTAAATCAAACGAATCCTCAACACAAGCCTCTAAAAATATAATAACATGCACATCACTATAAGTATCAAAATAAAATTTAGACATGATACACTAGCCTAAAGAGTACAAATATGAGTTCTAAATATCAATGCCCCAAAACGAAACTATCACATGGATTTGAGAAGGAACAAACATGCGAAACAATAACTAACTTCTAAACAAAAACAAAACCAACAAATCAAAATTAAAAGGATTATCGCTAAAGGAGTACGGAATCCGTACCTGGATTAAGTAATGCAATACCCAAAATCATTATCCCAATATAGTTCGTTAAATTCCTTCCGTCCGATCTAATAAATAAATAATAAAATAAAATTTATTACAAATCTAGCCATTACAAACATAATATTATTTAATTTATTATTTAGTAAATTTATAATTTTATCATTAGAATTAATTAATTAGTATACAAAATTTTTAATTTAATTTATAAATAACATAAGTTAGTTAATATAATATAAAAAATAATATATATATATATATATGTATATATATATATATAACCGTACCATATCAATATATATATATATATATATATATACACAATACCCTATATATATAATTACACAATCATAGTCATTACGAATCACTATTACTGCAAGCTCAAGCAACTATCACCATATTTAATTAATTAATAAAATAACTTACTACACAAGACCAACTTCCTTGATTACAAGTTACAAACTGACTTCGTAGCAAATTAAATGGAATAATTGCATTTTTTTTCCTTCCGCAGCAACCTTCGGCTTGGTCAGATCGTTTCTTTTTTTTTTTAGCAGTGCTGCCCCTCTTTTTATTATATTAGATGAATGATGTTCTTAATACATTATAGGGTTTATATTTTAATAATTGAAATACATTTTTTTAAACTCCAAATTTTAATAGAATTTTAAAAATTACACAATTATAAATTTGATCCACTTAATTTAAAGCCCAATTTTACCAATTTATTTTATCCATCACTTATTAATACATTAGCCCACATAAATTAAATAACTAGTTGACCCAAATAAAAGACAAAGTCCAATTAGAAAAATTAAAATATGCATTTAAATGTTATTTATTTATTTATTATTTTACTGGGTATTACACATACAATCTTTTGTATACTCAGAGTGATCATTCATGTTAATCATTAACTCGACTTCGTTATGTTAACGTCATTTTCTTTAATTCAGTTCTTTACTATTCATGGTTTAATCATTGATCTTCATTATTTTACGGTCAAACCATACATGGGGTGCAGGTTCGATCCATTTAGTATTTTCGTACCCTCAACCTTCACATCAGTTAAAGTGTTTAACACTTACATTTCATTCTAACATTCTCCATCTAAATTACTATCAGCTTCCATTAATCTTATTATCGTTCATTACGGATTTCTTGATACCATTCATATCTTACTTAATACTTTCGTTATCCATTACATGAATCCCATGTTCATTACTCATTCTTAATGTCGAAGCCATACCGTTCGTTGTATGCTAAGACCGGTCGTTCATTGCAACTGCGTTGCGTTCACAGCGTCTATATGCTTTACACTTATCTCTTATTACCACTACATGACATCGAAATGTTATTCATTACCCTCGTCACTCAATGTCTAAGGAATCACAATCATAGCAATCCCCCACGTTCGTTTATCACGACTACGATCCCCGGATATCGGTTCCGTAACCCGCGTCTACATTCTTTGTTATTTAATTTTGTTTAATCTTTTCGTTCAACCTTTACTAAAGGTTTAAATCACTTGATTAAGTGTTACATTGGTTGAACATTATGTTCTTTAGCTTTCGTTCACTACAAGAAATCACACATTTTATGACGAATTTTTTGCCACACACAAAATTTTGTCACAATTTGTTAATTAATAATTACGAAATTCATAATCGTCACTAAAACTTTTGCTTTTGTGACACCCTTTAATTTTGTTACTATTAATTATTTATATCGTCACTAATTTCCACATTTGATGACGATTAACAAAATTTCGTCACAAGTTATTTTGGAGGTAGAATTTCGTACCAATATTTTGGAGGGAAACCTTTTAGTGACATTTTGTAATAATTGATGACAGTATTTATTGTCACACAATATATCTTTCGATGACAATATAAAAGTTTTTCATTAATTATTTGTAAAATTTAGTGATAATGTACATTCGTCGCTAATGTTCACTTTTAGTGACGCCAAATACAAATTCATCACAATTTTATTTGGAGGTAAAAAGTTTTTGAAAAATTTTTGGGGGGGAAATTTTTTAAAGACGGAAAACTTATAATTTATGACAATTTGTATTGTCATAAATACCAATTTTATATAATGAGATATAATAGTTTGTCACTAATTAGATGAGTTGATAAGTGACAAAAATGGTTCATCATAAATTCTTATATTTAGTGACAATGTACGTAATATCGTCACAATTTTATTTGAAGGCAAAATTTTTCTAAAAAATTTTAGAGGGAAATTTTTTAAAGACGAAAAAAATAATAATTTATGACAATTTGTATTGTCACAAATACCAATTTTATATGATGAGATAATAGTGCCTCACTAATTAGATGCGTGGATAAGTGACAAAAATGGTTCGTCATAAATTCTTATATTTATTGACAAAGTACGTAATATCGTCACAATTTGATTTGAAGGCAAAAAAATTTAAAAACATTTGGAGGCAAATTTTGTAAAGACGAAAAATAAATAAAATATAACAATTTTTATTATCACAAATACTAATTTTATATGATAAGATAATAGTGCGTCACTAATTAGATGAGTGGATAGAATCATGTATAGAATAAATGTGATACACTAATGGTAGAGACATCTTTAGGATACTAGGTTTTAGGTTCTATGTTCTAGGTTTAAAACTAGTCAATATAATTATAAAAGTTAAAATTTGTCAAATAAAATGCTACATTGAGTGAATTAAAACAAAAAATCAATTAAATTATTTACAAAGTTTAGTGATACATTTTTATTCTTGATTTATCAATAAATTTGGTTTAATTTTATTGAATGACTTAATAATATACTATTATTTAAATGAACGAGATTTCTTAGTAAGAAAATATGAATAGATCACATTTAGTGAATAATAATAATAATAATAATAATAATAATAATAATAATAATAATAATATCTAAATATGGACTAAAATATTATTATAATAGATTTTTTTCCTATGAGTCTATGACAACACTCCCAATATGAATAGGATTTCTCATTGTCCTCCCTTTTAAATTACTACAAATACAAACAAAATCCTCATTATCGCAATTCCCCAAATAATAGTTTCGGCGAAAAAATCTCTCATAGCATTTAGAATCAATCCAGAAGAAAATTATCTTAAATTAGGGTTGTGGTTGATTGTAATTGTAAGACCCTGAATTTTTTTAAAATAAAATAGAATTTCTTTTATTTATTATTTTAAAATAGTAAGAGTTTATTTGATTAATATGGTTAGTTATGGGTAAAATGCGCAAATATTTTAAATAAGTAAATGGTTATAAAATATTCATTGTTGTCGGGGAATATTCGTTTGGTCGTAGAATATTCTCACTGTCAGAAAATATTCGTACGACGCCGCAGCTTTGTGTTGGCCCCATAATGGAAAGCGATTGGATGAAGAAAACGACAAGTATAAGTTGTTTATAAATAACGGCGTAGTTGTTATCGTTAATACTATTGGAATACCCGACGGTTAAAACACAGTAGCACACGGTATTGCACCAATTATTGATTCTTATGTAAGAAGGCACTACTCAATAATTATTACAGTAATTACTGTTCAATATTTTATTTTATTGATTCAATAATTACTACGTTGATATTTTATATTATTATTGTTTCAATAATTGTCACTACACAATATTTTTCATTATCAGATCAATAATTCATATTATTTGAATAATATTATTAGATAACATTATTGACAATGTCTAGAAAATTCTGTCTAAGGAGAGGTTTGGTCACATAATTGCGCGCCAGTAAGGATAAATCCTTATTGGAAAGCCCCCTCTTTCCTGGGAACGGTCTGGTTGTCAGTTTTGTGATTCTGTAATATTATTTCTGAATAATTAATTATTAATTTATATGATAAGAAAAATATTTATTTTATGTGGATATAGATGGAGAAAATTTTTAATGTGACAATTGTTGAAAATTGATATTTTATCTTTTTCTGATAAAATAATTCACTTAAATATATTATTATATTTTAATAATATAATAATGGTGATATTTTTACAATGAAAGTGTGATATATGAATAAATGAGGAGGAAGAATATTTTTGTTACAATAAATATTAAAAACATATTTTTCATGTTTGTGGACCCCCATTTCTTGATTGAAATTTGATTATTGATGAGTGAGTTTTATACACATAAATTGGATACATTCGGGCTTAATTTATTGTTGTTCTCAAGTCTTTTAGGATGTTTTTATGTGTTTGTGTCTATTCATGCATGTTTTATATTGTTTTGTAGGAATTGGGACAAAAGTTGCATGGATCGACGTTCGGGGTGGCTAGATGCGCGTTTTCGGCTTGTTATTTACACAGCAGTTACTTCAGAGCCAATTTGACTATAGCTCCGGACATTATTTCGAAATACTTCAAGAATGAAAGTTGTAGATCTACTTTTCCTCTTTCCAGAACATCTTGAATCATCTAAATCGGAGTTCGGACGAAGAAGTTATGGCCATTTTCCCAAAGGACGTCGGAGCAGAAAATGTTAGACTTTGGGCCAGCGCCGGGGCGCTCGTTTTCAGTTCATTCCCAGCGCCGGGGCGCTGGGGGGCAGACTCTCAGCGTCGTGAACAGTGCTGGGGCGCTGGGGGAAGAGTTTGGTTGGGCCTGGACGCGTTTTGGGCGAATTTTGACACCTTTTCGACTCCAAATAGGATTAGGTTTGTTCCTAAACTCAAAATTAGACTTGTAACCTATAAATACATGATGTAGGGCATAAAATAAGAAGAGATTACATAGCTTAGCTTGGAGATTACATAGCTTAGCTTGGGGATTACATAGCTTAGCCTAGATTAAATACTCCATTAGATTAGAATATAACCCTAGTTCTTATTAGTTTTGGAGATTGAAGCAACTTGGAGACCATTGAAGATCAAGAGCAAGAGCAAGAGGGGAGCATCAGATTTGCTGACAACAGATTTTATTCTCTTCTCTCATCTTACTATTATCTTTTAATGTCTATTCAATTGTGGATTCTTGGTTTTCATTCATTAATTATGAACTAACTCTTTCATTAAGATTTCAATTGAACTTTTTATGGCTATGAATTAGTTATTCATTATATTCCAATTATTTATGTTAAAGTGAGTTGTTTATCTTGTCTTGTGCATATTACTTAATTATCTGATCAGTAATTACTTTGTTACTCTAGAAGGAATTGGAAGAGGAATTCTAGGGTTAGAACTGGGCATGATATCATGTGACTTAGTTATTTGCAAAGTGAATAATTAGGTTTGTGAATTGAATGGAAATATCTGTTCACCGCATGTAACACATAAGGAATTAGAATTGAAGGAGTTTAATTCACTTATTTTGCATAGGAATATAGCAAGATTAATTTGGATTAAATAGAAGGCAATTGATCACTTGGAAAAGGACTTTTGGCATTTGAGAATTTCTGTTAACAATTCAGTAGACATAATAATTGGGATAATTGGATAATTGGTTTATAGTTCATAATTGGGGATATTGGAGTCTTAGCCTTTATTTATTTGAATTCATTTATAAAGTAACATAGTTTTAATTGGTTAATTTAGTTTTCTTAATTAGAAAAAACACAATTTGAGATTGTTTAAATAAAATTAGTTTGGTTAAGAATTAGTACTTGGTGATTTTTATTAAATAATTCCTCGTGGGAACGATACTTTTCTTATCACTTTATTACTTGTTGACCGTGTATACTTGCACGTATTCATTGATTGCGAAATCGATCAACAATTATAGCCTGTAAAATCATCCGTATGGGCATTCCGGTCAATTTCTGTTTAGAATTTGGAAAAACTTTCTTCTGCAAAGTTGTAGAGAATTTAATTTCCTATGGAATGAACATAAGATTTGAATTTTTCTGATAAAAGAGCTATTTATTATGAATTATTGAAATTCTGGAATATTGAGTCTGAATTTATTTTGTTACAAAAATTGTTTTAAACATGTTTTTCATTTTTTGTGTGGTAAATGTGTTTTTGATGTGGTGGGCTAAGAAAAATTTGATTATAAATATATTATTTTATTAAATTTTCTGCATTGGTATTCTAAGCATTTTCCTATAAATAGGGTGCTTAGGTTATAATTGAAAATCACACCAGAAACTGAAGTTTTCTCTCTCTATATTATCGAGCGTATTTTTGTGGGTATTTAGATATCTTGAGTATTGCTATACGGTGCAATTTTCCTTCAACTTTATATCTGATATTCCAGTCAGAAGTACTATTCTTTTAAGGTAAGGGATGTTATTTTTTTTAGAAATGATATTATTTCTTTCAATATTATAATGCCGGAATATTGGTAAGATTTTTCTTGTGAAATTCTGATCTTTTCATGTTAGAGTTACTATTCACGAGTTACTATTCACGAGTACTATTCACGAAGCATGATGATTTTTCTTGTGAAATTTCTACTTTTTAGTGTCAGAGTTACTATTCACGTATACGGTACTATTCACGTATATGACACTATTCACGAATACGACATTATTCACAGAAAAATTAAAATTTTCTTTTCTGTGTTCAAGATTGTCTGTTATGGTTCCTATCTTTGATTGGATCTATGTTTTGATCTTCATTTTTGAATTCTGCTCCACAATAGTTTATTATGGAGTATTTTTGAACTTGGATTGTCTAAAATACGAATCCTTAATATTTATTCTTTTGTCTCACTGAATTCATTTTCTTTAAAATATATTCTATATTATCTTAGTCATAATATTCTTTACTGAGCTAGTTGAACTCAACCTTTTTCTTTTTGTTCCATTTTTCTTCTCAGGAAGCGAGATTATAGCAGGAACTAGTCGGGGTGTGGAGTGATGGTTCAAGATAGTTGTTTTAGTAGTCCTCACTATTTTGTAAAATAGTGTATCAATAATTGTAATGAGGAATTTATTTGAGTGTGAATATTTTCTAGATAACAATATTTGTATTTAAACTCACAGTATATGTGTTGTCGTAGTTTGCACGGCAATTGTATCAATAAAGTTGTAGATGTTTCTGTACCATGTATTTGATTACTCAGAATGGGTTGGATGGAATGGACCTATTTTGGGGGCGTCACAGTTGGTATCAGAGCTTAGGGATATGATCTCTGGCGGAGATCGGGGAATAGAACTAGGAGGGGAGAGACGAGTAAATCATTCGCTAGTGTGTCCTACCTAAGCTTATTTGTGGGTTGGTCAGAATATAGGAATATTATGTGATATGTTAATTTCTTTAATTAACCCTTGTTTTATGGCAGTAATTGAGAATGACAACTGAGAATGTTAACAGTAGAATAAATGAGACCGTGGAGACACCTTTGCTCACCAATGAGGAGAACGTGCAACAGACCGATAATGTTCCTCTTGTGAACAACACCACTGAGTAGACGATGAACGACAGGATGTTTAAAAACTTTTTGTAGTTCATGCAAAATCAAACGAGGGAGACTAGTGTACAAAATACAGGTGAAAATGATAGCAACGTACTGTTTATCACAACCAAGCAGTTCAAAGAGTTGGAACCACTAGAATTCTGGGGAAAGCCAGATCCGATTAAGGCGGAGACGTGGATCAAGCAAATTACTAAGATATTCGATTTCTTGGGATGCACAGAGGAACAAAAGGTTCCATTCGCCACTTTTATGTTCCGTAATGAGGCAGATTACTAGTGGGAATCTGTGAAGTGTACCAGCCAGCCGCACTCAACATGTCTTGGGAAACATTTCAGAAACTGTTCAATGATAAGTACGTTCCTTAAAGTATTCATCATATGAAGGAGGTAGAGTTTATTAGACTAGAACAGAACAACATGACGGTGTCCCAATACGAGGCGAAGTTCGCGGAGTTATCTAGGTTTGCACCTCATTTAGTAGAGAATGAGGAACGTATGACGCGAATGTTTCTAAGAGGTTTGAAACTCGAAATTCGTCAATACCTCATTTCTCATAAATTTTCTCTATAATCAGATGTTGTGAACATGGCTCAATTATTAGAGCGAGATAATGAGTCTGTTCAACTGGGCGACCAATAACGCGATGATAATCGTACCGGTGGCAACGGCCATCGGGACAATGATAACCATCGTAAAAGAAATTATCAGGCAAGAAATGGTAACCACTTCGGTGGTAATCATGTCCAAGATAATAGAAGAAATGATTCAAGTGGAAAATTCAAGAAGAGAAGATTTAACGATGACGAGAAGACGTCGGCAGCAGCACCAACAACAAATTCAAGGGGAGGAGAACGACCGCTAGTTAGATGCTATAGATGCAGAGAGGAGGGACATATAAGCCCAAACTGTTCACAACCTTCCAAGGTATGTTTTAGTTGCGGAAAAGACGGTCACATAGCTCTATTTTGTCCTGTAGCGAAATCAAGTACAGCTGGGACGGTGACACCAAAGGCGGATACGAACAAAAAAAAGTCGGTGGTTTCAAAAAGAGCGTTTTTCGTGACATCTCAAAAAGCAATTAACCCGAACGAAGTTGTCACGGGTTAGTTAATTATAAATTCTTACGAAGTCTATACCTTATTATATACCGGTTCTACCCATTCTTTTATCTCTCTTGCTTGCGCTCAACGTTTAAACTTGACTCCGGAGAAATTAGACTTTGACTTGTCTGTGGAGACTCCGTTAGGAGAAAATTTTATCACATCCACTTTTTATAAATCTTGTTTGATCCAAGTTGGCACCATCACATTACCTGTTGATCTTATCTCTTTAAAAATACTTGTTTTTGATGTGATTTTAGGGAATGATTGGGTACTACTCATCATGACAAAATTGATTATTTTCGTAAGGTTGTTAGTTTTCATATACCTAAGCAACCTATTATTCGAATTCAAGCAACCAAACCATTGAAGTCAAACACTTTCATATCAAGCCATAAAGTCATTCGTTTATTGAAAAACGAATGTCAAGCTTTCTTAGCCATGTCATGGACTTGAACAAAAATACGTCAGATTTAAATGATATTTTTGTTGTTAGTAAATTTCCTGACATATTTTCTGAAGAATTTCCTAGTCTACCCCCAGAGTGTGATATTGAATTTTGTATCGTCTTTGAATCCGGTACAAAACCCATTTTTAAAATCTCATATCGAATGGCTCCTATTGAACTTCAGGAGTTAAAAACCCAACTATAGAAGTTGATACCCGAGCCTCTAACTGGTGACTTCCTTTGTGGAATGCACCGAAGCTAGACTCTCCGTAGGGGACGTCATATTCGTGTGATAGTAAACTGATAGGTGCCATTGTGACGTGCTATCCAAAATTGGGATATGAGTCACAGTTGAGTGCAACCTAAGTTAGTAATCGAAATACGTAGTTTTCTAGGCTTAGTTGGTTATTATCGGAGATTCGTGGAAAGATTTCTAAAATCGCTACTCCATTAACTCAGCTGACTCGTAGAGATACAAAATTCAAATGGAGCAAGGAATGTGGAAGAACTTCGAAGAACTCAAGAGGAGACTCATTTCGGCACCTGTTCTGACCATACCATCCTGAAAAAATGAACGTGGTAGCTGACGTGTTGAGTAGAAAATTGTATACGAGTAAGAGTACGATAATGTCAAAGACCCATTTCGTATAACTTACAAATGATAGAGATAGAGTTAAAAACTCTAGGGACCCAGGTGATGATATACGAGTAGAATCGACTTTAATCGATAGTTAAAACAGCTCAAGCTACACACTGGAGCCGATGAATATGAAGAAGGAGGTGCAAGAAGTTTTTATTCCAAAAGCGAGAATCGGCGATGTGAGGAAAGCTCAAACCTTCAATTTATTAGTCCATTTGAAATCCTCGATCAAGTAGGAACTTTGTCTTATAGACTCGTTTTACTGCCAAGTATGTTACGTGTTCATAACGTTTTTCGCGGGTCGATATTACGAAAATACGTGATCGACCCGAACCACGTTATTGAGTTAGAATCAGACGAAATAGACGTAGATTTAGTGTACGAGGAGGTACCTGTCAAGATCTTTGATAGGAAGGAGCATGTCCTACGTACAAAGGTCATACGCAAGTTAAAGTTTTGTGGAGAAACCATGATATTGAAGAAATGACCTGGGAGTTGGAATCAGAAATAAAAGCGAGGTATCCTCACCTTTTCGAAACACCAGGTATGTACATCAATTTCGAGGACGAAATTTCATAATGAGGGGAGGTTGTAAGACCCCGATTTTTTTTAAAAATAAAATAGAATTTCCTTTATTTATTATTTTGAAATAGTAAGGGTTTATTTGATTAATGTGGTTAGTTATGGGTAAATGCGAAAATATTTTAAATAAGCAAGTGGTTATAAAATATTCATTATTGTCGGGGAATATTCGTTTGGTCGTAGAATATTCTTACTGTCGGGGAATATTCGTACGATGTCGCAGCTTTGTGTGGGCCCCATAACGGAAAATGATTGGATGAAAAAACGACAAGTATAAGTTGTTTATAAATAATGATGTAGTTGTTATCGTTAATACTGTTGGAATACTCGGTGGTTAAAACACAGTAGCAAACGGTATTGCACCAATTATTGATTCTTACGTAAGAAGGCACTACTCAATAATTGTTACAGTAATTACTGTTTAATATTTTATTTTATTGATTCAATAATTGCTACGTTGATATTTTATATTATTATTATTTCAATAATTGTCACTATACAATATTTTTCATTATCAGATCAATAATTCATATTATTTGAATAATATTATTAGATAGCATTATTGGCAATGTCTAGAAAATTCTGTCTAAGGAGAGGTTTGGTCACCTAATTGCGTGCCAGTAAGGAGAAATCCTTATTGGAAAGCCCCCTCTTTCCTGGGAACGGTCTGGTTGTCAGTTTTGTGATTCTGTAATATTATTTCTGAATAATTAATTATTGATTTATATGATAAGGAAAATATTTATTTTATGTGGATATAGATGGGGAAAATTTTTAATGTGACAATTATTGAAAATTGATATTTTATCTTTTTCTGATAAAATAATTCATTTAAATATATTATAATATTTTAATAATATAATAATGGTGATATTTTTAAAATAAAAGTGTGATATATGAATAAATGAGGATGAAGA